>JAFMOC010000061.1:1455000-1677500 GCA_019802505.1 Corydoras sp. C115
GGTTTGTGGTAAAGAACATAATTATTTTCCTTTCATCCAAAACCACTGGGCTGATAGAAAGTGAATAATAATCGAATCTTAAATAAATAAAATAAGAAAAGTTGCTCATTTTCTTCCATGTGTGCAAATAATCTAAACATGTACTTAAATGTTGAAATTTTGTAGTGGGAACATATTCTAAAAAGTTTAAATAAAGTAATCAAAATGATCAGTCAGTTATTTATAATCTCATTTCTCCTCAATGTGAGTTTTGCTGACTCTGCAGTGTGACAGAGTAAAAAAATAAATAACCCAGATCTTACTTAAAGTGAAGGTCTTTAAAGGTGAAATGTGTCTCTACAATGCCGGTGGTCTTCACACGGGTTCTCAGGACATCAGACTGGGTGGGGATGTAGTCTGCTTTCGTTATTCTCTGCAGATCGTTCAGGTAGCTGCACACAAACACAAAATGAATGAATAAAAGGCACCTTGTGAGGGCACGGTAGCTCAGTGGTTCGGGTGTTGGGTTATCAATCTGAAGGTTGGGGGTTCAAATCCCAGGTCCACTGAAGTTCCCAGTGTGGGTCTTTGAGCAAGGCCCTTAACCCTCATTGCTCCAGGGATGTTGTGATGAACCCTGTGCTCACCTTGTAAGTCGCTTTGGATAAAAGTGTCTGCTAAATGACCAAATGTAATGTAAATGTAATAAAAAGCCAGCAAAAATGATTAAAATGGGGTGGCAGCTCAGTGGTTAGGTTGTTGGTTATCAATCTGAAGATTGGGGGTCCAATTCCATGTCCACTGAAGTCATCAATGTGGGTCCTTGAGCAAGACCCTTCACTCTCATTGCTGCAGGGATGCTGTGACCAAACCTGTGCTCACCTTGTAAGTCGCTTTGGATAAAAGCGTCTGCTAAATGACCAAATGTAATGCAAGATAATGTAAAAATAAAAATAAAAAAAAAAACCTCCTGGAATTTCCTCATATAAAAATTGTTGGGAACATACAGAGGATGATGTAATCATATATGGACATGAACAACCGGTGTGCAAAAGAGGTCAGGAGAGGATTTTAGGAATCTTTTAATTGAATGCAACAACGGTTCTCTAACCAATGTGTTTGAAAACAAAACCCAGCAGAGGATGAGCATGATGACATTGATGTTAAAGGGAAACTGAAAGGGCTGGACCTCAGTGGAATCACCCAGATTTCTCTGCACCACGGTGACTCAATACATGCCGTATGAATTAATAAACCCATCTCCCCACGTGTCAACACATCAGACTAATGGGGGTGGACATATAGGGACAATGTCTCGATGGCTCAGTCTGGGTCCTTGTTCCTGAGGGTGTGTGTGTTCAAGTTCAAGTCATTTATTTCTATAGCACTTTTTACAATATTACATTGTCACAAAGCAGCTTTACAGTGTTATAAGCCTTTGTGTGTGAATGCTTTAAGTGAGTTACGGTCTAGAAACTGACTTGGCCGGTTAATCCCCCCCCCCCCCCGGTCTTGCAGCAGGATTGACTGATTTGATGCATTCTCTGTAAACAGGCAGACAAAATGTTACTGAACTGAATTCCTCTCACTGCTTTCATTCTGAATGACAGTAAAGAATGATGAACCCTATATCACCACCCTCACCATGTTCCAAAGGCCAGCTTGTTTCATTTTACATGCTGATCCTTTTTTCTTCTTTCTTCTTTTGTAATCTTATCTTAATCTTACTAGTTATACACACACTTAAATTTTTTATATTGCATCTTATTCTTCTGCTTTTTAATTTTTGATGTAATTATTATTATGATTAATATTACGGCAATTATCTTGCCCCATGTAGAACGTGTCTGTGTGAGTGAGTGTGTGCCCAGCGATAGGTTGGCGCCCTGTCCTGGGTGTGTCTGCCCAGCGCCCAAAACGTTCTCCCCTGGATGCATGGAGAACCCCACCGCGACCCTAATAGAGCATAAAAGCGGAAGATAATACAATTTTCATAAACTATTCTGATTCCTCTACACTTTAATAAAGCTCATCAGTTTCTTAAATTGGTGAATAACCACAAAACCAGTTAAAAGCCTGAGTTTAATTCATAACAAGAACAAAAACGTGAGTTTTTTAATTATTACAATTTATTTTATTAATTATGTAATTTGTTTCCTCTAGAGCCGATTTATACCTGTGTAATTTTAAATAATTAAAGCATTAGGGGCGGCACGGTGGCTTAGTGGTTAGCATGTTCTCCTCTCAGCACTAGGGATTCCCGGTTCGAGTTTCCATGTTCTCCCCGTGTCTGCGTGGGTTTCCTCCGGGTTCTCCGGTTTCCTCCCACAGTCCAAAAACATGGATCAAGTCAATTGAATTCTCAAAATTGCCCCATATAGAGTGTGTCTGTGTGAGTGAGTGTGTACCCAGCGATGGATTGGTGCCCTGTCCTGGGTGTATCTGCCCAGCGCCCGAAACGTTCTCCCCTGGATGGGCATGGGGAACCCCACCACGACCCCAATAGAGGATAAAGCGGGAGATAATGAATGAATGAATGAATAAAGCATTAGCTGCATTCTACTAACATACTAGACAGTGTGAAGCTCCAGCTGGTTCTAGCCGGTCAAATGATAGACAAAGAAGGTTGTCACACTCAAAGACAGGAGTGAGGATCGATGCAACCACTCACTCTGTGTGCTATGAGAGTAATTCTGTGGTTCTTAAGGGCACTTCATTTAGTAGAACTGTTGGCTTTCTGGCTCAGCTGTGTTCGAGACGGAGACTCATCTGCTCCTCACGGCTGAGCAGATCAGAAACAAACTAAAACTGCTATACGTACACATTTACGCTGAATGTTTTTGAATAGGTTTAGTGTTTTGTTTATTTTCATTGGTATAATGGTGATTAAGGACATCATGACTCAAATGACTCATCATTTCATATTACATCATGTTCATATTATGTATACATCATGTATATATCATATCAGGTTCATATTATGTATATATAATATTCATATTATATCATTTTCATATTATGTATACATCATGTATATATTACGTTCATATTATATCAGGTTCATATTATGTATATATAATATTCATATTATACTATTTTCATATTATGCATACACCATGTATATATTATGTTCATATTATGTATATATCATATTCATATTATATCATATTTATATTATGTATACACCATGTATATATTATGTTCATATTATATCAGGTTCATATTATGTATATATCATATTCATATTATATCATATTTATATTACGTATACACCATGTATATATTATGTTCATATTATATCAGGTTCATATTATGTATATATCATATTCATATTATATCATATTTATATTATGTATACACAATGTATATATTATGTTCATATTATATCAGGTTCATATTATGTATATATCATATTCATATTATATCATGTTCATATTATGTATACATCATGTATATATTATTTTCATATCATGTATATATCATGTTCATATTATGTATCTACATTTAAACACTTCACCTCTCCACGCACCAGTCACTGTTATTAATGAACTTTATGTAAATAATGTATATATATTGCACTTCTGGTTAGATGCTAACTACATTTCTTTGGCCCTGAACTTGTACTCTGCACAATGACAATAAAGTTGAATCTAATATAATCTATTCATTCATTCATTATCTCCCGCTTTATCCTCTAGTAGAGTCGTGGTGGGGTTCCCCATGCCCATCCAGGGGAGAACGTCTCGGGCGCTGGGCAGATACACCCAGGACAGGGCGCCAATCCATCGCTGGGTACACACACACTCAAGCACACTCTATATGGGGCAATTTAGAGAACTCAATTAACTTGATCCATGTTTTTGGACTGTGGGAGGAAACCGGAGAACCCGGAGGAAACCCACGCGGACACGGGGAGAACATGGAAACTCCACTCAGATGGGGATTCGAACCGGGAATCCTTAGCGCTGAGAGGCGAACGTGCTAACCACTAAGCCACCGTGCCGCCTTAATATAATCTAATTTAATTTATTTAATAACACATACAGCTACAGAGCATCAAAAGCACAAAAATGCCCGACGCACATTTGCATTTCATGTCTTGTTTAAACTCGGGTGTTAAAAAGCTTGCTGGTTAATCAGATTGCAAGTCACCAGCTCAGACGCGTCACTGTTTACAGCCTTGCTTATCATGCGTCATAAAAGTGTCTTACTAATCAGATATGATCAGAAATCGTTAATGGTGATGTCGTAGTCTACAGCAGTCTTTAAGAGTCCATTGCAGTTTACTCAAATCAAATCTTACTCAAAGACTAGTCATCAATCTAATCACCTTTAATGGACAGATATGATTTACATCGGTTATTGTTTTTGCATCAATATCCTTCCTGTACACACAGTTACAGTCCAGCACAGATAGCATGCACGCGGGAACAGACACACAGCACATGAGTAGTGTTCACAGACCATAAAACCCACATGCAAATGTGTGTGAGTGTGAGTTAACAAGCAGGGAGGAGCCGAGTGTAAGTGCATTCACTGTGAAAGCACATTCCGCACACCCTTCGCTCGCACCTGCTTTTCATAAACTACAGTTCAGTTTCAGCGTTTCCCAATCAGTTAATCGGAGAACAGTGACATTATGATGCTTTGACGGTCTATACCAGCAGGGTCAGTGTACTGCTTCTGAAATATTCAGAGACCCGACACTTTAGATGTAGAATTTATTTTGCATCAGGAGACACATCCCGTCCTCTTTACCTTCATTTAAACACTAAGTGCAGACATGTAGTGAGACATGAAAATAACTGTGATGGAGATCAGTCATCAGTATCATCGGTTAATCAGCATTGCCATGGCATCATGAAGCCGTATTCATGATGACATAGTGACTGAAAGACAGAGAAAATTTTCCTCCGGGTTCTCCGGTTTCCTCCCACAGTCCAAAAACATGGATCAAGTCAATTGTGTTTTCAAAATTGCCCCATACAGAGTGTGTTTGTGTGAGTGTGTGTGCACAGTGATAGATTGGCGCCCTGTCCTGGGTGTATCTGCCCACTTCTCCCCCTCCCCATTTTTTCTGTTTGCATTGACACTGCAGTATGCTGGCGTGAGCCAAGCCAAGCGTTTTGGTTCTTGTGCTTTTTAGGTTCACATTTTCGATGTATGTATATAAAATCAGTGTATAGATGGGAATGAATTTTAAAAATTGAATTCTCCAAATTGCCCCACATAGAGTGTGTTTGTGTGAGTGTGGGTGCCCAGCGATAGATTGGCGCCCTGTCCTGGGTGTATTCGCCCAGCGCCTGAGGTGTCCAGGATGGGAATGGGGAACCACATACATACATACATACATATATATATATATATATATATATATATATATATTTCCCTATTTTGTAACTTTGCTCATGAATTTAGTTATTTGTCATGCCAATCAAGCTTCTTTTGAGTTTGACCGAGCTGAGCGAGGATCAACCACCCAATCTGGACTTTCTGTACAGAACTGAGGTGATCAGTTTCGTCGTGTGGAAATGGGTCCTACTGTGACCTTTAATATTCAATTAACATAAGCTTACATTGAACTAAACACTGGAGCTTTAGCCTGAATATACACACGTCTGTAGGTCTATAACGGTCATACTGTACGGTACTGTACACTTACTAAGCGGCGGAGTCGTTCAGTTGGTACTCTCTGGAGCGGGCGAAGCAGTTCTGTACTCCTCCATCAGCCCAGAGGCGAGAGACGATCCCAGCCAGATCATCAGGAAACACTCCCCGCTCCTCTGCTTCTGCGGCCAGGGCAAACAGCTGCTTCGCATCGTCCTTTACACACACACACACACACACACAAATCAGTGCACAGCACACACACACAAAGCCAACACATACGCACATATATACATGTAGCTGTCTTTTAAACGCTGTGGCAGTTGAGTAGGGAAACGGATGACTATTGGAATGTAAAACCGAGGGCAGTTCACACTAATTCGAGGTAATTAATGCACCTGCTTGAAGTTCAGTTAATGGTCAGTGTGCAGTTTGTATGAAATGGGGCAAGACCTACAAGGTGGAGCAAAGGCAGCTACATCAGATTGTATTTAATTCAGTCTATCAATAAAGCGAAAGGCACAGTGTGGTAGCGGTTAGCAGATTTCAGGTTCTAATCCCAATCTGGGTGTTTATGTTCTCTCTGTGGTTTCTTAAAGCTGAAATTGCCCCTTTATAGTGTGTGATGTCTGTGTGAATAAGTCTGCGCCCGGTGATAGATTGGCACACTGTTCTGGGTGGATCTTCCCAGCCTGCGAAACGTTCTCCCACGGTTGGGCATGGGGAACGGCCCCGCGACCTTAATAAAGGATGAAGTGGAAGATAAGATGAGATGTTAATAAAGTCTGTTACTGCTGGTACCATCTTGCCTCAGCTCACATAGGTTGCACAACATGAAATTAATTGTGATTGGCAGGCATGATATATTTTGACTTGGCAACCCCACCTAATCCCATACAACTGAGCTTCACACACACACACACACACACACACACACACACATCCCAGCTGACTATTTTAGTAAGACCTATTTTAGTAAGACCTCATTTATTCTGTTTTTAACAATCAGCAATGATATAATGGTTTAAAGTACCTCTCTGAGTTATGACTTTCATAACGGGCGGCACGGTGGCTTAGTGGTTAGCATGTTCTCCTCTCAGTACTAGGGATTCCCGGTTTGAATCCCCAACTGGGTGGAGTTTCCATGTTCTCCCCGTGTCCGCGTGGGTTTTCTCCGGGTTATCCGGTTTCCTCCCACAGTCCAAAAACATAGATCAAGTCCCTTGAGTCCTCCAAATTGCCCCATATAGTGTGTGTCTGTGTGAGTGAGGGTGTGCCCAGCGATAGATTGGCACCCTGTCCTGGGTGTATCTGCCCAGCGCCTGAAACGTTCTCCCCTGATGCATGGGGACCCCCCCCCCCTACTAGACCCTAATAGAGGATGAAGCAGAAGATAATGGATGGATGACGTCTGAATCCCACTGTCCTCACACCGGCTCCTGTTCGCGCTCATAGAGCAGTTCCAAAACCGATTGTGCAGCTGTTACGGCTTCGCTGAATGCAGTGTTGCAAAATGTCTGCTCTGCGCGGAGATGTTTATGAATGTTGCAAGCTGCAGATTGTGTTTTGCAAGTTATAAGTTACCACCGAAAAACTATGAGAAAAGATTTCAGTTTAAATTCTCCCATTAGATGCAACAAATTCCCAAGTTTTACAACAGAGCTCAGTTTAAAGAACATCTGGAGAGCAACCACTAGAGCACAAAACTATAAACTGTCTTCCTGAGGTTATAGAAATATTGTTTTTAATAAAGGCGCAGAAAATAAGACGTTCCAGTTAAAATAAACCTTTGCAACCAGCTGGCTTCTGTATACTTTGGTTATTTCGCTGAACCCTCGTGAAAGTCTGATGTATATCATACAGGTCAGGCAACATTACTATGCTTATTACCCGGCAGTCACTTGCATTCTTGTATCGGAAGGTGTGAAGTAAGAAGTGCTGTCTTTCCCATAATAGTCAGTTTTATCAGCAGAATTATTGTCTGGGTTGCTGTAAAGAGCTAAAAACATTTGAAATCTCCTGGTGGAAGGTCAAGCATAACGTAATCACACGGAAATCACTGACGGCTTAATGACACGATGTTCCAGACTGAACGTGATTCTGTATGTGGGACGTGTGAGCTGTGAAGTTGCGGCCTGATTTACACCAAAGAAAACAAATTCAGAGCCTTCAGCGCTCAGACCATCAATCACAATCATAAAACAGGGTTTGACATTCATGAGGGAGAGAGAGAGAGAGAGATCCACCATAACTGCGTGAAAGTTAAACAAACATGTGAAATGTTCACAGACGGGTTTAAACCATTTTTGGATAGAGGACCCCCCCCCCCATCACAAGATGAGTCAACATGTCAGAGCCTGAGTGGATAACACAGACTCCACCAGATCACACAGCTTCAGTGTTTATTGTAAATATGTTCATGTATGGCGGCACGGTGGCTTAGTGGTTAGCACGTTCTCCTCTCAGCGCTAGGGATTCCCAGTTCGAATCCCCATCTGGGTGGAGTTTCCATGTTCTCCCCGTGTCTGCGTGGGTTTCCTCCGGGTTCTCCGGTTTCCTCCCACAGTCCAAAAACATGGATCAAGTCAATTGAGTTCTCAAAAAATTGCCCCATAAAAATTTTCTGTGTGAGTGAGTGTGTGCCCAGCGATGGATTGGCACCCTGTCCTGGGTCTATCTGCCCAGTGCCTGAGACGTTCTCCCCTGGATGGGCATGGGGAACCCCACCGCGACCCTAATAGAGGATAAAGTGGGAGATAATGAATGAATGAATGAATGTTCATGTATATGCATGTAAAATCCCTCTCACACTGGTTGCCACAACTACTGTAATTCCTCATAGACAATGGTTGCCAACACCTACTATAATTTCCGATTGTTAATGGTTGCCACGACTTTCTTTTTGGTACTTGCCACTATTACAGACTAAATAATGTGGCCTTTAAAGACAAGGATTAAATTTAGAATTGATATGTATTAGTATAAACTTAAATATTTCACTGTTGCATGATGCTGTATGTGGGCTGTATGTTTAAAATAATATCTTTGGACAGTAAGAGACCGTGTGTGTGTGTGTGTGTGTGTGTGTGTGTGTGTGTGTTACATACAGATCTGCCACCGTCCTCGTATTCAATCTTAAGGTTGCTCATGGCTTTGATGATGGCCATAATGGACTGAATGGTGTTGCTGAAAACCACAGCTCTGTACTGCTTACACTCATCTTCTGAATAACCATCTTCGTGGATAATCCTGCAAAGACACACCGAGGTAAAGACACATGATTTACAGTATTTCTGTATCCTTCACGCGAGCATTTTCCAAACATTTTGTACGAAAAAGACTATATTGCTAAATTAAAAAAGGAAAAATGAATGGCTGCAATACATGTTTGGAGTGATGATAAAAAGGTAGAGAGATAGTGAGAGAGGTAAACAGCTAATAAGAAAATGAAAGCAACGTGGGTAGTGCAGAATTTGTGTATTTCTACCCTTCAGTGCTCACGAATACAATAAGCTGATGCATTGCCCTGAACTATTAAAACATGAGCGTTATATAACAGGGTTTTGTTTGACACTGCACCACATGGAGACAAAGCAAGCATAAAAGAGGTGATGATGAAAAATGGAATAAACGCTGCACCCCGAAACCAACTGTGGTCCTTTTCATGACTTCTTATGCATTTAGGGTGTTTGTGAAGCAGGTGTTTGGAACTGAAATGGACCACGGAGTCAAGCTTTCTTTGCAAATGTCGATAAAGATGTTAAATCATTTAACTTGTTTAGTTTTTTGTTTGTTATAATAGCATTAATTCTCTGTAAGGTATCCATCCATCCATTATCTTCCACTTTATCCTCTACTAGGGTCGCGGTGGGTTCCCCATGCCCATCCAGGGGAGAACGTTTTGGGTGCTGGGCAGATACACCCAGGACAGGGCGCCAATCTATGGCTGGGCACACACTCACTCACACAAACACACTCTATATGGGGCAATATGGAGAATTCAATTGACCTTGATCCATGTTTTTGGACTGTGGGAGGAAACCGGAGAACCCCGAGGAAACCCACACAGACACGGGGAGGAGATGGAAACTCCACCCAGATTGGGATTCGAACCGGGAATCCCTAGAGCTGAGAGGAGAACGTGCTAACCACTAAGCCGCCATGCCGCCCCACCCGATTGTTTCTATTAATTAAAAGAGTTGTCACTTCATATATTTATTCATTCATTCATTATCTCCCGCTTTATCCTCTATTAGGGTTGCGGTGGGGTTCCCCATGCCTATCCAGGGGAGAACGTCTCGGGCGCTGGGCAGATAGACCCAGGACAGGGCGCCAATCTATCGCTGGGCACACACTCACTCACACAGACACACTCTATATGGGGCAATTTGGAGAACTCAATTGACCTTGATCCATGTTTTTGGACTGTGGGAGGAAACCGGAGAACCCGGAGGAAACCCACACAGACACGGGGAGGAGATGGAAACTCCACCCAGATGGGTATTCGAACCGGGAATCCCTAGTGCTGAGAGGCGAACATGCTAACCACTAAGCCACTGTGCTGCCCACTTCATTTATATTTAGATGAATTAATAAAAAGAGACGTTTGAGTAGAGTGATGAGGTCACCATCAGTGTGGTACATTTAAGCGTGAGGTGAAGTTCACAGACCGGGCAATAGAACGTGCGTGGGTGAACGCTGATTAAAGATTTCAAGGACAGGAAGCTTTAGCAAAGCCAGCTGTCAACAGGATGTTGACATCCAGCTGTGTGCTCGTGTGTGATTTTCTGAACGCTGAATGCTCTGACACACGACTGTGAATGAACTCTGTGGGATTTTTGCGGATTAACACAGCACTTCTTACAACACTCGACACTTTTGCAACTGTCTACAAACACACACACACACACACACACACACACACACACACACAGTCTGCAGCTTACATGTGCTTTATATACTTATAGAATTAAATTCCACTGAAAATGAATTGGCAGTTTCATATTACAATAACAGGTGGCTTAGTGTTTAGCATGTTCTCCTCTCAGCGCTAGGGATTCCCGGTTCGAATCCCCATCTGGGTGGAGTTTCCATGTTCTCCCCGTGTCTGCGTGGGTTTCCTCCGGGTTCTCCGGTTTCCTCCCACAGTCCAAAAACATGGATCAAGTCAATTGAATTCTCAAAAATTGCCCCATATAGAGTGTGTCTGTGTGAGTCAGTGTGTGCCCAGCGATAGATTGGCGCCCTGTCCTGGGTCTATCTGCCCAGCGCCCGAGACGTTCTCCCCTGGATGGGCATGGGGAACCCCACCGTGACCCTAATAGAGGATAAAGCGGGAGATAATGAATGAATGAATGAACATTACAATTACATTTTTATCGTCATTTGATAATCTAAATTGGGTAATTATTTAATTTCATTTAAATGGGGTGACTGAATGAGTAAACATAAATAGGGTGGTTCAGTAATGTTTTACATATATAGGCGGCACGCTGGCTTAGTGGTTAGTATGTTCTCCTCTCAGTGCTAGGGATTAGTTAGTATGTTCTCCCCGTGTCCGCGTGAGTTTCCTCCGGGTTCTCCGGTTTCCTCCCACATTCCAAAAACAAGGATCAAGGTTAATTGAATCCTCCAAATTGCCCCATATAGAGTGTTTTTGTGTGTGTTTGTGTGAGTGAGTGCCCAGCGATTGATTGGTGCCCTGTCCTGGGTATATCTGCCTAGAGCCAGAAACATTGCGGAACCCCCCATATATATATATATATATATATATATATAGGCGGCACGGTGGCTTAGTGGTTAGCACGTTCGCCTCTCAGCGCTAGGGAGTCCCAGTTCGAATCCCAATCTGGGTGGAGTTTCCATGTTCTCCCCGTGTCTGCGTGGGTTTCCTCCGGGTTCTCCGGTTTCCTCCCACAGTCCAAAAACAAGGATCAAGGTCAATTGAATCCTCCAAATTGCCCCATATAGAGTGTTTTTGTGTGTGTTTGTGTGAGTGAGTGCCCAGCGATTGATGGTGCCCTGTCCTGGGTATATCTGCCTAGAGCCAGAAACATTATATATATATATATATATATATATATATATATATATATATATATATATATATATATATATATATATATATATATAGGCGGCACGGTGGCTTAGTGGTTAGCACGTTCGCCTCTCAGCGCTAGGGAGTCCCAGTTCGAATCCCAATCTGGGTGGAGTTTCCATGTTCTCCCCGTGTCTGCGTGGGTTTCCTCCGGGTTCTCCGGTTTCCTCCCACAGTCCAAAAACATGGATCAAGTCAATTGACTTCTCAAAAAAAAAAATTGCCCCATATAGAGTGTGTTTGTGTGAGTGAGTGTGTGCCCAGCGATGGATTGGCGCCCTGTCCTGGGTCTATCTGCCCAGCGCCCGAGACGTTCTCCCCTGGATGAGCATGGGGAACCCCACCGCGACCCTAATAGAGGATAAAGTGGGAGATAATGAATATATGAATGAATGAATGAATATATATATATATATATATATATATATATATATATATATATATATATATATATATATATATATATATATATATAAATAACATATATATAACATATATACACATACATACACACACACACTTGAATGACTTACTTCATCTGCTTCACTATGGTGCTCTTCCCTGACTCTCCAGCACCTGCAAAAACAAATTAACACAAACGTTCAAATCAATGACATTTGCCCTAAATACCAAAATAAAACATTAACTTGGTTTTCAACATCATTAAGTCTGGGTTCATACCATGTTATTTATTAAATCATCACAAGACTCCTGTATTACCTTACATTACTTACATGTAACTTTGAAAATGATCCTCATGACACAGGTCACAGCAGATACAGTAAAGTGTGATGTCATGTTGACATACTACAGTACATACCGATCTACCACTACAACACAGGTTGTAAAAAGTATTTTTATTTCATGTAGCATGATACCTTTACAGTAGATATGATACCTGCTTGAACACTGCGTAGATTATGGGTACTACACTGCAGACTGAATATATAAATGGTAGCATTTAAAATAAAGTGCAAATAACGAGTTAAATATTTGATTATATTTAATATATTCTAAGGCTCGGAATTTTAAGTCCTGTGAGATGTGATGGGGTGTACAATGTGAGTGGTGCAGTATATTGTAATATATATATATATATATATATATATATATATATATTCATTCATTATCTCCCGCTTTATCCTCTATTTGGGTCGCGGTGGGGTTCCCCATGCCCATCCAGGGGAGAACGTCTCGGGCGCTGGGCAGATACACCCAGGACAGGGCGCCAATCCATCGCTGGGCACACACTCACTCGCACAGACACACTCTATATGGGGCAATTTGGGGAATTCAATTGACTTGATCCATGTTTTTGGACTGTGGACGGAAACCGGAGGACCCGGAGGAAACCCACGCAGACACGGGGAGAACATGGAAACTCCAACCAGATGGGGATTCGAACCGGGAATCCCTAGTGCTGAGAGGAGAACATGCTAACCACTAAGCCACCGTGCCGCCGTAATTATATATATATATATATATATATATATATATATATATATATATATATATATATATATATATATATATAAAATATATTTTAAAGAGAGATAGGGAGCAGGTTGCTCTACCGACTCAGCAAACTCGACCTGTGTAACTGCTGCAAATCCCCACAACCTCTTACCCTTAAGATCGAACCCCTTACCCTTAAGTGAAGAAAAAGTGCTCATCACACTGACGCTGTATAAAGTTTCACGATGAGGAACTTTTTTTGGCTTTATCTCAACTTTTCATTCACACTCACGACAATCACACAATCAGCACACACTCATTCACATTAATCACTGCTGTCTGCCATCATGAGGAGGGTTCGACTGCACGCTCGATGCACTGCGGCACGTCCGCAGAGTCTGTGCATATTCACCTCATGTGACTGAATGTAGCCTTGAGTCATGAACCTTTCTATCAAAAACAAACATATTGGACTTATATATAGGGGGGGGCTTTATAATTTCAGAAATATCAAGCTGCTTTAACATTTCATTTCTGATCTCTTCAGACAGCTTTCTTTCTTTGTGTGTTCAGTGTGATTGCACTTGATATCACACAGTATGATAGATCACCAGAACTCATTTACTCATTGTAAATAAGATTAAAATCAGATTGTTAATGGCTGCCAACAGATCTGTTCATTTAGTTATTCATTCATTATCATCCAATTAATTCTCTACTGGCGCTGGACAGATACACCCAGGACAGGGTGCCAATCTTTCGCTGGGCACAATCACTCACGAATACATGATAAATAGGGCAATTTAGAGCAATTAATTCACCTTATGTTTTTGGACATTAAATAAGTAATGACTGCTTTGTTGTACCTGCTTTGCATCATATGACATAAATCCATACAAGATATTTAACTTTGAATTAATGAGCTTCCATCCATTATCTTTAAATTTGAATTAATGAGCTTCCATCCATTATCTTCCACTTTATCCTCTATTAGGGTTGTGGGGGGGGGGGGGTCCCCATGCCCATCCAAGGGAGAACGTTTTGAGCGCTGGGCAGATGCACCCAGAACAGGGCGCCAATCTGTCAATGGGCACACTCACACACACAAACACAATCTACATGGGGCAATTTGGAGAATTCAATTGACTTGATCCATGTTTTTTGGACTATGGGAGGAAACCGGAGAATCCGGAGGAAACCCACGTGGACACAGGGAGAACATGGAAACTCCACCCAGATGGGGATTCGAACCGGGAATCCCTAGCGCTGAGAGGAGATCATACTAACCACTAAGCCACCGTGCCGCCCTAATGTGTTTCCCTTTTTTGCAAAAATAAAATGTATGGTATTAAAAATGCAGATCATCATTGACTTTTACTTCAGCAATTTCCCTCCCAATCCAGACAGGAAGCTGTACTGACTAAAGGAACCCAAAAGGAATCACTGCATTTAAACAGAGGGCCAACACACAGACGTGTGTATGTGTGTTGGGGTTGCGTGCCTCATGCTCGAGTGTGGGTCACACAGTTATAACTGTAAGTAAAAAGAGAATTGACACATTGCTCACAGTTACACACATTACAATGCCCTCTGCCCCACATGCTGACATGCACACACACAGTTTAAGAGTGTTTCAACACAAAATATATCTATTTACACTACGCACAACTGAAGACTGCTACAACCCGCTTTATATCCTCTATCCTAAGATGAAGAACGCTGTACTGACCTGCGTGTGGATGTGTGTGTGTTCGCGTGTCTGCGCTGAGCTTTTTAATGATTGTAAACAACACCGCAATGTGAGACTCCCTAAGTCCCAGAGCTCGGACACAAACCCCCAACAGGCACCGTGTATACACACACACTCACATACACACTATGCATGTCTAGAAAACACAAGGGAAGCTATGAGGAAATTGGATTTGGTCTCTGTTGGCTTTCACTGCTCTAGTGTTCATTTTAATTGAAACACTGTGGCTTGAATCCCTGGAGGAGTCTCTGCCAGAACAATCAGATAAATAAACGCCAGCGCTTCATTGACACAATACTGAGATGGTAAGCGCGATAGAAGCCAAACCTAGAGTTAAAACACCTGCATTACAACTGAGAAACACGGAGTCTTGAGAGATAAAAGTGAACGGCGAACAGGACGAGAAAGCACTGAACAAGGACTTCAGATGAAATGCTTCTGTATGATACAATAAACATGAAGGGCTTAGAATCTGAACAATGCAGTTACACTCGAGATGGATTAGAAAGTACAACATATATTTAAAATGCACAAGAACTGAGACACATAATATAGTCAAAACTATAACAATAGTTTAACAACAATAATGGTGTCTAATTATGAGATTATGAGAATTAGGATTGGTATTTGTAGTGGTAATAGTGGTTGTATGGCAGCAGCAGTAGTAGTAATGGTAGAAATGGTAATAAAAGTAACAGTGCTAGTACTAGTAGTAATAGGTGGTTATAGTACTAATAGTCGTAGAACTAATAGAGGTAGTGGTGATAGGGGTAGTAGTAATAGAAATAGTTGTAGTGGTTATAGTGGTAGTAGTAAAAGTGGTAATAATAGTATTGTAGTAATAATATTAGTGGTGATAGTGGTAGTAGTAATCATAGTAATAATGATGGTGGTAATGTGATAGTGGTAGTAGTAGTAGTGATAGTAGTAATAATAATCATAGTAAAAGTAGCAGTTTTAATAGTGCTAGTGTTGATGGTGGTAGTAGTAATAGTAGTAGTTGTAATGGTGTTAGTGGTGATAATGGTAGTTGTAATGGTGTTAGTAGAGATAGTGATAGTTGTAATGGTGTTAGTGGTAGTTGTAATAGTGTTAGTGGTGATAGTGGTAGTTGTAATAGTGTTAATGGTGATGGTGGTAGTTGTAATGGTGTTAGTGGTGATATTGGTAGTTGTAATAGTGTTAGTGGAGATAGTGGTAGTTGTAATGGTGTTAGTGGAGATAGTGGTAGTTGTAATGGTGTTAGTGGAGATAGTGGTAGTTGTAATGGTGTTAGTGGAGATAGTGGTAGTTGTAATGGTGTTAGTGGAGATAGTGGTAGTTGTAATGGTGTTAGTGGTAGTTGTAATAGTGTTAATGGTGATAGTGGTAGTTGTAATGGTGTTAGTGGTGATATTGGTAGTTGTAATGGTGATGGTGGTAGTTGTAATGGTGTTAGTGGTGATGGTGGTAGTTGTAATGGTGTTAGTGGTGATAGTGGTAGTTGTAATGGTGTTAGTGGTGATATTGGTAGTTGTAATGGTGATAGTGGTAGTTGTAATGGTGTTAGTGGTGATAGTGGTAGTTGTAATGGTGTTAGTGGTGATTGTGGTAGTTGTAATGGTGTTAGTGGTGATATTGGTAGTTGTAATGGTGATGGTGGTAGTTGTAATGGTGTTAGTGGTGATCGTGGTAGTTGTAATGGTGTTAGTGGTGATAGTGGTAGTTGTAATAGTGTTAGTGGTGATAGTGGTAGTTGTAATAGTGTTAGTAATATGATGATATTGAGGTGATGGAAGTAAAATATTTATTTCCATTAGTAATTAAGCAATCATTAATAGAAGGGGATAAGATGTTAAAGGTATCCATCAGTCATAAGGATTATTGTGATGTGAGTGTTACTGAATCAATGCTTCGGCTTTGAAAACTGTCATAATAAAATATTTACATCAGTCAGATCGACTGCAGTAGCTCAGCCTCCAGTCGTTCTGATTCTGACACACGGTTCTAAATCATTAAAGGCTTACAGTAAATAATGAGCGCTTCATTTTAATGACTCGGGCTTTTGTAGACATATGAATGTACCTGGGCTGCTACTTAAGTTTAGAAAGCAGTCAAGCGTCTTTGGGATTAGGTTCCAGAAGGACTGCTTTTATTTTCTCTGCTTTATTGTGAGCAGATTAATGGGGTTATTTAATCAGTCGGCGAGCTCTCATTCTTCATTGTGGTGCTTATCGTAAGCAGACAGCTTGTTATCCCCGCTGCCTGTTTCATGTCTGACAGAAACAGAAAGCACAGAACAGCTGGAATGGATCCTACAGCCGTCTACAATTCAAGGTAATAATTTAGGGATTTAGATGCCGAGTCAGGAAAGTGTACCGTACATCACCACTAAGCCGTTATTCAGTATTAAACATTTAAAATCAGATGTTTTTTATTAAAACTTATAAACATGCCATCATTCCGATGAAATCACTGAGACTTTTTCAGTATATTAGGTTCTGTTCATTAGGTTCTCTGGCACAGTCCAAAAACATAGATTCGAGGTAATTAGCTGCTATAAATTGCCCCTAATCAGTGAAGAAAATACATCCACTGAAAAAAAAAAAAAAAAAAATCAGACCAAAAAAGAGAAACATAATGTTGAGAGATCTGTGGAAATACTGGCTTTTGTGAATGTTATTCTAAGGTACTACTTTCATTGTTCTTGCTGTTCTGCTGTAGTAACGCCCATGTTTGAGAGATTCATAACAGATCATGCAAGACAGAAGCATAACAGCACTTTTTCACTCGCTTGGAGTGATTCGGCTGCGCAGGGCAGTCCGGATGGCACGAAAGAACAAAGGAACGATGAGCAGGAGGCGCTGAGCAAATGTGCATGTAATAAATACATTAAATACAAACGGGTCACTGTTTAAAGGCATAACAGCAGCAATACAGCAGCACATGTGATATACAAAAGCAACCCCAACCCCAACCCCAGTAAACAAAACACCAAATGACCTCTATTCCCTAATATAACACTATAAAAGGAAGGATATCCATATCCCTTTGGCCAAATGATGTGTGTGTGTGTGTGTGTGTGTGTGTGTGTGTGTGTGTGTGTGTGTGTAACTGGTGGTCTGCAGGGATGGAGTGTTTAAAACTGATTGCACAGAGTCAAAATTCCAGTCATGATTAAACTAATATATCCTCATTATCTTGCATTTCAGAGTGATAATGGAGTAATTTCCTGGTCTCTGGCAGAGCGCTGAGCAGCTCCCACTGTCATCTAGATTTCAACACGTACACAAGTAGCAGGCATGACGGATATAATAATGATTCCAATTACAAAATGTTCTGTTTTTTTATTATTCTTTCCTTTTGCACACTTCTGCACCCAACTGTGTTTAATGAAGACAGATCCCCAATATCTGCTGTATCTCTGTGTGTTGATGTGGGATGTAGTACATGGCCTGCAGCCGTGATGTCAACAGCGTTTCAAAAATGGTCACTCGAGTTCCGAGGAAATGCATCCAATAGCTAAAAAAGTGTGAGTGGCAGCAGTAAGGAACTTTAAGGATTAGTGGAGGAGTTAATAAAGCAGTAAAGCACAAGGGGGCATGCTTTATTGTGAGTACAGTTACACCTCTTTCCCATTATTTATTCACAACATTGGAAACCTCCAGTGTCTTATTGCTTTTATAAAATATAAAATTCTTAAATGCATTCATTGAAAGCCAGATCGTAAAAAAAAAAACTATTTTCTATGATGTAATAAACACTGATTGCTGAGTAATGGGTTTCCATTTTTGCTAACAATTAATACACGACAGCCGCAACAGGCTTACCGCTCATCGGGAATCGGCTCGCCGTTTATATTGATCTGGATTTTATGATTTAAATAATGTAGATCACACATTGAAACAAATGTGAAGCGCTCAGAGGTGTGTGTTATTGTCATTAAAGTTACGGCTGGACAAATGGCTCAGCCAATCAGATTTATGGACCGGAACTAACCGTTTTATAATGCTTTTTATAGTGTTTCCAATTTACCCATCAGCACATAGTAAGAGAAATCCCATGCAAAATCCAGACCTTTGATCGGAATCAAACCCAGGAGCGTCATGTGGTGAGGTGGAAGCACTAACCGTCTATTACAAACAGAGTCCAATGTCAATCAATGTCATTGTTTATACAGATGGCACTGTATTTGCTTTGGCCTTCTGCTCAGGAATATGTCCCCCACCCACACACCTGTGCTGAGGTGCACTTGTTGATTAGATATCTAGGAAAACAGCAGACTGATTTGAGTGGACAGAATGTACATGATTGATTTTATGGGATGTTTAAAAAACATCGAGAGAATCGACTCAGTACAGAGACTGGAATGAGTTTATGTAAGGTCATCTTGTTTTCAGTAAGATGGTAGAGAAGCCTATGTGGATGTGATGCTCAGGTCAGATCACACAGTGTGTGTGTGTGTGTGTGTGTGTGTGTGTGTGTGTGTAGCTTCATATCTCTGGCATCTGTTTGTAAAACTGACTGCCTGTAGCGTATGAAACCTTCTGTCCATGTAAAACTGATCAGGGAGTCAATTCTGAATCATATGAAGAAATAGAATCAAGAGACAAAAGAGGCATAAAGCAACTTAGGAGACCAAAAGGTTGGATGATGTTTTAAAAATATCAATTATCCATCCATTATCTTCTGCTTTATCCTATATTAGGGTCACGGGGGTTCTTCATGCCCATCCAGGGGAGAACGCCTCGGGCGCTGGGCAGATACACCCAGGACAGGGCGCCAATCCATCGCTGGGCACGCTCACTCACACAAACACAATCTATATGGGGCATAATATATATTTGGAGAATTCAATTGACCTTGATCCATGTTTTTGGACTTTTTGGACTGTGGGAGGAAACCGGAGAACCCGGAACATGGAAACTTCATCCAGATGGGGATTTGAAATGGGAATCCCTAGTGCTGAGAGGAGAACATACTAACAACAAAGCCACCGTGCCGCCCTTTTTAAATAATCAGTTTAATAATTTTCTTAATCTGAATCAGTTCAGCGGTGGCTTAGTGGTTAGCACGTTCTCCTCTCAGCACTAGGGATTCCCGGTTCGAATCCCCATCTGGGTGGAGTTTCCATGTTCTCCCCGTGTCTGCGTGGGTTTCCTCCGGGTTCTCCGGTTTCCTCCCACAGTCCAAAAACATGGATCAAGTCAATTGAATTCTCAAAAAATTGCCCCATATAGAGTGTGTCTGTGTGAGTGAGTGTGTGCCCAGTGATAGATTGGCGCCCTGTCCTGGGTTTATCTGCACAGCGCCCGAGACGTTCTCCCCTGGATGGGCATGGGGAACCCCACCGCGACCCTAATAGAGGATAAAGCGGGAGATAATGAATGAATGAATGAATGAATCAGTTCAGAAAGAAAGAAAGCCACCCAGAACAGAATGACTAGCTACACACACCCACTAACACACACACACACACACACACACACACACACGCACACACGTCTGAAGATCATGTTCAGTCACAATGCCATCCATCAAACAGAAGCTGCAGTGAAGAAGCCTAGCATCCATCTGACTTGCCCTCAAGCTCACATTAGACACCCAGGCCAACAGGGAGCAGCGTGTCCCTCACGTTCCAGCTCTGTTCCGGCTTTGTTTCTAGGGGCTCAGAGCACATTTCAGTTCTCGGCAGCGCCGTGATGCAGGTGGTATTTTTAACTCATCAAAGTCAATGTGACACTGAGCCACTGTCGCTTATGTCACGCCAACACACTGAAGTGCAGAACGCAGCAGCGACCCACATCAACAGGGTAAACGGAAAAGGGAAAAGGGAGAAAAAATAAAAAATAAAATAAACATACGCCATTGGCTGCAAACATGATCGCCTTTTTCACAGCAGGTGAGAATGGCATCAAGTATCAGCTGAAAATTACCAGGACGACCTACTAAACTGGTAACCATGTTGAAGTAAGTACCTGCAGCACACTTTACTATCCCATAATAATAACACCAAGAAAATGTCAGCTTTCACGGATATATCGCAACCAAAAATAAAATACACACACAAACCTATGAATGCAGGAGTGGATTGTAAAAATGAAATGAAATCAAAAACATGGTCAGTGATGGAGACTGCTGATCAACACAATGAAACTGAGAGGCACAGAGAAAATAATTCTCATGTTCATTCATTCATTCATCATTATCTTCCGCTTTATCCTCTATTAGGGTCGCGGTGGGGTTCCCCATGCCCATCCAGGGGAGAACGTTTCGGGCGCTGGGCAGATAGACCCAGGACAGGGTGCCAATCCATCGCTGGGCACACACTCACTCACACATACACACTCATTATGGAGCAATTTTGGAGAACTCAATTGACTTGATCCATGTTTTTGGACTGTGGGAGGAAACCGGAGAAACCGGAGAACCCGGAGGAAACCCACGCGGACACGGGGAGAACATGGAAACTCCACCCAGATGGGGATTCGAACCGGGAATCCCTAGTGATGAGAGGAGAACGTGCTAACCACTAAGCCACCGTGCCGCCATAATTCTCATGTTATTTCTTAATTTTTTTTAAAGTAATGCTTTACTGATATTAAATAATTCCACTTTCCCATAAAAAATAAACAGCCAGGAAACTGATCATATTATTGCATCATCTTCCCCTTAATCCTCTTTAAAAGTCGGGGGGGGGGGGGGGGGGGTTACCATGCCCATCCAGGGCAGAACGTTTCAGGCCGTGGGCAGACAATTTATATAGGGGCAATTTTTCATTCATTTCATTCATTATCTCCCGCTTTATCCTATATTAGGGTCATGGTGGGGTTCCCCATGCCCATCCAGGGGAGAACATCTCGGGCGCTGGGCAGATAGACCCAGGACAGGACGCCAATCCATCGCTGGGCACACACTCACTCACACAGACACACTCTATATGGGGCAATTGTGAGAATTCAATTGACTTGATCCATGTTTTTGGACTGTGGGAGGAAACCGGAGAACCCGGAGGAAACCCACGCAGACACGGGGAGAACATGGAAACTCCACCCAGAAGGGGATTCAAACCGGGAATCCCTAGCGCTGAGAGGCGAACGTGCTAACCACTAAGCCACCGTGATAGGGGCAATTTAGAGCAGTTAATTCACCTCAAATCCATGTTTTTGGAGAACCCAGAGAAAACCCACACAGACACAGGGAGAATGTGGAAACTCCACCCAGATCAGGATTCCAACCTGGATCCCCAGCGCTGATAGGTGGACGTGCTATTCACTCGAACACTGTGCCGCCATACATTAAGAAATCAAGCTAAATGAAACTAATGGATGAAAGTGATGTTGCTGCAGCAGTGAAGAACCCTTTCATCGACTCGAGGAGCGTCACAGACGAACACAAAGATGGAACAAGCCAGATTAGAGAGAAGCGGAACTTCAACACAGTGTGCTGATGCTTCAGGTCTCATTTGTGTTTCATTACATTCATCATAGTTCCTCGTCTGTAAATGCTCACACATGGGTTCGGTCGGCTTTTAAATCTCTTAATACATTAAGGCCGGTGGAGTAAAGTCATTTTCAGGTCTTTGCACAATGGATTCAGCTCAGCCGTGAGCTGAAAAAAAAAATCGATTCTTCAAAGAATAGCTAATTTTAAAGCCAGGAAGAGAGAGCTGGACTTAACGCAACTGTTTGCAAAAAGTGTAAAATTATAAATATCTTTAATATTTAAGGTTCCGTTTTGAAAATGTAGCGAATGTTGGTGCAATATAGTTAAAAAGACTGAAGTATGGATTTTATTTTTAAGGTTAAGTTTTAAAGATTTGCAAAATCTAAATGCACTCTGACTGTAAAGTCATTTTAGTTTCGTATTTTAGTTTCGATTAAAGGCTAATGCACCATGATAAACTTTTGTATTAATATATTTAGAATTATTTGTCCATTGAGGGATGTTTTTCATGTAAGAAAAAGCCAGGCAGCTTAGCGAACCTAACACTGGTCATTTTATTCATTCATTCATTCATTCATTATCTTCCGCTTTATCCTCTATTAGGGTCGCGGTGGGGTTCCCCATGCCCATCCAGGGGAGAACGCCTCGGGCGCTGGGCAGATACACCCAGGACAGGGCGCCAATCTATCGCTGGGCACACACTCACTCACACAGACACGCACGCGTACACACTCTATATGGGGCAATTTGGAGAACTCAATTGACTTGATCTATGTTTTTGGACTGTGGGAGGAAACCGGAGAACCCGGAGGAAACCCACGCAGACACGGGGAGAACATGGAAACTCCACCCAGATGGGGATTCGAAACCCTAGTGCTGAGAGGAGAACTTGCTAACCACTAAGCCACCGTGCCGCCACTGGTAATTTTAATTTAGCGCAATCCTATTTTTTGTATAAATATAAAATGATGCAAAAAGATTTGATACGGGACGGAACCTGAAATTGTTTTAAATAAATGTTCTCTTTGTTTACATTGTTGTTTCATCTTGTCAATCACATCATTTAAACAAAATTTAACCATTTGAAAAATCGTTTCTGAATCGAAAATCGATTATGTATCGAATCGTGACCTCAAAAATCGGAATCGAATCGAATTGCCAGACACTGAGAGATTCGAACCCTTAGTCATAACTATGTATATGTTCGAGCAAATTACTGAAGTTACGTTATTCGCAGTGAGGTTGTTGGAAACGAGGGGAAGCAACAGTAAGCATACAGAGCGGCACATTTCTTGTATATGTGTGTTTGTGCCGCTTGGCAGAACGCAACAGGCATACGGAGTAGATCCCCCCCATGGTGCTTACAAAGCAGCCTTTGTGTGAACATGCACACATACACTACCCTTAAACCCCCTGCCTGGAACCCCAGCGGTTTCACTGTTCCCTCCCCCTGCTTTCATTTTGTCAACATCATCTTCCCTCTTCTTTCTTTGGCGTACTTCTTCCTAATTTCAGCTTTCCATTTCAGTACAACGCTGAGAGAACGTTAAGCACCAAGCGACAGCTAAAAGGCACGCGAAGGAAAGTTGCTCAGAGCCTCCACTGTCTTTTGAAAAGGCATTATTGATTTACCACCATCTGAATTATTGCCACTAAAATAAACTAAATACATGATCTAATAGCAAACCATGAATGGATTTATTGTCCAATCACAGGACAGCAAGCTTTAGTTTTAATTAAGGAAAGATCGGTGTGTGTCGAGTTACTTTCCTCGTAACAGGACGTGTGTGTTCCAGCTAAAGGATGAGGACGGCTGGAAAATTAAACATCAGTGTGATATGATTTACTGGTGGAGCATAAAGTGGGGCCACAAAGCACACTGCGAAAATCAACAAATACTTCAAATACGCAGTGTGTGCTTTTCAGATGCTGCAGACTTCAGGGGATTTTTTTAATGTACGGTCTTGTGAATAAGACACACACACACACACACACACACACACACACACACACACACACACACACTGTTTTTTTTATTGCAGAAACACCAAACCTTAACCATAATTACCACCACCATAACCTTGTCCTTACTATAACCCGACCTTTACAGTATAATTCAACACTTTAAAACTAAAGCCTGGTCCCCACAACTTCACAAGGACCACACACACACACACACACACACACACACACACACACACATATATGTGTGTGTGTGTGTGTGTGTGTGTGTGAATATATATATATATATATATATATATATATATATATATATATATATATATATATATATACACACACACACACAATTAGTCAAATGTTTGGCCACCCCCCCCACCCTTTTTTGCTCCACTTGTTGTCCATGTTCTCAGTTCCACTTCCTGTAAAGATGGACTTTGTAGTTCTACAATTCCAGACTGTAGTCCATCTGTTTGTGTTCTACAGTACATACTTTTACTCTGTTCTAATGGTCAGAACCCCAATAGTAGCACCACAGAGCAGGGATTATTGGGTGGGTGCATTATTCCTATCCCAGCAGTGTCACTGAGGTGAAGAAATGAAAGTCCAGCAGCACTGCTGCACTAAAACCCCCTCACCACATCAGTGTCACTGCAGAACTGACAAGAAACAATCCACCACCCAAATGATACCTGTTCTGTGATGCTCCTGACCAACAGAGAACAGAGAACCAACAGGGGACTAACAACAACACAGATGGACTACAGTCTGGAATTGTAAAACTACAAAGTGCATCTATATGATAAGTGGAGGAAATAGACAACGAGAAGGGGGAGTGTCTGAACTGTAGTACTATAAATACAGTAGTAGTGTATAGACACACACACACACACACACACACACACACACACACACACACACACACACACAGTTTAGCACTCAATGAGAAGGTGATAGCTCAGTAATACACTCATCTCACTGAACGTGTTCCATTTCTGATCTTCGAGTGCTTCTTCACACCTCCTCTTTTCTTTTATACAACCTCTTCTCATCATCTCATAGTCTCACTGTATCTTCTAAATCGACCTGTTTGCTTTCCAGGCACGCACACACTAACAGCTCCAGTGATAAATGCCATGGTAACAGTACTTCTCCTGCATGTGGAAGCAATGAAGACACACGAGTCTTCACGAGATGAAAAAAAAAAAAAAAAACCTCAGACTGGACAAAGCCAGTGACCGAGTACACGATCCTGACCAAGTCACGGCCGGTTAATCTGCAAAAAGCTGATCTCCGAAAAGAAACTTATGCTCAACAGTTAATCGTTTAAACGAGTCGCTCCGGAAGTCGTTCTACAGAACACCATCAGACTTCCACTCGTTCCAACAGGAATTCAGCTCTTACAAACGAAATGGAGGTTAAATATAAATGTAAATGACATTGAAGCTTTATTAGCGTAAGGGAGACGTGCGTGTGTGAGAAGGAAACGCGGGTGCCAGCTGAAGTGCCAATTAACATTTTATTAAAGCACGTCTTTGAGCGGTAACGAGGCAAAACCGGCACCTCCTCCAAAGTGCACACTTAATAATCCATGGTAACTAAACCTGAATGAAAGGGTTTTAAGAACCGATCCCCAGCTGCTTAAAGATTCAGCAGTGAGGATATGAAAGGTTCCCCAGCTGCAGCACCAGACACACGTTTAGCTGCTACTGCATGTTACACTCTCAGTGGTCAGAAACAAGGGTCATAGGTTAACCAAAGGGCTGATTATACACTCATTAAGATGGTCACACTGTATGGGGTCATATGGGGGCTAAATGCACTGAAGTCATACTGTGCTTTGTAGGTTTGTCTGCTGGAATGTAAAAAAGTTCAGTGTTCAATCAATATTTTAAAATTTTTGCACTTTAGAAAAAGTGGGCGGTACGGTGGCTTAGTGGTTAGCAGGTTCTCCTCTCAGCGCTAGGGATTCCCGATTCGAATCCCCATCTGGGTGGAGTTTCCATGTTCTCCCCGTGTCTGCGTGGGTTTCCTCCGGGTTCTCCGGATTCCTCCCACAGTCCAAAAACATGGATCAAGTCAATTGAATTTTCAAAAGTTGCCCATATAGAGTGTGTTTTGTGTGAGTGTGTGCCCAGCGATGGATTGGCGCCCTGTCCTGGGTCTATCTGCCCAGCGCCCGAAACGTTCTCCCCTGGATGGGCATGGGGAACCCCTCCGCGACCCTAATAGAGGATAAAGCGGGAGATAATGAATGAATGAATGAATGAATGAATGAGTTTCTACTCCATGGTGGTTTAGTGGTTGGCACGTTCGTCTCTCAGCGCTAGGGATTCCCGGTTCGAATCCCCATCTGGGTGGAGTTTCCATGTTCTCCTCTCAGCGCTAGGGATTCCCGGTTCGAATCCCCATCTGGGTGGAGTTTCCACGTTCTCCCCGTGTCCGTGTGGGTTTCCTCCGGGTTCTCCGGTTTCCTCCCACAGTCCAAAAACATGGATCAAGTCAATTGAGTTCTCCAAATTGTCCCATATAGAGTGTTTCTGTGTGAGTGAGTGTGTGCCCAGCGATGGTCTATCTGCCTGGGTCTATCTGCCCAGCTCCTGAGACGTTCTCCCCTGGATGGGCATGGAGAACCCCACCACGACCCTAATAGAGTATAAAGCGGGAGATAATGACTGAATGAATTTTTAAAGCATGACAAATTGCAAAAATGTTTAGCGCCGTGTGTAATTCTCTAGCAGTGAGTGGAACCTGCTGTGTCCACCACGGGATACAAACCTGCATTGTTTTAGTCTTTTTAAGCAGGACATGTCAATCTGGCTTTCCATTGGCTGAGACAATAGCGTAATGAATCCCGGATTATCAGGAAGTCATTACATTTGCAGACCCTCATAAGAGGAAAAGCGACATTGTGATTAGTGTCTCTAAACTGGATGTCCCCCCCCCCCTCCCCCCCTCGCTCTCTGTGGAAATGCGAGTGTTTATAGCTGAATACGAAGGGAATGTCCTCTGAAAGCCAACTTCCTATTTTACAGGAAGTCAGTTTGAAACCCCCACCCTGCTCTTCCATCATAATGTGGCAGCCATGGTGACATGTTAGAACACACTGCCCCCTCCGGAGTTTGTTAATGTGTTCAGCAAAGATAACTCTAGTGTTATCTCCACGGCTCAATCTGTCCCTCACTTCACTCTTGTGTCTTGCTCTCCCTCTAGTAGCAGATATTTGCTGACAAAGAATTCTTTCATGTAAGCGTCCTGACCTTAGATGCGAGATGTTAGATCAGTAGTAGTGCTTTGCTTCTGGGGATCAGCACGTTAAAGATAAAGTGATAACTCGGCACGTTTTCACATGGTTTAATTGCATGCCTGAGTTTGCTAAAGACTGAGTGCTTGAACTCAGACTCCATTCCATAAAGACAGATTTTATCCAAACCCTGCCTTTCATGTGCAGCTCGACTCTGCTTCTCAATATAATGTATTCTGCAATGCAGGAATTTCCCATTACAGCCCTCTTATCTCTCTATATGCCCCCTATTCATTAATCACAGTGCAAATCATTACAGACTTAAACAGTGCTATTGTAATTAACGCTGATTAAGCAGTTGTTCTATTTACACATCGCTGTATTGGGAAGGGATCTGCAGAATATTGCACATTCGGAAACAAACACCATTTTTATGTCTGATGTTCGTGGATGGAATGAAGCTGGACCCTGAGAAGAGAACTATGAATGCACTAATGGTCATTATGGACGATGCCAGTCACCCTCTGCACACCGCCATCAACAACCAGAGGAGCGTGTTTAGTGACCGACTGCTTCTTCCTAAACGTAGAGCCAACAGACTTCAACTCAATTGTCCCTCATGACATCACTGTACAACTTCTCTCTAGAGGACAGGAAGGTAACAGGAGGACAAAGGATGGGAAGTAGAAGTAGCCTGAGCACCACAACAATAAACCAGACTAATATATATATATATATATAGGCGGCACGGTGGCTTAGTGGTTTAGCACGTTCGTCTCTCAGCGCTAGGGATTCCCGGTTCGAATCCCCATCTGGGTGGAGTTTCCATGTTCTCCCCGTGTCTGCGTGGGCTTCCTCCGGGTTCTCCGGTTTCCTCCCACAGTCCAAAAACATGGATCAAGTCAATTGAATTCTCAAAAAATTGCCCCATATAGAGTGTGTCTGTGTGAGTGAGTGTGTGCCCAGCGATGGATTGGCACCCTGTCCTGGTGTGTATCTGCCCAGCGCCCGAAACGTTCTCCCCTGGATGGGCATGGGGAACCCCACCGCGACCCTAATAGAGGATAAAGTGGGAGATAATGAATGAATGAATAAAAAAAATATATATATTCATTCATTTATTTTCTGTGTACTGTTATGGAGCTACTAGATTCTTTATTTCCCTGAGGGACCCTCCCAAAGCGATCAATAAACTTTTATTTAATCTAATCTAATCTAATTCATCAGACATGCTAGCACATGAGTGCGCTCATCAGTCAGACGACAGTCATCTAAGCTTTTAAAAACTGTGGCAAACCTCTGCAAGGCCAAATATTTGCTGAGGTAAGATTTATTCCACATCCGTAGGTTTCCTTCGCTCTCATGCAAAGTATTTACTCAATCATACCATCATTTAGCCCGTTCGCACTCCGATTTTCTTCTCTTTGCTTCTGTGGCAGCAGCGTGAAGGAACGGACGCCACTTAGGGGAATTGAAACCGAGGGCCCGGGGAAGGTAAACGCTGTTGGAGGTTCTGATAGGTTTGTGTGCATGTATTTGCACACAAACCAAGAGAGTATGCAGCAGTACCAGTAACATAGGCTTGTGATGTTAAAAGAAACCCATAAATATAACATATACATACACAGCTAATTTGTTATTTGTAAATATAACTGTATAAATTGTAAATACAGTAAATTTCAATTTCAATTTTACAAGAGAGACACCATCCTGCCGGAACAAAATTCCTTCTGTGTGTAACATACTTGGCAAATAAAACTGATATATATATATATATATATATATATATATATATATATATATATATATATATATATATATATATATATATATATATACACACACACACACAAAACACACACTATATATATATATATATTTCATTCATTCATCATCTCCCGCTTTATCCTCTAGTAGGGTCGCGGTGGGGTTCCCCATGCCCATCCAGGGGAGAACATTTCGGGCGCTGGGCAGATACACCCAGGACAGGGCGCCAATCCATCGCTGGGCACACACTCACTCACACAAATACACTCTATATGGGGCAATTTTGAGAATTCAATTGACTTGATCCATGTTTTTGGACTGTGGGAGGAAACCGGAGAACCCGGAGGAAACCCACGCAGACACGGGGAGAACATGGAAACTCCACCCAGATAGGGATTCGAACCGGGAATCCCTAGCGCTGACAGGAGAACATGCTAACCACTAAGCCACCATGCCGCCTATATATATATATATATATATATATATATATAGAGAGAGAGAGAGAGAGAGAGAGAGAGAGAGAGAGAGAGAGAGAGAGAGAGAGAGAGAGAGAGAGAGAGAGAGAGAGAGAGAGAGAGAGAGAGAGAGAGAGAGAGAGAGAGAGAGAGAGAGAGAGAGAGAGAGAGAGAGAGAGAGAGAGAGCTTGCAACTAACAAGAGTATTCAGACTGAATCACTCTACTTCTCCATTACTCATGGTTCCTCTTTAGCCCGGTACAGAACACCACGTATTGCAGATTTTCCCCAACAGTTCTAAGAACTATGAAAACAGCTCTGGTCCAGAAGCTCGTTATACGAAACGCACAGATCAGTGCAAACCAAATAAAAACGCAACGCCTTAAACCTTCAGTTTGTTGATGGAACGTCTGGACAAATCCTTGCTGAGAACAACTTCGCTGCCTGTCACTAGGGGATTCTGCACATTGCTAACATCCTGCCACAACATCTGACCTGCTTCTGTTTCACAGACCCTGTGCGCTCTCCCTTTTCTCTCAGTCACAAACAAGCACACACACACACACACACAAAGAAACAGCTGCTATGCATCACTTCAAATTCTTAAAGCAAGAACCTGAACTTTTGAATTACAATGACAATGAGAGTTTGTCTTAAGACTGATATCTGCATTCTGTGATGGAACTGTAAACACTGTATGAATACTAAAAACTCAAACTCTGACCCTGCAATCAGCCATCATTTTTTTTTTTTTTTTACTATTTAAAGGGAATTTTAATCTACTGTATATAACAGCTATGTAACGGCTGCCAAAATCTGTTCACCTAGTTATTTTTTTTAATTGTATATTTACTGTCATTATATTTTAAAATTATTTTCAACACTGTGTTCGTTTTATTGTAACTATTTACATTTCCGTACTAATGCATGCATGCATGACTGCTAGGAATAAAAAGCCTATTCTTCCCATTCTGAGTGAATAGAGACCATCAAATATCTTCCATGTGTGGACACACACACACACACACACACACACACAATGTGCACAAGTGTGAGTGCACATCCATTAAACTAGAGCAAGTATTTCCGAATCATTTATGTGTAATAATCAAAAAAGCCTTTAATAAACTCTGATTATATGCTTTTTTTATGTGTTTTTGTAAATTATTTATTAAACGCATAGAAACAGAACAAGACATCTTAGTATTTCTATATAAGTAAAATATTTATTCCTGATTGTGCATTAGGCGTTTGGTACCAAATGAAGTTAGAATAGTTTTGTATTTTACATAATTGTGTGATAATCATATGCAGAGCTGAACAATGAGGGATGTGTGTTATCCACGTGCCAGCTAAACAGGACCATATGGACAGAATCAACTTAAGACCTATTGTCTATTGTTCTGGCAGCAATTTCTACAGCAAACACTCCACACAAACAATATATCTGTCTAAGCAGCCAGGAAATGAGGCAGTGATGTACAGGTGCAGCTACAAATACTGCATTCAGACATACAAACATACACATACTTTCCATTCCCAGTACTAGCAGCGCATCCGGGACATATGAATCTCAGCCGCACCAGCAGAAAGCAGCCTGGCTTCTCCACAAAAGGTAATCATTAACACACACACACACACACACACACACACACACACACACACACACACACACACACACACACACACACACACAGACGATCAAAGATCGCTCATCCAACTGCTGATAAAAACAGATTTGATATCATGGTCTAAGTCAACATGGTAAAACTGCAACAAATTTACTGAAATTCAAGTCTTTTTAATTAAAAAACACAATCAGATTGAAAAACAGAACCGAGATAAAACTAAGGTATTTATAGAACAGTGTAAAACCTCGATGACTCTTCAATTACTCTGAAACTTGTAAATAACCGAGGGTTGGACAACAGTTACACACTACTGACGGGAAGTTCTAATGAATCACTACATAAACGCTAATGCTTCAACAGGAGGGATGAACAGAACTAACAGTACATATATATATATATATATATATATATATATATATATATATATATATATATATATATATATATATATACACACACACACAACAAACACACGTTTTACAAAATATATATATATATATATATATATATATATAGAAAGGTGGCGGAAAGGTGGCTTAGTGGTTAGCACGTTCTCCTCTCAGCGCTAGGGATTCCCGGTTCGAATCCCCATCTGGGTGGAGTTTCCATGTTCTCCCCATGTCTGCGTGGGTTTCCTCCGGGTTCTCCGGTTTCCTTCCACAGTCCAAAAACATGGATCAAGGTCAATTGAATTCTCAAAATTGCCCCATATAGAGTGTGTGTGTGTGTGTGTGTGAGTGAGTGTGTGCCCAGTGATGGATTGGCGCCCTGTCCTGGGTCTATCTGCCCAGCGCCCGAGATGTTTTCTCCCCTGGATGGGCATGGGGAACCCCACCGCGACCCTAATAGAGGATAAAGCAGGAGATAATGAATCAATGAATGAATATATATATATATAAATAATTAATCTGTAAAACATGAATACCACTTTATTTATGTGATCATCTAATTGGCTAAAATCTAAAACTGTACTTCTGTACATGTTTCATCTACTGCATCAGGATCTTGCTTTCTTTTGACATTTCTACGTGTGTGTGTGTGTGTAGGCCTCTTTAGTGGTTCACTGCGTCGTTTAGAGCCTGATCACAGCTAACAGTGTTACAAACACAGCAAGTTTCAGGGGAGGAGAGAGGTGTGTGAAAGATGTTAAAAAGCAGTGGTTGATACAGCTATTTGAGAGCTGTATCCCAAAACTGTAAGATGATAAATAGGTAATATATAAGATGAAAAAAAATATATATATTAAATTCAGAAAGAATGAATACATCTCATAGCAAGTATACCTTTAAAATATTATACTTACAAGACACAACACCCTGAAATTACAGAGGCCTCACTGTCTATAAAAATCAGAATAATAATAATAATAATATTCAAAGGTTTATGTAGAGCATTTGAATTTTTATATTAATAAAGACGGCATAATGAGATGTTTAGGGTCTTGGAGAGGTGAGATCACACATGAAGCATGTGGTCTCTCTGTTAGTTCAGAGTACAATGTGGTGAGTTCTTTGTGTCTTAGCGTTCCCACTTTGGTTAACCCACAGCTAACATCTCCGTAAAGCAAACGGAAACAGGTGGGCTGTTAACACATGCCACCTCTTTACACATCGTCCTGATTCTTAGTTTTCTATAATATTAATTCTCACATTACAACCAAAAAAATCCAAATATACGTTCGGTCTTTTGCTGTATGGTGTAAAGATGAGTGTTATTTTAAAATAACAGCCTGAAATAATGATTTAATCAACAGGTCCAGTGTTTACTGCTTCATTCTAAGCACTTAATTGCTTAATTATATTCATTCTAATATTCAGTACCAGTAAGAAGCATGTAGTTAACAATATTTTTAGCACTGAAATGAGAAGCTATTTTAAAAAGAGACAATGAAGTAATGGTTCCTGTCTATTCTGTTCACATGAATCAGTATTAGCTTTAAGAAGATTAGTCTTTTAATAATAATTGTAATATAATAAATGTTCATCTCTTCTAAACGTTAGAACAATCTTTCCAACTCTGTAAGCATCTTTAATTAACCTCCAAACACACATCTCTTCCACAAACACTTCATTTAAAAAAAAAATAATAAAACAAATAAAAGACAGACAATCAGATTATCATCAGATATGATAATTCTACAGTGAAGCTAGTTTTTCCTTAACTACTGAGGCATGTTGTCTCATTTGTAAGTTCATTCATTCATTATCTTCCGCTTTATCCTCTATTAGGGTCGCGGGGGGGTTCCCCATGCCCATCCAGGGGAGAACGTCTCGGGCGCTGGGCAGATACACCCAGGACAGGGCGCCAATCCATCGCTGGGCACACACTCACTCACACAGACACTCTCTATATGGGGCAATTTTGAGAACTCAATTAACTTGATCCATGTTTTTGGACTGTGGGAGAAACCGGAGAACCCGGAGGAAACCCACGCAGACACGGGGAGAACATGGAAACTCCACCCAGATGGGGATTCGAACCGGGAATCCCTAGTGCTGAGAGGAGAACATGCTAACCACTAAGCCACCGTGCCGCCCTATTTGTAAGTTGCTTTGGATAAAATTGACTAAATGTAATAATAAAATTTAAAGAATTTTGTCCTCAAAAAAAAATTAAAACCATTAAATCAACTTAATATTGGTTGAAATGTATATTTCATGATCGTTAACGTCCTGAATCGCTTTTTTTATTTCGCCAAAGACGTGTCTCGTCCTTCCTGTGTATTCATTCCTCTTCACAGTGAGGTGTTTTACATTTTTAAAAAGACGTTCTTCCTTTTGCTCGTCTGAAGTGCTAAGTGCTTCTGTACTCATTATGTCGGAACGTCTAGCTGTACTGTACTCCGACTCGCAGCCTGCAATACTTCCCATTTCTTATTTTTTTCTCTCACATACTCTTTACACACAAGCACACACATACTCGACACTCTTCACACACACTTCTCACTCACAAAAACACACACACGCAATCCACAGATGCACTGTTCACAGTAAAACAATGAACTTTAATGAACCTGAACTCTAATGGTGAATCTGTGTTTTGTTATTGTATAATATAATACAGGCGGCACGGCACGGTGGCTTAGTGGTTGGCACGTTCGCCTCTCAGCACTAGGGATTCCCGGTTCGAATCCCCATCTGGGTGGAGTTTCCATGTTCTCCCTGTGTCTGCGTGGGTTTCCTCCGGGTTCTCCGGTTTCCTCCCACAGTCCAAAAACATGGATCAAGTCAATTGAATTCTCAAAATTGCCCCATATAGAGTGTGTCTGTGTGAGTGAGTGTGTGCCCAGCGATGGATTGGCGCCCTGTCCTGGGTCTATCTGCCCAGCGCCCGAGACGTTCTCCCCTGGATGGGCATGGGGAACCCCACCGCGACCCTAATAGAGGATAAAGCGGGAGATAATGAATGAATGAATAATATAATACATGTTATGTCATAATATGTCATGTCTGGGTGTTCTTATGTCAGGACTGTGTTCTTTAAGTCTTTGGTATAGTGGTTAGCTCGTTCGCCTCTCAGCTCTCAGGCATTAAGGTTCCAATCCCAATCTGGGTGGAGGTTCCATGTTCTCCATCTGAATTGGCTGCCACTATCCATCTATCAGTTTTTACCCGCAAGCCATCAGACTACTAAACAAAATGAACAGTTAAAAACTCCCACACTACTGCTTTTTACTAAGTCACTTTACACTATGTCACTTTAAATTTTATATATATATATATATATATATATTTTTTTTTTTTTTTTTTTTTTTTTTTTTTTTTTTGGCGCATACATATGTAAATATTGTGCATTTCATTTTATCTTCCATGTAGAGTTTATATCCTGATGCCTCACCTTAAGAATTCCTATGTGCACATGTCCCAACATGGAGCATAAATGACAAATAAACTTGAAACTCCATCTATCCAGTGTCCGCCTCTTTGCCATGCACCCGAAACATTCTCCTTTGGAGTGGCACGCTTGCCCCATCCTGACCTCCCCGAGACCCTAATATAGGATTAAGCAGAAGATAATGAATGAAGTTATATGGCTTATTATGCCATAAAAATTGCAGAAGTCGAGTTATATTTCTCGCAAGCGATAAGCAAATGGAGGAATGCAGCCGTGACTGGTTCAGCATACAGGCTATGAGTTTTTAATCCCATCAGTTTATCCATATGAACATCTCATATCAATAACTACATCATAACTGTTCTAATGTGCAGTCATCACTACACTGAACCATAATTAAATAACAGTTTATATGTCTTTACTCTGAGTTAGTTGCTGTTTAAGTACAGGCCCTTTGCATTATACAGATGTGTGTCTACAGTGTGTGTGTGTGGTGCCTCACAGGAAGGGTGTGCTGGCTTCCTGAAAGACATGAACAAAAGGATAACGCAAACTTCACCAATCAGTCTCTCTGAGACCAGTCTGAAGAGGAAATGAGGGGGAAACAGGCAGGAAATGACACAATACCACAAGGGCCTGAAGGAACGGGGTTTTACATAGTAAAGTAAAGACAAAAGACAGGAAGGGGCATGAGAGGGGACAATGAAGACAAGAACAGGCCACATATTGCAAATGGTTTAATTGCATTATACGAAGCAGCAGCAACTGGTGAACATATGTTTTGTTGTGTGTGTGTGTGTGTGTGTGGTTAAGGGTTAAATAAACTAATTAAAACAGGGCACAAGCTGGGAGACCTGGGTCTGTAAGAGTTAACATAATTACTTCTGACAGACCTTATACCATTAAAGCACCAACCTTCCCATGCGCACACACACACCAATGATGATGCTCATTAGGGTTCGACACAAAGGATAATTACTCTTCATCTCACCCTGTCTTGAACATCCTCCTCTGTCACCCCTACCATTTGCGCCTGTCCCAACCACTTTTCTTTTACCTCCAGAACTTAATAATCTCGTCCATAGTCATCACTCCCAGTGAGAATCATGACATGTTCAGATCTTCTACGTCCAGCTCCCTCTCCTGCCTTTTGTTTAGAGCCACCATCTCTAATCTGTACATCACAGCTCTGACTCCTGCACTGTTAACTTTCTCTTTCACGCCATCGGTCCTGATCACACCTGCAACTCTACAGACACAAATATATTGGCTTTGAAAAAAAATCAACATTAATTTTTCCAAATTTGTTAGAGTTGATACTCACACTAACAGCTCTATGATTCAGAACAGTGTAGAATTAATATTATATTAATTCTAATATATTCAGTGCCAGTAAGAAGCATGTAGTTAACAACAATATTTTTAGCACTGAAATGAGAAGCTATTTTAAAAAGAGACAATGAAATAATCCATCTTTAAACTTTGATTCCTGTCTATTCTGTTCACACGAATCAGTATTAGCTTTAATAAGATTAGTCTTTTAATGATAATTGTAATATGATAACTGTTCGTCTCTTCTAAATACATGAACGATCTTTGAGGCATCTTCAAGAAACCTCTAAAAACGCATCTCTTCCACAAACACTTGATTAAAAAAAAAATACACAGCTCTGACTTCTGCACTGTTAACTTTCTCTTTCACTCCATCGGTCCTGATCACACCTGCAACTCTACAAACACAAATATGTTGGCTTTGAAAAATCAACATTCATTTTTCCAAATTTGTTAAAGTTGATACTCACACTAACAGCTCTATGATTCAGAACAGTGTAGATTCAGAACCAGCACAGCGTTGCAGAAGTGTAAACACAAACGCTGCATTGTATTAAGAAAGAGATGCCTCTCACCCTCTAATGATTATTTGTAATTTCATCAGTTTTATTTAACAGGAATATTTTTGCTGCATCATAAAACCTGAACAATGGCATCACGTGTTTTAGCTTTTGCTTCAGTATATCATTTTAAATTTGTATTAATCCTTGGTTACTTTATTTCCCTCCAAACCCAAATCTGGTATTAGAACAATAACTCTCTTATACGCTTAAACCTAAGGGTTGATCTGTCCATCTGCACTCACGTTCTCCATCCTGACAGACTGATGCTGTGCAGCGCTCCTCCAGGCTCCTCTGACTTTACTAGATTTCCATACTGTGTGTGTGTGTGTGTGTGATCAAATCCACCTCCTCCCTGAGGAAAATACAGGAGGACATTCACCTCATTCCTGTCTTTTATTTGGTGATCTCTGTCTTATTCATTTTCAGCAGGATTTGATGGACTTTAGTAACACTGGGAGTGATGTACAGTGTGTAACTGATCCATCTGACTGAGGAAATAAACATCAGGCTTGAAAGTAAAAACAAAACGAGACTGTAATATTACGTATCCGTTTTAATTTCGTTTGTCAGTCAGCATTAGCCAGAGTGCATTAGATGGCGATGGTCCAGTGATCAGGATTTAAGAATGAACTGCTAACTACAGTGTTCTTCAAACAGCATCATATAGACGGCATGAATCTGACTTGTCCGAATGCCAGCACGTGTAATAAAAGAAAGGAATGGAATTTAGCAGCCGACAGCTGATAAACACACATCATAAAAACCTGTAGTACAACAGAGGATCTAACCAAGGTAAATAAAAAGCAGAGAATCTAACAATCAATATCTGCTAAAGAATCAAGTGTGACATGAAAACATTAGAACACAGCAGGATGTGACTAGGCGGAGCTGCGTGAGGGGAAACTGCAACTTCAGCAAAGTTTTGCCTGTGAAATGTTATTCACTGGTCCAGTATTAATAACACACACACACACACACACACACACACACACTGTATACAGTAAACACACCATTCATATGCATTAAGCATAATGTTCTCGGCAGATGATGTGACTGCTGTAATTCATTCATTATCTAACGCTTAATCCTATACTTTGGTTGTGAGGGGGTTCTCCATGCCCATCTAGGAGATAACGTTTCGGGCGCTGGGCAGATACAAACTCACACAAACTATATGGGGCAATTTGGAACATTCAATGTACCTGGGAATCCATGTTTTTGGACTGTGGGAGGAAACCGGAGAGCCCGGAGGAAACCCATGCGGACCCGGGGAGAACAGGGAAACTCGAAAATCGTGATTTAAACCCGCCCTGCAAACCCTAGCACTGAGGTGAACAGACTAATCACTAAGCCACCGCACTGTGCCGCCCTACTGCTGTGATTTTAACTACAAATTTAAACATGGAAAACAAAATCAACACCGCTCACTATCCTTGTACACAAAATCCAAACCCACAGCCTTCATGGGCAGGGTCCGGACCTCCCTCACGAAAGAATGAATGGCAGTGGGATGCAACAAGTTCCCCAAAGTTTGTTTTTTATATATATATATATATATATATATATATATATATATATATATATATATATATATATATATATATATATATATATATATAGTGATACCTCGGTTCTCGAATGCCTTGACTTTCGACCAAATCGGTATTCGACCAGGAAATTCAAGAAAATTTTGTCTTGGAACCCGAACAAATATTTGGAACTCGAACATCCGAACGTCCGAGATGAGCCGAGTTGAGCCGAATGGCGTTCATTCGGCCCGGCGCGCCTTGCTTGCGTCATCAGTGCGAGTGCAGAGAGAGAGTCACGTTTTTGTGGAGAGTCACGCTTTGTGGAGAGAGAAACACCCGAAGAGCAGTTACCCTCTATTTTTAAAGGTTGCCATAAAGGTTGGTACAGGTACTGTAAATGAAACACAATTTACTGTACTGTACAGTACATTTTTTGTTTTTTTGGTTTTAATAAATACACTTTTATTTCTTATTTCTTGTTGAGACTCATGTTTTTCTACATATTATATACAAATTAGGCCAGTAAATAGGCATTTTCTGGGGCTTGGAACGGATTAATCCAGTTTCCATTATTTCCTATGGGTTTCATTGCTTCGAGAACCGAGGTATCACTGTATATAAAATCTCCTTTGTCCTCGACTTCCACACCTGGAGAAGCTGTTGCCTTCAGTGTGATGAATTCAAGTGCATCACACCCACATAATGTTGCGTCAAACACCGACCTGGTGATCCTACTGCTTAACATATAATAAACATAATCAAGGGACTTGTGCTGACAGGGTGTCTCGGCTAATCGCTGCTGCTTAAAGATGAGACGTTTAATGACCGGAAAGATGTACGTGTGGTGCAGAGGTCACAGTGTCTCACTCACTGTGGCTGTTGCAGCGTATAATCAATGTTTGTTAATTATACACAACGAGGTATGTTAACAGTGAAACAGCGTGATTGAAAGAAGGCAAGTAAGAGACTCTCCGTAAATAAAATAGAGAGTGCACTGTAGTGCAGAAGCGACATGACGGTCATTCCAAATCACTCTGAAGCGGATGTGAGCACTTACAGTAAAGGCTACCTGTGCTTCCTTACAGCTTCTTCTCCTGCCTTCTGATCAGAGTCACTGTGTTTAATCTGTACATCACAGGTCTCACTACTGTCCCATAATCATAATCATCCATCCATCCATCCATTATCTTCTGCTTTATCCTCTACTAGGGTCGCCCCATTCCCATCCAGGGGAGAACGTTCTGGGCGCTGGGCAGATACACCCAGGACAGGGCGCCAATCTATCGATGGGTACACACTCACACACAAACACATTCTATATGGGGCAATTTTGGAGAACTCAATTGGCCTTGATCCATGTTTTTGGACTGGGGGAAACCAGAGAACCTGGAGGAAACCCACGTGGACATGAACATGGAAACTACACCCAGATTGGGATCCGAACCGGGAATCCCTAGTGCTGAGAGGAGAACATGCTAACCACTAAACCACCGTGCCCTTTAATTAAAATCAGAATACTTTATTAATCCCTGGAGGAAAATAGCAGGAAAAAAAAGTTTCCTTTCACTCCGACAGACACTTCTCCATAACAAATCATTCCTGCAACTCTACACCAACCATGAAAATACTTAATTAAAAAAAAAAAAAAAAAAAAAAAAAAAAAAAAAAAAAAAAGGCACAATATATTTTTTTTAATGTTATAACTATGGGCTGAACTGACGGATGGCTCACTGTTCTCCTACATCAGTAACAGTAACCCGATTCTCACGGTGAAGGGTGCGGAACTGAGCGGTTCAACCTTGTTGGAGAGAAAATATTGCAGAGATACATAATTACACGTGTGGAAAAACCTGTTGAGCTGCAGGTTCAGACTCGCTTTATTCCACAAGCCAAGTTGCGTTTTCATCCGTGTTGTGACATTGGCAGCCCTTAATAAATACGGAAAATATATTACAACACTATAAAACCCTTGACATGTAAATACGCTATTAAACAAGCCTTCATTATTTGCTTATCATTAACTTAAAATCATCTGTTTATAAGTTGCCCTGCATGTAGGAACAGACTGGTCTGTATCAGTGCATCATGTGTTTTTCCATTTGTCACACTTCATGCCATAAACATGGAGAATGCTGACCGACATGACGGATCACGCACATAACAACGGAAACCTTCTAAAACTAGTATTATCTGTACAACCAGGAGCTGTCTGTTTATATGTATTATATTTTATGAAACATAACATTTACATTGGTCACACCTTCATATGATTTTTCATGATTAAGCATTTGACGAAACAACTTGACTAATCCTGTGCTTTTTACTTAACTCAAAAATAAATAAGCAACTCAAGCCTTATACAAAATACAAAATTGTATGTGCAAGTTCAATAAGTCAGCAACCACGAACACACAATCTATATACTAAACGTGACCGAGAGCCGTGTTTCAGTAAATAAAGCCATCAGAACAGACTCTAATAACGCTGTGAAGAGCTGATGGTGCTTGTACATGCAGCGCGGCACTGTACTCATGAGCGAGACTGTCTGTTGTACTTTCCGCCTATTTGAGACCCAAAAGAGGGAAACTGGGTTAGAAAAATGTGGAAGGAATGAAAATAAACACAAGCACAGTGCTGGAATTAACTTCAGCTTAGACTGCTGCAGCGGATTGAACTCTGAACCAGGTGGACTAATCAGAAGCAACCTTTGTGGGAGTGATAAAATCAATAAGAAGTCTTTTCTTTGAAAGCTTGAGAACAAACTATTTTGGTAGTTATAGATCAGAGTGTTGGGTGCTCCATCACTGAAAATCACACTGACCCATTTATTCATTTCCTCACTCACACCTAGGGGCGATTTGGAACAGCCAATCATCTCGCTGGCACATTTTTGGCTCGGAGGAAAGCAAAAATACCTGATGGAAACCCACACAGTCGTGCACTTCTTCAGCTAATAAACAGCTAATATATGCACATACTCACTTAAAAATCAATGTAGGGCTTGAGGTAACATTCCTTGCATTTTTCTTTGGCAGGAGATGAGAATGGCACTGAAAATCTTATATGAAATATAAAAAAAGCTTTTTAAAAATAATTCTTGTTGTGATTATACATCACCCATATTTGCTATAAATACAGAGAGAGCTGTGATCTGTTTAAAGGATGTGTTTTTTTTAAACATGCACACATTAAACTTCATTTTCTGATCACTGTACACTAAAAATCATGAATGCTGTATAAGAACTTTGTCCGTGTACAGGATGCCAATGGATGTTTTTAGAGGGAGGACATGCAGGGGGTTTGGCTGATGAAGGAGAACATCCAGGACAGGCCAAAATGGAGAGTAATCTGTATGACGACCCATAAAAAAAACAACTGGCATGTTAAATACAATTAAATTCTTACAGTCCATTTATTGACATCATATTTTGAATTTCTAGCTTCATATGTGTTAATGTTTTTATTCTAAAACGGGTAGTTCCAGTAATTAAATCTGATTGGCTGAGCCGTTTGTCTAGCCGTGCCATTGACGATAACACACAACTTTTACTGTGATAAACCATACATTATTTTCCCCGATGTTTTTTACAATCTGTGTTCAGTTATTTGGCCACTAGTTGGCAGTATTTGATTGTTAGAGAACCCAGAAACCTGTTAGTGATCAGGATTCGCTTTAAAAAACAGACTAGATTACATCGTGAATTAACGTTTATGCTTTTAATAAACAAATTTATTTAATTTATCAAACCTTGTTTTTTTTACTTTAGTGTGTTTGTAAGTGTTGTATTAAGGCAATAAGACACTTGAGGTTGTGTATTAGTGTGAATAAATCACAGGAAAGAGGTGCAACTGAACACCACGACACCTCGTGCCTAACAACACACCTTTCCCACAATGCATTCACAATGTTTACACTTACACTAAAAAAAGAGCCACATTTTTAACACGCTGCTGCCGACTCAATAAATGTACATGTTCTGATATTATTAGATATTTATTACTGGAGAACAAATGCCTTATTTTAATGCTCGGCATTCTGCATGTACCCACTGTGATCATTACGCTAAAATAACATACTGTGCAGCCCTAAGCGATACCACAGTGGCTTTAAAATAGACCTGGTGCATATTTTCAGTGGAGCAATAAGGCGTCTTTGTGACGCTCCTGCACGGCGGTGCAACGTGTCTGGTGGAATTACAAGTATTGTATAAAGGGTGTGATCAGCTCCAGGTGTCTGCAGCATAGCATATACATCAGAAGTAAGACTATGGTTAATGCTCCACTCACATACCTCACTCCACCATCATGAGGTTTCCCTCCAGATGTCACCGTATGGCAGTTAGAGGTGGATGTCATCCATCTCTCTGTATTTGGTCTCATTTTTTTAGAGTGCGAGTCAAATTTTCATATGCATTTATTCCGTCTCTATCTGCCAGCACTTTCATAAAGTGATACATTTATGCTTCACATCCTGAACATTCAATAGCATCACTCTGAACGGCAGCCTCTCCTGTAACTCTGTCAGTGTTGGACAAGAATTTCCCTGAAGCTAAGTGAAGTATGTATGTACAGTATGTGTTTATCAACCCGTCTGTGGGTGTGTCTGTCAGTCATTCTACATGGTTTTACACTTTCATGCAGCATCTTAGACTGGATATCATTTCATTGGGTTCCTTAGTAGTCATTGTAAATTCACTACATGTTAATGACATTAAATTAACATGGGGAACTTAATTTAATTACATTTCTTTATCATAAACAGGAAGACCTTTGAGAACTAAAGGTAACCACAATAACACATAAGATAAGATAGACCTTTATTTGTCCCACAATGGGGAAATACACATATCGTACTACTGTGTAGTTCTGTGTTTGACCCAAGTCAAATAAAACATGTGGGTCAGTGAGATTAAGTCTCGCAAACACAAATAAAACGGGACGATGTCTGATGGCGGCTGAAGTTAACCTTCAACTCCCCAAAAAGGTCTGCTTCATTCAATACTTTAAACAATTGAAAAGTCTTTAGTCCGGTAAAGAACGAGGAGGTTGCTTACATGTATCTTGGTTTATTAGACCGGAAATTTAAATAAAGAACTTCAATCATCAACCACAAAATACATGTGCATTATAAACAGAACACTCGTGTTTGGTGCAATACTAAGTTAAATGTCTGGATGTCTGTGTGTCGTCCCTATACAAATCCACACTGTTGCTTCGATTACCATCTGACACGCTTACTCTTTAAGACCCTGCAGAGTTTTATATACTCCATTACACAACCACCATAAAGTGACTCAAGGGGCTGGAATTTAACGATCTTCAGTGAGACATCAACCGCGCACCACGCAGCTTGATTTTGGGTACGTCTTTGCTATCGTGATGACGTTATTAATGGGTGTGTCTTGGGGTCACATGAAATAAAACCAATTAGTATGTCACTTGCTTTTCCCATTTAGAGCCAGGTGCGGTCTGACTTTGGCTGATTGCTATTTAAACGGTGCAGTTAGTTAAATGAGGCTTCATTTTCCATTACAAACTCAGACCGAGTGGCTAGTGACTACAAAAAAATGTACTTGTATTTACTGCATGTTTGCAGAAGTCTTTGAACATATAAAGTCTCATTTAGAACATAAACGGCAGCACTTCAAGGGAAAGTGTCCGTCTAAAACCCGGTACGTCATAAAGGCAAAACCACAATCTATTTAGCCATTCACAGCGTTTAGCAGAAGTGTGCTCTACCACTACAAACCGTGTGCTACAAAACATTCCCCTTCAAGTTTCAAAACTAATAACAGAGGACAGATAATCACTACCACCGATGTCATTTTGGGCCAGCAATAAGCCAACTGGTCTGCCCTGCGTCAGGACTACATCCTCCTTAGACAGCTGACTCAAATCCTGCAGCTGATGAACACTTATCCGACCTGCAATTACACAATACCTTCATTACCACTACCAGCAGCTATTAGCTAAAGATCTGCCTGATGTGCTTGTGCTTAAAATACAGAGCTAGTGCACCTGAAACATGAGCTGTCTGTGTTTATAAAACAAGCCATGTTCTATTTACAAGTATATAGGTTGTTGGAACATTGTTCTAATATGATACACACACGTTAGAATTAATACAAGTCACAAGAAACTCTATTTATTATTATTATTACTATTATTGGCGGCACGGTGGCTTAGTGGTTTGCACGTTCGCCTCTCAGTGTTAAGGATTCCCGGTTCAAATCCCCATCTGGGTGGAGTTTCCATGTTCTCCCCGTGCCCGCGTGGGTTTCATCCGGGTTCTCCGGTTTCCTCCCACAGTCCAATCACATAGATAAAGGTCAATTGAGTTCTCCAAATTGCCCCATATAGAGAGTGTATGTGTGCATGTCTGTGTGAGTGAGTGTGTGCCCAGCGATAGATTGGCGCCCTGTCCTGGGTGAATCTGCCCAGCGCCCGAAACGTTCTCCCCTGGATGGGCATGGGGAACCCCACCACGACCCTAATATAGGATAAAGCGGAAGATAATGGATGGATGGATTATTAATATTACTATTGGGCGGCACAGTGGCGTACTGGTTGGCACATGTGACAAAATGCTGGGAATCCAGGTTGAAATCCCTAAGTGGGGGGGGGGGGGGGGGTTGTTTTCCTCCTGTCCACATGGGTTTTCTCCAGGTTGTTCAAATTCCTCCCACAGTCCAAAAACATGTATTCAAGATGAATTGGCTGCTCTAACTTGCCCCTATATAGTAAGTGTATATTGCTGCTCTGTCCTGGGTGTATCTGCCCAGTGCAAAAAACGTTTGAAAAGATGAGATTATTACTTTTATTTTTTTTGCAGCCTGGTCAGACCTCTAATCTTAACTTACAGGTCACGCTGTGCAACTCAAACGGGTTTGTTACTGTTAAATATTCAGTAAAGGCTCTGTACTGTACTGTATGAAAAATAAGAAGGGTAATAAACGTCTCACTTCAGTCAGAAGCCAAACGTGTAACGGCACACACGGTAACACTGCCAGATTTGTACTTAATGGTCTGACATGGGCTGATGTCCAAGAGCAATGAAAACACACACAACACACAGTTCTGTCCAAACAGAGAGACTGGAGAGCAAAGAGTATGATGGGCATGACGGTCATTTAACAAGAGACAGGACGCCCTGTCGACATCACACTGATGTCAAAACATGTGTGGCAATGCTGGAAATCAGTGACCCAATAAAGAGAAAAACTCACACTTTACATAACGTCACTGAATATGACTTAACATACAACATACTGTGTGATTCACTGTATTTTAACCTGGCAATATCCTGATCCCACCAAGGGAACCGGGGAAGACAGGGGAATGTTTAGTGTAGGATTTAAGGTGGTACTAAAGGGTTTCGAGTTACAGGATGCTGTGAACATGGTGTCAGATGGTGTAACTGCCTTTAAATGTCTGATTCAAAAACTCCACCGTCATATTCTAATAATAAGGCAGTTTTACACTTTTCGTGTGTGTGTGTGTGTGTGTGTGTGTTGTTGTCCATTCAGATGTTTCCAATGCTTAAATATTCAGTTTACCATGAATCCAAAGAGTCGGAAACCCTATGAAGTGTATGAATGGTAAACTGAATATTCAAAGGATTTTATGAGCTAGGTCACAGAGGCTTTCCTCACCCCCGTTTACACCCAATCCAAATAGATGGACAATCAGTAGCTCAGATGTTACCATCAGCATGTCTTCAGAACATGAAGTATGGGGCAATATGATGGCTTAGTGTTTAGCATGTTTGCGTCTCAGCGTGGGAGATCCAGGTTCAAATCCCACTTTGGGTGGAGTTCCCATGTGTGCATTTTCTCCGGTTTCCTGCCACATGCATCCAAAAACAAGGACTCAAGTTAAACTGGCTGCTCTAAAAAATTGCCACTATATAGTGTGTGTGTGTGTGTGTGTGTGTGCATTATCCATTCAGTTATGCCAAATGCTTGAATATTCAGTTTAACATGGATTCATAGAGTTCCAGGTTAAAGGTTTTTATGTGTAATGAGGTCACAGAGTCTTTCCTCATCCCACTGCACTGGAGATCCAGGTTCAAATCCCATTCTGGGTGGAGTTTCCACCCACATGCATCCAAAAACATGGACTCAAGTTAAACTACCCAGCGCCCAAAATGTTCTCCCCTGGATGTGGATGGGTATGGGGGACCCAAGATTAAGCAGAAGACAATAGCTGGATGGATGACATAATGTATGTATCTAACTGTATATACTTATTTGCTGAACACACACAGAACTTGGGTGGCACGGTGGCATGTTCTCCTCTCAGTGCTAGGGATTCCTGGTTCGGATCGCAATCTGGGTGGAGTTTCCATGTTCTCCCCGTGTCCGCGTGGGATTCCTCCGGGTTCTCCGGTTTCCTCCCACAGTCCAAAAACATGGATCAAGGTCAATTGAATTCTCCAAATTGCCCCATTTAGGATGTGTTTGTGTGTGTCTGTGTAAGTGAGCCCAGTGATAGATTGGCGCCCTGTCCTGAATGTATCTGCCCAACGCCTGAAGCCCCTGGATGGGCATGGGGAACCCCACCGGTACCCTAGTAGAGGATAAAGCGGAAGATAACGGATGGATGGATGGACAAAGAACTCAAAAACATATTTAGAGTCAAACTTTGCTACCAAGAAAGCAGATTTTTTTTAAAAGTCCTAAACCAAACAGCCCTCAGATTGCCTTTAACACTCGGATTATAACTCAACATGTTATTGTAACTTGTCTCTCTGTGGAGAAAAGAGGAAGAGAGCTGACTCAGGTGACCTCACGCATGACACTTTTAGGGTACTAAAATGGATATAAATCAATCCGAGGACATGTAATGACCACTCACTGGGGCAGAAAGTCTTTCGAGGTCACAGAGGGAGCAGGAGGAAAGTGGACTTACCGAGCAGGAGGAGTTTGACCTCCTTGGCCGCCTTCTCTCCATCTTCCCGCAGAGTCCGGTCTATCGCCCGGGAATGTTCCGCGGCCGCTTTATCCTCCTGACTCACCGTGCAGCCCATCTGCTTCAGCTTCAGCTTCTCGGTTCGGCTGCACTGAGAAACACACAACCTACAAACTCCAGAAACGGAGAAACGACCGAGACCTTGCGGTATGAGCGAGTTCACTTCCCTCTGAAGCGAAACGCGGCGGCGGCGGCGGCGTTCGCTCGGAGTGACAGGCGTCGAGAAAACGTTTCAATTCCAAACACACGGCACCGAAAGCACCGCGAAGTCGACAGGAATTCACGGCTCCAGACTTAAAGCCGCTGGTGTGAGGGACATGACGCACTCGTCGTTACGAGAACGAAAAAAAAAAACTTCTGAAACAATCTCCCGTCGGAGGAAAGCCACAGGTCCGCAGCCAGCCGAGGAAGACGCGGCTGCAACGGGCGGAAAAAAAACAACGCTTAAAGGGTCCAAACGCGGAGTTGTTTGTCCTCGTAGCGGTGACCCCTGAGAGCCGTTATTCAGAGAACGTCGTAAGTCCTCCGGAGCAATTTAAACAAACCGAGCACCACACCCCGATCCGCACCCAGCCTGCCTCTGCCTCAGCGCGAGCGGAGAGTCGGTCGCCAACGAGCCGGATCTAAGAGTCGGCTCTTTGAAGTGAACGAGGAGAGCCGCTTCTTGATTGGGAGTCGTTTCTTTTTTTGGGATGTGGGCGGAGTCTGTGTATCTGCACTGAGCAGGAGAGGGGAGGGGATACACACACACACACACACACACACACACACACACACTGTGAACACACACACACACACACACACACACACACACACACACACTGTGAACACACACACACACACACACACACACACACTGTGAACACACACACACACACACACACAGAGTGAACACATATACACACACACACAAAGTGAACACACACACAGTGAACACACACACGCACAGTGAACACACACACACACAAACACACACAGTGAACACACATACAGTGAACACACACACACACACACAGTGAACACACACACAGTGAACACACACACACACACACACACACACAGTGAACACACACACACAGTGAACACACACACAAACACAGAGTGAACAGATACACATATTTAATACACACACACACACAGTGAACACATAAACACACACAGCGAACACAAACACAGTGAACACACATACACACACAGACACACACACACAGTGAACACACACACAGTGAACACACACAGACACACACAGTGAACACATACACACACACAGTGAACACACACACACACAGTGAACAAATATAGACGCAGTGAACACACACACACACACACACACACACACAGAGTGTACACACACACACACACACTGAGTGCGAGAGAAGTTTGTGCAATAAATAGAGGAATAAATAGCTGGCTACAAAGGCAGAGTGTCCATCCGTCCATCCATTATCTTCCGCTTTATCCTCTATTAAGGTCGCGGGGGGGTTCCCCATGCACAACCAGGGGAGAACGTTCCGGGTGCTGGGCAGATACACCCAGGACAGGGCGCCAATCTATCACTGGGCACAGTCACGCACACAGACACACTCTATATGGGGCAATTTGGAGAATTCAATTGACTTTAACCCATGTTTTTGGACTGTAGGAGGAAAGCGGAGAACCCGGAAGAAACCCACGTGGACACATGGAAATTCCGCCCAGATTGGGATTCGAACCGGGAATCCCTAGAGCTGAGAGGAGAACATGCTAAACACTAAGCCACCGTGCCGCCTCCTTGTTTTCATATTTAATATTTTATTTTTGTAACAATCTGTTCCATAAGTATGTAAATAAAACCATATTATTAAAAATAAACATTTATATTGTGTTTTTACAGTTTATTTTACAGTAGTAATTAATTTTTACAGGGCGGCACGGTGGTTTAGTGGTTGGCATGTTCTCCTCTCAGCACTAGGGATTCCTGGTTCGAATCCCCATCTGGGTGGAGTTTCCATGTTCTCCCCGTGTCTGCGTGGGTTTCCTCCGGGTTCTCCGGTTTCCTCCCACAGTCCAAAAACATGGATCAAGTCGATTGAATTCTCCAAATTGCCCCATATAGAGTGTGTCTGTGTGAGTGAGTGTGTGCCCAGTGATGGATTGGCGCCCTGTCCTGGGTCTATCTGCCCGGCGCCCGAGACGTTCTCCCCTGGATGGGCATGGAGAACCCACCGCGACCCTGATAGAGGATAAAGCGGGAGATAATGAATGAATGAATAAACTTTGTAATAAACTACAAAAAAAGTCAAGGGAGTCACTTCGGCTCTTTTTAGAGAGCCGAGCCGAAAGAACCGGCTCTCTGAAAAGCGCCGGAATGCCAATTACTACTCAGCACAGCCTCTTACCCCGCCCACTGCGAGCCCACTCGCATAAACCCCGCCCCTTACCGCGAGGCTTTCGGGAAGTGTAGTTTTTAGCTTCTCATCTGTTCAAGCAATGACAACTTTACATTTAATCCTTTCTTTCTAACCTTTTATGTATATTATTTATTTTTAAGGTTCTATAGTAACTTCCAATGTCTAACATCATTGGAAATAATTTACTATGAAGCCATTTGAACTGTTTCTGCTTAAAAGTTGACAGAAATCCTTCGTTTGACGTTGTTTTTAATGCATTAAACTGCATGGAAACCCAATGTTTGTTTACTGACATGATTCTTGCCCAGGGGCACTTTTAATACCCTCAGGTCCCATTCTGCATCTAATGGATAAGTGTTTTGGGTAAAAGCGACAGTGGCTTAGTGGTTAGCATGTTCTCCTCTCAGCGCTAGGCATTCCCGGTTCGAATCCCCATCTGGGTGGAGTTTCCATGTTCTCCCGTGTCTGCGTGGGTTTCCTCCGGGTTCTCCGGCTTCCTCCCACAGTTCAAAAACATGGATCAAGTCGATTGAATTCTCCAAATTGCCCCATATAGAGTGTGTCTGTGTGAGTGAGTGTGAGTCCAGTGATGGATTGGCGCCCTGTCCTGGGTCTATCTGCCCAGCGCCCGAGACGTTCTCCCCTGGATGGGCATTGGGAACCCCACCGCGACCCTAATAGAGGATAAAGCGGAAGATAATGAATGAATGAATGAATGAATGAATAGAAATGGAAGTAAGGACTTTTGAAATTTATTGGTGACTGCTGAGACATATAATAAGATGATGTGAATAAAGCGTTAACCTCTTATCAAAATCAATCAAATGCTAAATTACAATATATTATTTTATAAGGTAACGAATCTAAACATATTTTAATTGTAGCTTATTGCCTGTAATGTCAAATAAACATATTATTTTATAACATATTATCTTCACAGTCAAAGTGCTTTTCTTTTAGTAATAACTAAACAGAAGGAGGGTTCTCCAGTTTCCTCCCACAGTCCAAAAACATGCATCAAGTCAATTGAATTCTCAAAATTGCCCCATATAGAGTGTGTCTGTATGAGTGAGTGTGTGCCCAGCGATGGATTGGCGCCCTGTCCTGGGTGTATCTGCCCGGCGCCCGAGACGTTCTCCCCTGGATGGGCATGGGGAACCCCACCGCGACCCTAATAGAGGATAAAGCGGGAGATAATGAATGAATGAATAAACAGAAGGCTGTAAGAAACTCCTATAAACAAGTGTTAATTGTCCTGGATCGATCAACGCTATAACTCTGTTTTGTAACTGCAACTTTACTGCCATCTTGTGTCCGAACGAGGCAATAACATGTTCACCTTATATTTAGAACAGATATGAAATACTATTTATCAAATTTCATTTACCAGCGTTATTTATGCATTTTGCCTCATCCATCCATTATCTTCCGCTTTATCCTCTATTAGGGTCGCGGGGGGGTTCCCCATGCCCACCCAGGGGAGAACGCTTCATGCGCTGGGCAGATACACCCAGGACAGGGCGCCAATCTATCGTTAGGCACACACTCACACAGACACACTCTATATGGGGCAATTTGGAGAACTCAATTGACTTGATCCATGTTTTTGCACTGTGGGAGGAAATCAGAAAACCCAGAGGAAGCCCACGTGGACACGGAGAGAACATGGAGACTCCGAACCGGGAATCCCTGCATTTGACCTCATATTGTTTAATATTAGAATAAAGTGATATGATTCTTCAAATGATGAAATATTTTGAATAATAATTTAGTATTACATGGCATAAAAAACACCTAATACACATCTTCTAAATAATGGCCTTTGCAGTGAGGATATATTCTCATCTCATCATCGCTTGCTTCCTCTATCAGGGTCATGCTTTAAAGAAAAACAAAGGATTCAAATGTGAACATCTTTTTTGCATTTTCTCCAAACAAAATTCACCAACACATTTTTATTCTCCTTTTTATTTATTACAACATAGTTTACAGTACAATAACTGCCCACCATGTACTTGATATATGAAGAATAAAGAAAATAAACATTTAATTGGCTTTTATTTATTTTTTTATAAAAGCACTTTTAAATTATTGTAGTTTGTATTAATCACCAGACTAAAACCTTAAGCTATTTACAATGTATAAACTAGACACACTGGTAAATGACTCTCTCACATCTCTCTCTCTCTCTCTCTCTCACACACACACACACACACACACACACACACACACACACACCGAGTTAATTCAGAGTAAAATGATCGATTACACAAGTTTACTGCACAAATACACAAAAAACATGTTAAAAATTCTCATGACCTACGTTCTACCATCTTATCATTTCTAAAAATATTAGACCAGCTGTCTCTAAAACCACCTCGGCTCTTAGTTCAGATAAATACTATACTTTCAGATTCATCACATATGGTACAGTTACACTAGTAGTGTTTGTGCTTTGCACTGAAACTCTATTACAATACATTTTCTTATCCCATCTTTCGCATTGTCCTCTTCTAAGGCTGTGGGGGGTGTGGGGGCCATTTAGGGGACAACGTTTAAGGCGCTGAGCAGATAAACCTATGACAGCGCGCATGGCAATCTATCATTGGGTAGACACTCACTTACAAAAACACACACACTATAGAGGGGCAAATTAGAGCAGTCAGTTTTCCTTGAATCCATGTTTTTGGACTGTAAAAGGAAACCAGAAAACCCAGTGGAAACCCACGCAGACACAGGGGGAACATGGAAATTCCTCCCATTTGAATCTGGATCCCCATCGCTGAGAGACGGACATGCTGACCACTAAGCCACCGCGCTGTCCATAGTATATTATTTATATATATATATATATACATATAAACAATTCCACAGAGCTGCAATGAACACACTGAGATGAGGTGGAACTCTACAGCGAATGTAAAAAGGGAAGTGTGTTTTGTAAGTGAAGCTTAACAAGTCAAAGGTCTAACGTCTCAGCGTCGACATAAACTAAGTGATGAATTACTTTTTATTATTACTTATTATAATTATATTAAAAACACCTCTAGGTAATCGGACCTCAGAGTCCTGCAAGATTATGAAGGCAGATTATACACTGAACAAATCACAACTAGTGGAAAGGTACCACATACAGGTCTTCCACAGATTTGATTCATCTGGATAAAGTCATTATTACATTAATCTTGCACACACACACACACACACACACACACACACACACACACACACACACACACACACACACACACACACACACACTGTTACAAGTAGTTGATCGAAAGACAAATTTCTAAAAATATATATATATTGTTTATATAGAGGACTTTAGCATTTTTTACAACTGGTCTCTATAAAAGGTCATGTGTTTTAATGGCTCTATATTGTGCTTTTGTAGCAGAAAGTGCTTAAGCTATTGTTTCATTATCACATACTCATGGTCAAAAGGCCGTTTTAACCATAAAATCATGTGAGAGACATATAGAGTCCATGTCATAAAGTTATTACACCCAAATCATTATTATCTGGTTGCAGGAAAACATTTATTCAGCCAGATTTGTTCATGTTTTATGATCTGCTTTTAATGTAACTGTAACGTTAAAGTTTTAATGAATCATTGTATTGTTCTAATCGTTTATTACAATATCTCACAGGATTGCCACAGATGGACATCTGCACTACGTATATAAACACTGACCGGCTATATTATTAGGTACACCTCCTCAGTTCTACACTCACTGTCTGGTTTTTGAGTTCCTCTGATCATATAGATGGACTTTGTAGTTCTACAATTACATTCTGTAGTCCATGTTTCTCTACATACTTTGTTCGTCCACTAGTATGTTCTCAGATGATTAGAGATGACCGTCCCACGGAGGAGGTATTAGGGTGGTGATTCTCAGTACTGCAGTGATACTGGCATTGTGGTGGTGTGTTAGTGTGTGTTGTGCTGTTACATGTGGATCAGACATAGCAGTGCTGCTGGATAGAGAACAGTATGCCAATCAGAACATACAGGTGTACCATTACCCACCACCTTATTAATACCTGATCCTGGGTCCTGATCATCACAGAACAGAATAAAGGGGACTAACAGAGCGTGAAGAGGAACGGATGGACTACAGAATAGAATTATAGACTTCATGAACTGATAATATATACCTAATAAAATGGTGGGTGAGTGTATATATATACAGTATATATACATACATGTCCATCCATTCATCATCTTCTGCTTAATCCTCTACCAGGGTCCCCCATGCCTTTCAGGGGAGAACATTTCAGGAACTGGACATATAAACAGGGCATCAATCTATCGCTGGGCACACACTCACACAGACACACACAAACACACTGGTATGTGTGGGGCACTGGTATATATGGGGCAATTTGGAGCATTCTATTTACCTTGATCCATGTTTTTGGATTGTGGGAGGAAACCAGAGAACCCGGAGGAAACCCACGCGGACACGGGGAAAACATGGAAAGTCCACCCAGATTGGGATTCAAACCGGGAACTCCTTGCCCTGAGGGGCAAATGTGCTAACCACTAAGGCACCGCACCACTATATATATATATATATATATATATATATATATATATATATATATATATATATATATATATATATATATATATATATATGTGTGTGTGTGTGTGTGTGTGTGTGTGTGTCTACTTTTACACTTTCGTCATTTTAATTTCTACTATTAGTCCAGTTTTTATGCAGTGGTTGGAGTAAAAATATCCTCAGTTCCATTGTCCACTGCTTGATAAACAAAACTTGATGTTGAACATCATACCAGCAGGTGTCAGTGTTGCAGCAGAGGAGAAAACCTCTATATCAGACCCTCAGACCTTCACTACCGCAGACAAGTAGAACCTATTATAAGGCTGATTGTTTAGAACCTGATTCTCTGCAGGAGAAGGCTATTCAGCTCTACCATCATAAAAACACTTAGTCACTGTAGTGACATCCATGTTATTAAGACCTTTCACATGACCATGTGATAATGAGATGTATAAAGAGTCAGCTAAAAGTTCAGCATATACGCTTCTTACTACACAGCCCTCTGCTGTCACGTCATTAGCTCACTCCAATCTCTGCTGAAGGAAAGAACCCTGTAGGAATTTGGCTACACCCACCTCCACACGTCCGGGTCACAATCACATCACAATCTTTTTTAAATTGTGCTTGCTATATGTGCTCCACATATACATCCCCCAATACGCACTCTTGTTCTTTCTTTTGTTCAGGCTCGTGTGCCGTCTTATATTAGACAAATGAATTGATTAGCTGGAAATACCAAACACACCACCATGACACACCGTCTACACACATATACACACTACACAAACCTACTGACATACCACCTGATATAGAAATGATGACCCATATAAGTCCACGGACAGGAAACTGACCAGCAAATATATTTACAATTTGCATATGCGGTAAATGTGCAGTGACAGCAACCAGCTGAGGAAATGTTGGAGGCAGAGATCCACCAAACTATTTCATTAAGTGTGAAGTCCTGCATTAACATTTTTGAAATCAGTTGCTGTAATTATTGCTATTCTAAGGACAAATATCCTAATAGAGGACTAATGCAATACAACTGCCAGCCCTCCCACTGTGCAACTTTAATCAGCCCATATTCCGACTCACTTTAATGAATTTGGTGAAAATGCCTTGAAGCAGGACGGTGGAACATCATGACAGAGATGTTCGTCTTCTGAAAGTGTCATTTAAATTGGTTTGGCCAAAATCCAGACATCTGTTTCAGATGGAGGCTTAAAGGTTTCCATGCAATGCAATTGGAAAAGTTTACATTATTAATACTACGTATTCAAGATGAAAGTCATATAGATCATAAGATGCACTCTCAGTATTCTGCATCCAGGAAAATGAAATGAATAATAATAATAATAATAATAATAATAATAATAAAAAGGAATGTATGAAACGATTGTTATCTTTATATTGAGTGCTAACGTGTGGCTGGGATGTGGAGGAATGAATGACATGGGGCAGGAAGACAAAACCAAAAACAATAATAAAAGGAACGACCTGCTGGAGGTTCCACTGCAGGACGGTGTGCAGCCCATAAGAGCTGAGGCGAGACATAGGAGGTGGAGAGAATTGGCAGCGGTGACCTTAACATGCTTTATTCACAGATTGATATAAATACTAAATAATAACTGGGGTAGACATAACTGGGGTAATGAGTGGCACAGTGGCCCAGTGGAACAGTTAGCACGTCTGCCTCTCAGCGCTGGGGATCTAGGTTTGAATCCTGATCTACGTGGAGTTTCCATGTTTTCTCTGTGTCTTCTCGGGTTCTTTAGTCCCCCCCCCACACCCACAGTCAAAAAAACATGAATTGGATGCTTTAAATTGCCCATATATATATATATATATATATATATATATAGTGTGTGTGTGTGTGTGAGTAGGTGTGATTGAAACCCTGTCATGTGTGTATCTGCCCAGTGCCTGCAACTTTCTCCCCTGGATGGGCATGAGGAACCCTAGTAAAGGATTTAGTAGAAGATAATGAGATGAGGTCACGCCACGTCCCTGTCATCTGGACGAACTCTCTCCACCTCATATGTCGTGCTCCTGCTTATATAGACTGCACATGACCATCATTGGAAACTCTAGCAGACACAGAAATGCCTTTATTTACCACCTATTGTTCTTGGTTCTGCCCCCAGGGCTGTTAATTCCTCTACACCGCCGTGTAATACACAGTCAGAAGTATTACGCACTACGTTTAGGCTGGTGGTTTCCCTGTAAAAGTAGCATGGGCTTAATTTCAAACAAATTCACAATGTTCACAATGGCTCACACTATTGAGTTTCCTTCTCTTAGGATTTTAAAACACACTAAACAGATTCACACCTTCGTTATATAGCAGGGTGGTTGATTAAGATATAAATAAACAACCATATATACCATCTTATTAATACCTGACTGAGAAGATGGGGAGTCTGGATTATTAATCTTACTGAACACACACACTCACACACACTCACACTCACACACATACACACACACACACACAAAGTTAAATGTGAACATAGCTCAGTGAGCACCCCCAGATTTACTGCTTCCTGTTGTCCAATCAATGATGATAAAGCTCAGGCTCATTATCATGAACAACACCCCAAGACCAGCGAAACAGGCAGCCTGACAAAGAGTGACAGACAGAGAGAGAGAGAGAGAGAGAGAGAGAGAGAGAGACACACACACAGACAGAGAGAGAGAGAGAGACAGAGAGAGATAGGGAGATAGAAAAAGATAATTAAAAATATACAAACATTGGCTTTATAAGTCACAACTAGCTTATTCTTCACAATATGTCCTCTCTCACCAAGATTTTGGGTGCCGAGCGTGTGGGTTCTTCTTCTTTGGGAACAATACGGATGTAAAACACAGCTGGAAAGATGAAGATGAGACACGGGGCCGATGTTGCACCTGAAACATAATACAGTACCGCAAACTAATTAAGTGATACAGTGATTTATTCTGCCTACTGTACCTACACACAGAGGACTTAGTCCTCCACACTCCATCCGTGCAGTGAAACACACATGTATACACTCACTGAGTGAAGTTAGTGTCCAGAGGGGTAGGCAGCCTTATATGCTGCGCCCAGGAAGAAATTGGGGTTAGGTGCCTTGCCCAAGGGCACTTCAACCATTAGCCCAAATGCTAGCTGATAACAGAATACTGACACCTAAACTGACTCCTCAGCTTTGGAATAGCGTTCCAGTTTCTGTTCATGATTCTCAATCACTATCAATTTTTCAAAGTCAATTGCGTTCAATTAATTCCTTGTAGAGAGGGCGGCACGGTGGCTTAGTGGTTAGCATGTTCGCCTCTCAGTGCTAGCGAATCCCAATCTGGGTGGAGTTTCTATGTTCTCCCCGTGTCCGCATAGGTCTCCTCCGGGTTCTCCGGTTTCCTCCCACAGTCCAAAAACATGGATTAAGGTCAATTGAGTTCTCAAAATTGCCCCATATAGAGTGTGTCTGTGTGAGTCTGTGTGTATGTGTACGGGTCTGAGTGAGTGAGGGTATGCCCAGCGATAGATTGGTGCCCTGTCCTGGGTGTAACCCCCCCTGCGACCCTGAAACAGGATAAAGCGGAAGATAATGTGTGTGTATATATATATATATATAGAGTGTGTCTGTGGGAGTGAGTGTGTGCCCAGTGATGGAAACGTTCTCCCCTGGATGGGAAACGTTCTCCCCTGGATGGGCATGGGTGGACAAGTAGTGATTGTCTGCCCAGGGCCCGAAACGTTCTCCCCTGGATGAGAAACCTTCTCCCCTGGATGGGCATGGGTGGACAAGTAGTGAGTGTCTGCCCGGGGCCCGAAACGTTCTCCCCTGGATGGGCATGGGTGGACAAGTAGTGAGTGTCTGCCCAGGGCCCGAAACGTTCTCCCCTGGATGAGAAACGTTCTCCCCTGGATGGGCATGGGTGGACAAGTAGTGAGTGTCTGCCCAGGGCCCGAAACGTTCTCCCCTGGATGGGCATGGGTGGACAAGTAGTGAGTGTCTGCCCAGGGCCCGAAACGTTCTCCCCTGGATGGGAAACGTTCTCCCCTGGATGGGCATGGGTGGGCAAATAGATGATAAAGCGGAAGATAAAGGATGGATAATTCCTTGTAGATAAAAGTGGAGATGTCAGGTTTAACTGTGTTGGTGATCGTTGGTAGAGAATACTTTGCCGAAATGACGCTATTCCAGGGAGCCCTCGTCTCAAAGTCACACCAAACTCTGGCTATTACTTAATAATTGTAATTTATTAGCTCTAACTGCTTTTCTTATCTGTTTTCTTTAAGGTATCATCAGCTCTTCATCCATAACGCTACCAAAGCCCTGCAGCAACCCCAATTATATGACAAAACCTGGATTTCTGTTGGACTAGTGGCATTACAATCCTGCATGACGGTCTTGCAGAGCTAATATAGTTTTTCCTGATCACTGCAACATCTGAACCTGGGTGTACACTGTTGATGCTTCCTTAAAGAACATCATAACAGGGTTTTTTTCTCGCCACTGTTGCTTCCACTTTGGGTTTGGATCTTTAAAACTTAGACTGCTGTAAAGCTGCTTTGTGACGATGGACTATTGTAAAAAGCTCTGTATAGACAAGTGAACGTAAACGTGAACTCAAGGCTTAAAACTGAATGCAATGCTGGTCTGACTGACCTATCACTCCAAAGATACCCAGGATGTTGGGGGCAAAAATGACGAGCAGGTTGATGGCAGTGAGGAGCACGATGGCAATGGCGATGTGTCGTGGCCACCAGAAGGTTTTATTGGGGAAGAAGAGCTGCTGGATGGCTCTCCTCACCTGCACAGAAAGAACACCTGTATAACGTGAGGCAACTCATGAGAAAAAAAAGAGAACCAGGTGTAGTACCGCCCACTCACGGGGAACAATACGATGGGTACGGTGAGTGTGACAGCGGTCAGTACAGCCACCCGCACACACAGGATCAGTGTATCAAATGGATCGACCTTGCTGTAGGTGTGCAGCAGCTCTGCCTCCACCTGATCTAGAATAAAAAAAAACAAGATTTAAACGTTCTAGTGTCGTGTACACAGCACACAGGCACTTATTTAGTGTCTGCACATCGATAAATATCATCTATGTGTGATTTCATTACTAGCTAGTTCAGTGACAAGGTGTTAATGGGCATCCAACCATTAGAGGGAGCTTCAATAAAAGCTGTAAACAGCCTTAGGGATAAAGTAAGCTTCCTTAAGTGATTTTTAAGAGTCTTCCATAAAAATATTGTCAAAATTGTTTAACTATAGAATTGAAACGCTGCATAAGCAAACAGGTTGATCTCAAATTAAATATAAAACACAAATAAAGTCATGTCAAAGGACATGTTAAGGATACTTTATTAATGCATTTATGCACAGCCTCATGAATCATCTATTAAAACAAGACAGGACAGGGTGGTGGGTGATTGTTAGTACAGGTGTCTAATCCATTCGTATCATCCACCACCCTAATAATACCTGCTCTGTGGGGGTCCTGATCATCAGATATATATATATATCACGGTGGCTTAGTGGTTAGCACGTTCGCCTCTCAACACTAGGGATTCCCGATTCGAATCCCAATCTGGGTGGAGTTTTCAGGTTCTCCCTGTGTCTGTGTGGGTTTCCTCCAGGTTCTCCGGTTTCCTCCCACAGTCCAAAAACATGGATCAAGTCAACTGAGTTCTCCAAATTGCCCCATATAGAGTGTGTCTGTGTGAGTGAGTGTGTGCCCAGCGATAGATTGGCACCCTGTCCTGGATGTATGTGCATTCTCCCCTGGATGGGCATGGGGAACCTATGGGGACACTAATACAGGATAAAGTGGAAGATAATGAATGTATATATATATATATTAGGTAGATGTTATGTTTCTACAAATGTTATTATCTTATATAATATTTGGTTTGGTTAATGTAAAGTTTCTTACCATAAAATGTCAGATATCCAAACAGAGCCGCCAGGAAATACATGACATACATGACAGCAATCGAGATGTTGGATACATGCTGCATCCTTTTCTTGGAGGGACTGAGATCACAACATATATAAATCAATTTTTTTAACAAAAAGTTTTTACGAGTCAGAGCTTTTTGATTCATTTATATAAATCTGTATATTACGTATGATGAATATATGTACACACATCCGTACATAACCCAAAATATACAACACATACACTTCGGACATACATAGTCTGCAGTGTCACTGAGGTGGAGAAATGAAACCACAGCAGCACTGCTGCACTAAAACCCCCTCACCACATCAGTGTCACTGCAATAAACAATCCACCACCCAAATGATACCTGTTCTGTGATGCTCCTGACCAATAGAGAACAGAGAACCAACTTTTGACTGATACTGTATATCTAGACCATCAGCATTATTATTATTATTTAAGTAAAACAATTTTTTGTTTATGTCATATGAATAAGGACTGTCATAGATGTTAATATTATGAAATTCATTGCATCAGGCAAACATGAAATCAGAAATCAAAACTTACTTCCGCAGTTCTGTGTAAATTGGGAGAACTTCTGGGTGGCAAACGAATGCAAATGCCAGAATGGGGATGGTGTAGGCTGTCTAAAAAAAAAAACACACACACACACAAAGAAAACAAAATGTCACCTTTAATATCAAGATGTTGAGTTCTTTCTATGAATTCTTTAACTAGCATCTAACTAAATCAGTGTCGTTAAAAATGCAGCACTTCACAGAAGGTGAATTGTTTGGGTGATTAATCGTGGGCTCAGCGCTGGATACCCTCCAGTTCAGGCTGATTAGAAATGCCAGTCCTGTGCCCTTAGCTACACAGACTCACAGACCTCCTATTGGGATGCTAAACTTGGATTGTGAACGTGGCATGTCTCCGCCGAGCTCACTCCCGCACACTAGTTAGATGGTGTGAAGGGAATGTGTAAGTGTTTCATTTTGAGCTTGAGGTTAATTAGACTGTTCCTTCAATCCGTTAAAAAGTACAGAGTGAACTGCACTCTGTGAACTCAGAGAGAGGAGGACAGGTGTGGAGAATTATGTTTTCTAAAGAAAAAGAAATAAAGAAGATCTAATGGATGTTAAGGACAGGCCTTTAAACACCATGTGTGTGGTATCGATTCAGTCACAGCAGACCCTTGGATACGCTATAGGTCAGTTTGATTGGTACAATGATTTAGAATTACATGAGGTCATTTAGATGATACTTTTATCCAAAGTGACCTACAAGCATCCCATCTTGGTGGTTGGGTTCAGAACAAATGGTTTCCCCTTTTGCCAAAACCCTCTGGAGCAGTAATGGTTAAGGGTCTTGTTCAAGACCTCACATTTGTAATTTCAGTAGACCTGGAATTTGAACCCACAACCTTCAATTTGATAGGCCTAGGTCACTCGAACCACTAAGCTTCCACCCCTTCCTACATCCAAACAGTTTCATGGTGAAGGTTTCATCCATCCATCCATTATCTTCCACTTTACCCTATATTAGTGTCGCAGTGTGGAACGTCTCGGGCGCTGGGCAGATACACCCAGTAAAGGGGGGCAATCTATCACTGGGCACACACTCACTCACTCACACAAACACACTCTATATGGGGCAATTTTGAGAACTCAATTGACTTGATCCATGTTTTTGGACTGTGGGAGGAAACCGGAGAACCCGGAGGAAACCCACGCGGACACGGGGAGAACATGGAAACTCCACCCAGATGGGGATTCAAACCGGGAATCCCTAGTGCTGAGAGGAGAACATGCCAACCACTAAGTGGTGAAGGTTTATAAAGTGATTAAGTGATCTATATTGCCTACGTTGCTGACACACACATTAATGTGTGCTCCACATTTAACCCATCCATGCAGTGAAACACACACACACACACACACACACACACACACACACACACACACACACACACACAGGTAAAGTGAGCATACGTCCCCAGAGTGGTGGACAGCCCTGTATTTTGAAATCCCCATTGCAGGATTAATAAAGTATCATCAATCCATCAATTAATATGGCACCCAAAGAGCAACTGGGGTTAGGTGTTTTGCCCAAGGGCACTTTAGCCAAAGGACTTGGTGGGACCGGGAATCAAACCGTAGACCTTCAGGTAGCTGGACTGGCTCTTTGACCACAATCTACGACTCCCCTGTATATGAGGTGGGTCACAAACTCTTTCCAGAACCATATTTGATCCCATCATGATCCCATCACAGAGGAAATTATTGTTGCCAATGTACCTATCAGCATGTCTTAAAATGTGGGAGAAACCCAGAACTTCTTTTAATCATGGGGTACTGTAACCTCAAACACATGTTTTACAGTCTGTAATAGTACAACTACAAAGTAGATCACAGTAAGTGGAACTGATATAACAGACAGAGAACCAAAAAGGATGCGTGTGTTAATTTCAGACCTGTACTGAAAGTCAGTGTGAGTGTGCAGTACCTGAATTTTGAGGTTGAACATGCGAGGAGCGCAGGAGGAATAATGATCGGAGGTGGCGGTGACGCCATTGTGCACGCTGATCACGCCGCTGAAGTTCTGTCCTAATGTCTCGTTACGGAAGCTTGAAATTGGACACGTCACCTGGAACTTCTTATAAATCACCTGAAATGGTAGAACGTATCAGTCAATACGAACTTAACACACGCAGCATGTCCATATTTGATTGTACACTTCTACATCGAGTTTCTTGCAAGTTTAGATCTCACCTTGTGAGTTTGTATGAATTTATCTGTCAATATGCCTCTATTCTTCCAGTTTTTATTTAAACCTGTACTAGGGTCACTGAAGGGGGGGATGGTTCCCATGCCAGACCGGGGGAGAACGTTTCAGGTGCTGGGCAGATACACCCAGGACAGGATGCCAATTGACCCTGGGTATTAACTTACTTACACACACATACACACTATATAGGGGAAATTAAGATAGGGGCAATTTAGAGCAGCCAGTTTACTTAAATCCATCAATTTTTGTAAGTAATACAGACAACATGACAAGTTCAGTAAAATGATCTTATGATGGTATGGACTTTGTAAATGTAACACGGTTAGGAATTTAATTAATCTGAATCAATCTGAAAATGTAAAGGACCCTTATTTAAAAAAAAAAAAAAAAAAAACATATTTACTGGAGAAAGAAAAAACAGCTTCAGTCTGGAGCTATAAATACAACCTATCACTTCAAACTGCCCCCCCCACTTTCCCCACCCCCCTCAGATACACACAATGAGTCAGAGTTAGAGGATCAAGCACACACACACACACACACACACACACACACACACACATAAGTGCATACATACTGTACGCACGTGGATGAGTCACAGTAAAAATAATTCCAACACACACACACACACACGCACACACACACACACACACACACACACACACACACACACACACACACACACACACACACACACACACACACACACACACACACTATGGGTACATTATGCACACTTCCATTAATTCTGTAGAGATTTAAAGAAACCTTAAGCAGAACTATTCATTTCTTCACTCTTACAGCAACATTAAAAAAAGGTATTATTTATTTTTATCCCTAGTGTAAGTGACAATTGACAAAGTGACATTTTAATGTAACTTAAACTTACTACACTTACCGTAACCATAAACTAACCATAAACTAACCATAACAATAACCATAACAATAACCATACAACATTAATTAACTTGTGTAAGTTAAGTGTGTAAACAGATAATCAGTCATTTGGACAAGTTTGGACACCCCCCCTCACCACATCAGTGTCACTGCAGAACTGACAATAAACAATCCACCACCCAAATCATACCTGTTCTGTGATGCTCCTGACCAACAGAGAACAGAGAACCAACAGGGGACTAACAACAACACAGAACACAGATGAACTACAGTCTGGAATTGTAGAACTACAAAGTCCATCTATATGATAATTGGAGCAAGAAGAGGTTGTGTCCAAACTTTTTACTCGTACTGGTACAGTACACACACACACACACACACACACACACACACACACACACACACACACACACACACACACACACACACCTACACACACACACACAGAAAGAGAAAATGAGGAAGAGAAAGATTGCGAGGCTTGTTGTGTTCTTTACTATAAAAAGGATTATAATATGTGGTTTAAACGCTAAACGAATCTTGTTTTTTTAATTAGAAAGAATTTAATTTAAAAGATTTTTTTTAAATGATTACAATGAATCATTAGTATCGGTAATGGAGGAATGCACAGCCGTGTAAGTGAAGGATGACAGACGTACCGAGATGAGAAAGAATACCATACAGCTGAGAGAAAACCCACTGGTGTAGCCCAGATAACCTGAAACAAACACACACAGTTTAAGTTGAAAACTCCGGCCTCAAAACTAAAACCCAAAGGAATTATGACTGGAGTTTGCATGTTCTCCCTGTTTCTACAGTCTCCTTATCTCACTCTGTCTCACTCTATCTCAGTCCAAAGGTGTACTAGAAGGTAAAGTGAATACAGTAAATGTCCTCCTTATGTAAATGTATACGGCGGCACAGTGGCTTAGTGGTTAACACGTTCTCCTCTTAGCACTAGGGATTCCCGGTTCGAATCGAATCTGGGTGGAGTTTCCATATTCTCCCCGTGTCTGCGTGGGTTTCCTCCGGGTTCTCCGGTTTCCTCCCACAGTCCAAAAACATGGATCAAGTCAATTGAATTCTCAAAATTGCCCCATATAGAGTGTGTCTGTGTGAGTGAGTGTGTGCCCAGCGATAGGTTGTCGCCCTGTCCTGGGTGTATCTGCCCAGCGCCCGAGACGTTCTCCCCTGGATGGGCATGGGGAACCCCACCGCGACCCTAATAGAGGATAAATCAATGTGTTTTTGAACAAGCATAAAAACAAGATTAAAAACAAGCATCGGGCTGAAAGCTACACAGACACTGGGGAGAACATGCAAACTCAGCAGATGTACTTGCATCCAACACCTATTTGGATCATGGGACCTCACTGTGAGGTTACAGAGCTTATGTTACCAAAGAGGAACATAATATTAAAAAGGAGAACTCATTAATTTCGCAATGAGTTCAAATGGAAAGATGAATTAGACTCTAACATGAGTCTCCTGCTGCTCAAATATGTCTCCTGTTATAAAGTCTCACACATGTCTCCTCTGGAGTTTTAATCCAGATCTTAATAAGTTCTCACATTGTGTTTAGAAGACAAGCATCGCAATATTAATTCAACCATTTCTCATCCCAGAGACTGAGAACTGTCCTGTGCTGATCCTGTGAATCAGTGTTGGGTTTATCAATCTCAAGGATGGAGGTTCAAATCTCAAAGGCACTGATGTTACCAGTGTTGACCCTTGAGTGAGTCCCTTAACCCCCGTTGTTCTGGGGGTGCTGTATCATGGTTGACCCCGTACTATGACCCCAACCTTCGAGTCAGCACTCTTGTAAAATGAACATTTCTCTTAAGCAATTCTAAAGGAAGCAACTGAGACAAAGTCAATCTCTAAATGAGACATGGGTGAGAATCGAAAATAAGTCTCCTGAGACACCAACGATCAACATTTAAGTGATAAAATTTGCCTCTGGGATGTCCCACAATGCACTCAATTACTCACAGTAATAAATAAATCGTACTACAATTAACCTGGATGTACAAGAGGCATGTAAAACAGCAAATGGAAAAAGTGAGAGAAGGGCTCAGAACTTACCCAGCTGTTTCATAAGAGCCAGAGGGAGAATGATACAGATGGAAACAATCACCACCAGGTAATTTCCATTCAGATACCAATAACTATGTGGAACAGAGAATTAAATTGAATGTTATATAACTGTCTATGTGTTATAGACATTATTAGATTCATGTACAAGCATTCACACTTAAGAAGAGCAAATATTGGCCAGGGGGAACGTCAGGTTCTGTTGCTGTCGCGTCAATGAAATGAGGTGTTTCCTTCATTCCTGCCAGTCTAAAAGACGACGATGTGGCTTTGCTACCAGTTTCTGCAAGTGCCAGTGAACTGGGGGTTTATCTTCATAGAAACCTCAATGCAAATCTGATTCAAACCAGTCTCTCAGTGATGGTGATCCAGGTTCAAATCCTGATCCAGGTGGAGTTTCCATGTTCTCTGTGTCCTTATGGGTTTTATCTGGGTTCCCCAGTTTCCTCCCGCAGTCCAAAAACAAGGATTTATTGAGATTGGCTGCTCTGAATTACCCCAATCTAAATTGCCCCTATAAAGTGATTATAGGTGTATCTGCCCAGCGCCTGAAACGTTCTCCCCTGGATGGGCATGGAGAACCTCCCCGCGACCCTAGTAGAGGATTAAGTGGAAGATATTGCGATGAGATGAGATGATGAAAAAATACTAGGGTCTTGGAGGGGGGAGCACCATCCAGGGGAGAACGTTTTAGGCGCTGAGCAGATACACCCAGGACAGGGTACAAATATATCACTGCACACACACACAATTTATAGGGGCAATTTAGAGCAGCCAATTTAACTTGATTCCATGTTATTGGATTGTGGGAGGAAACCCACGTGGACACAGAGAGAACATGTTAACTTCCCCGAGATTGGGATTCGAACCTGGATCCCCAGCGCTGAGAGGCGAACGTGCTAGCCACTACACTTGTCGTTCAGATTAGAAAATCTCTAATTCTATTCGCCATCTTTCTTTTTCCCAGAACCCTTTACCAGATCGTTCGCTCCTTATTGCGACCAGCTTTCTCTTAACAGCATGCCAAGAAAACATGGTGACCTGCCACATCACAACCTGGAAGAGGATGCTTGTGTTCGCCAGCACTCGCAGCCAGTCTTCATCATCATGAGTAGGAGTGTGTGTGTACGTGGAAGAGGAAGGGGGCGGTTGCTTTTGTTTGCGATGGGAATGAGGAGAACATGTTTTTAATTAGCTGGCTAGACCAAGCGCTGTGTGTTTGTTTGTGTGTTATTAGCGGCTCGGCTCAAGTGCAAAGCTGAAGAGTCGGACGCATGCCACTACACACAGATCGTCGTGTTTTGATCAAATGATACGTGCTTAAATATCGGCAGTTTAAACACTGAGATTTCAGTTCGGTAAAAGGTCACCATGGAAACCATTAGGATCCTGATCCTCAGGGATTTAATGAACTGCGCTGGTGTTTGTTTCCTCACTGGGTTCGGGTGGGATATGTAAAGCAAGCAAGACAGCAGTTGGTCGTTTCCATGGCAGGTTTAAGACTTCTTAAAGTCTTTGTGAAGCCACCATCTGCCAATGTGCCATGCACTTCCACCGACGAGCGACGCCCTGCCCACTGTCTGCTGACGTTCAGCAAGTAAACACACACACAAGCATGCATAGCTACCAACAAGCTCGAAGTGAGTGGCTGTTTCCGGTGAGTCAATCAGACCCACTGACATCACACACACACACACACACACACACACACACACACACACACACACACACACACATGCACACAATCTCAGAATTTGGGTGGACAATATAATAGCACTTGGGCACGGTGGTTTAGTGGATAGTATGTTCTCCTCTCAGCGCTAGGGATTCCCGGTTCGAATCCCCATCTGGGTGGAGTTTCCATGTTCTCCCCTGCGTGGGTTTCCTCCGGGTTCTCCGGTTTCCTCCCACAGTCCAAAAACATGGATCAAATCAATTGATTTCTCCAAATTGTCCCATATAGAGTGTTTTTGTGTGAGTGAGTGTGTGCCCCGCGATGGATTGGCGCCCTGGGTGTATCTGCCCAGCGCCTGAGATGTTCTCCCCTGGATGGGCATGGGGAACCCCACCGCGACCCTAATAGAGGATAAAGCGGGAGATAATGAATGAATGAATGTTACAGCACTTGGCACGGTGGTTTAGTGGTTAACACATTCGCCTCTCAGCGTTAGGGATTCCCGGTTCGAATCCCGATCTGGGTGGAGTTTCCATGTTCTCCCCGTGTCCGCGTGGGTTTCCTCCGGGTTCTCCGGTTTCCTCCCACAGTCCAAAAACATGGATCAAGTCAATTGAATTCTACAAATTGCCCCATATAGAGTGTTTTTGTGTGAGTGAATGTGCCCAGCGATAGATTGGCACCCTGTCCTGGGTGTATCTGCCCAGTGCCCGAGATGTTCTCCCCTGGATGAGCATGGGGAACCCCCCCGCGACCCTAATAGAGGATAAAGCAGAAGATAATGGATGGATGGAATATTACAGCATTAAAGTTCTACATTACAAATCACTTGATCATCACACTATCTGTACATTAGTATCCTACACTGTTGATGCTGCCCGGCCGCTCAAGAAGAATCCGCCCCCCACTGAGCCTCGGTCCTCACAAGGTTTCCTCCCTTAAAATAACAACATAACAGGGAGTTTTTTCTTGCCACTGTCGCTTCGGCTTGCTCTTTAGGGGTTTAAAGATTTATAAACACTGTCAAGCTGCTTTGTGACAATGTACTATTATAAAAAGCGCTATATAAATAAATTACTTGGATTACTTGAGAATTCCAGAGTCAAATCTGAAGCTTTAGTACAGACTAACAAAGAGAACTGATATTTCAAATAGTGTCTAGGTATGTGTGCATGTTCCTGTGAAATTAAACAGAATCTTTGGTCACTGGTTTATTTGAGGATAAATCTATTATAGAAGATTGAAAAACAAAGCACAACTAAGCATAGTGCACACAGGTAAATGTCATTTTGACATATTAAAGGGTATTTTAATTAAGTGGGGGATGCAACAGGGCTTTAATCTGACCCCAAGCTATAGAAGTGGGAACACTTTTCATAAATCCGGAATTCATGATGCATTATTAACACATTTATAAAGCTTATCAACATATTTATATGTTATAAAGTCATGGTGGCATAGTGGTTAGAATGTCAGCCTCTCATCCCAAACTGGATGGAGTTTCCATGTTCTCCCCATGTCTCCGTGGGTTTCCTCCAGGTCCACTGGTTTTCTCCCACAGTCCAAAAACATGGATTTAAAGGTAACTCAAAATATATAGGTGCTCAAAATATAGATTGTCCCCATACAGTGTGAGTGAGTGGGTGTCCAGTGATAGATTGGCACCCTGTCCTGGGTGTATCTGCCCAGTGCCCGAAACGTTCTTCCCTGGATGGGCATTAAGAACCCCCCACCACAACACTAGTAGAGGACTATGAGATGAGATGAGATATAAAAATAATATATTCCCCAAATTCTATAGAGAGTACCTCAATCTACTATACATTACTACTCTAACATTTACCATAACCTTACCCTAACCGTACACTAACCATAACTGTAACCAAAACATGCTTTCACTTTTAAACTGAATGAGGAAACTTGTGAGGACCAGGCTGCAGACCCCACAGTTATATCAGGTCCTTACATGTGAGTGTATTCACAGGTTTTGATTCCCACAACGTTATATATATCTGCACACACACACACACACACACACACACACACACACACACACACACAACAAAACACTCACTTACTCGGAAGATGTGTCCGCTTTGAGGAAGGCTTGAATCACCAGAGGGAATTCATACTTGACGATGTACAAATAGCTGGACATGGCTGTAAAAGCAAAGAGAAGACGGTCATTATCAAAACACACAACACACACACATGTACAAGTCCCACCATGGGGGTTTGTGATTGTTATTCTGGAAGTAAATGTTAACGAAATGAAGAGAATCCCATTTCTAAGTTTAGTTTGTGCAAACATGGGTTAATTCCAAAACCGCCTTGACTCTTTTAATGTATCTAACTTCAAAGTTCTACTGAAGAACAATTAAAGGAAAATAAATGTTAAAAAAAGACTGTATTTTTATCTTTTGATGAGAATAAAAAGGGTTTTGTCCCTGATACATCAATAAGAAAACGTTATTTTTGTCATGTTAGTGGTACCGGCTGTTCATGTCGTCCTGTACAATATTCCCTCGGCTATTGCATTATGATGTCACAACATATTTAACCCATCCCTATTCTTTTGAACGGTTTCAACACACAGGTTTCCTGCCACACGCACACACACACACACACACACACACACACACACACACACACACACACACATTCCTCAGTGTTACAGCACTGACTTCAGAGCTGTCTTTGCCATTGTTTTCGGACCAGTTCCTACACATGACTGAAGCAAATCACTGTAATTTACTCTTTTATGTTTCTTAATATCTGTTAAACTTGCTACTGTATATACTATGAACCGTTTTCTATTTTTAATATTTATTTACACTTAGTCTCTGATGGTCTATTGACAGGACCATCCTACCACATCTTCAGCCATAATGACATAAAGAAACTTCTGTTATCTTGTAATCACAAGATAAAACAAATGATCAACATATAACTTTTGGAAATTTGGATTTTTATTTGTGCCTAATAAAGTGGCTGGGATAGCACCTTTTTTTTAGCTTTATCTGTTTATTTTTATTATTTTTAAGAGTAGTTTACATGGATACACACCGTATATGATTATACACAAATAAATACACAAATACACACTGGTGCGCATATAAACAAACACAGAAACTTGTTATTGTAAAAAAAAACAAAAAAAAAAAAAACTGCTTCCAAACCAACCCCCCCCAAATAGGTAACATTAGGATAGAATCTTTGTTGTCTGAGCATCAATGTGAAAATGGTGAACTAAAGCAATAAGACGAGAAGTCGTGGTATTGTTCTGAATAAATCACTGGAAAGAGGTGTTGGTTCTGACGTGCGGAATCCCATTACACCTCTTTCCGTGATTTATTCACAATAACGCAGAACCTCGAGTTTGTTATTGCTTTTATAAATCAGTTACCAATATAATACAAGATAATAAAAAACAAGGTTTGATTCATAAATGTGTTTTTTTTTAAACTAAATTATTAATAAACTGATCTTCCGTGACGTAACTTAACGTCGATTTTAAAAATTAACATCGATTGCTGAGTAACAGGACTCCTGTCAATGTTAATTTTTAAAATCGATGTTAATTTACATCACGGAAGATCAGTTTATTAATAAAAGTGTTAGTGCTTAGTGCTCATTGCGAATGTATGTCCATTAATGGAACATAATTTAAAATAATATATATCACGCATTGACAAACAGCTTGGCCAATCAGATTTAAGGACCTAAATTACCCATTTTATTATAAGCAATAATGGTCTAGTGTAATAGCATATCACAAAGAAAAACCATGGCCTTTTGTGGTCTGTATTAGAGTTATATTTTTACCTTTTTGGCCCTTAATTCAACTGTTGGCACTGATCTTATGTATTATGACACAGTTATGTTAAGTTTTAGTTGTTTCTTAACAACTTTAAATGACTTGTCTTTAATAAATCAGGATTAAACAGCATGTTCTGAAGTCCAGATGTAACTGAAACAAAGGCAGTTCCCCACGCTGACAGGAAGGAGGAAGGACATCTGTTTGTCTGAGTATGCAGTCACTGCCCTTGTTGTTTGTATACGTCCCTCTGTGAATGGTGCACACTGTATATGACTTTGCAGTCTCACCTCCAATATTCTGCAGTGTGATGGCAATTCCAGCAGCCATCTTTCCCGGTGTGCCAAACGCCCTGAACCCCAACTGCTCATATGCACGGATACCTGCAGGAGGCATTCAGGAGCTTAAAACGAGTTTCTAACCAGAGCAGCATACACCTGAATGCAGGTATGAATTTTATACACTGTACGTATAGAAATTCAATGTATATAATTATTATACATATGTTAATCTAATTTACATACAGATTTAATTTGGATAATTATAAACTAGAAACACTTTTAATAATAAATGTACAGTTTTCCTCCACACACATACAGCCCATGCTGATTTTACTTAGACAAACGATGTCGGCAAAAGGTGAAGCAGACACAGTCTGTGTCGCATGGCTGGGATGGGGTGCTATTTTTAGCTCACTCTCTGGATTTCAGACATTGGCTAAATCCTTGGAAAGTGTGAAACAGCTGTCTGTTCTGCTCCCATGATTAAACAACTACATCATTACAGAATTATAAGACAATACAGACCAACTACGGTTCCACATTATTTTTGTACCTACATATTTGCCAATTAGACAAAAACAAAGAAGTAATAATACACATATACATAAAATACACATATCCTTAATATGAATTAATGACTTAGGCCAGATAACGTACAAGTATTCCAACATGTCTGGGGTCATTACACAGGGTTGATACAGTATCTCTGGAGCAATGAGTGTTAAATGTCTTGCTCACGACCAATATTGGTAACTTCTGTAGATGTGGGATTTGAACCCACAGTCTTCAGCCCAACTTATAAAAGTAATAATTATAAAAAATATGCTTTTATAAAAAAAAGTTAAAATAACGAATCAAAGTGTTCTGTTTTCTTTGCTCTTGGGCCAAAAAAAAACGTAAACTTTAAAAATTTTAAATGTTCCCGTCAAAATCATACAAATTTGAAAAATAAGCATGTTATAAAAAAGCATATCACCAAGCAATTAATAACAATAATAATAGATCAATGTAAAATTATCTCGAGGGCCGGATAATTGTATTATGGGCCGGAAATGGCCCGTGGGCCTTGAGTTTGACACCTATGCCTTAGAGTTAGACACCTATGCCTTCTAGACTGGGAAATAGAAGGATGCTAAACAAGCTACTCTTAAGGACAATATATCCCACTCTACGTATGAGACTCTAGTGGCACTTTGCAGCACTTTCAGTGACAGGCTGCTTCATTGGAAGTGATATGGAGTGTTACCGCAGGTCCTTCATTCCTGTTGCAGTTAGACTATAACAGCACTACTCTTAAAAACCACTCCCCAACTGACCAACTGACAAAAAACTATCATTTAAATCAATTGTTGCTGTGCAATGTTTACATTTTCCTATTGTGCAATATGGTGCAATTATGTTTTTAGTCTTCTGTGTCGTTTATATTGCTATATGTACATATATAAACATAACAATAAACAGTACCCACCAACGATACCCGAAGACTTAAGCAGCAGGTGTATGGAATAGGCTGAGAGACATGCCACGAGGGTCAGAAGGAACCTGAAGATAAGCAGAAAACAAGTAAATTATAATACAATAAGAACATTAAATTCTTTGTCAGAAGTTCTCTGTTCTCTGTTGGTCAGGAGAATCACAGAACAGGTATCATTTGGGTGGTGGATTGTTTCTTGTCAGTTCTGCAGTGACACTGATGTGGTGAGGGGGGTTTTAGTGCAGCAGTGCTGCTGGAGTTTCATTTCTCCACCTCAGTGACACTGCTGGGATAGGAATAATGCCCACACCCAATAACCCCTGCTCTGTGGAGGTACTATTGGGGTTCTGACCATTAGAACAGAGTAAAGGGGATGTACACAGTATGTACTGTAGAACACAAACAGATGAACTACAGTCTGGAATTGTAGAACTACAAAGTCCATCTTTAGATTAATAGAATAGAATTTTGAACTAAATTAGCCGTCTTTAATGAAAGCCCACATTATTAGTTCCTTGTTTGTACATGCAGGATGAAGCCAGTGGGGTTGTCTGAGGTGAGTCTTGACTTCCAAAAATAAAATGACAAAAAACAAAACTCCCTGCTTCATCTGGATAAATGGCTCCAGCTGAAATGCAAATCAGACATCACTTCTCTTACGGTTCCTGATAGTCTCCGAGGTTTTGGCTGAAGTCAGTCTGACCACAGTTCTGCCAGACACGTTTTTCACCCCGACTTCAACTCAGCTATTTATTCGCGTTCTATTTTCTTTTTCTTGCGAATGGCACGTCCTTTCTGAGAGTGCAGCAGTCAGCAGGGCAACTGAGTCTATTCTTGTACTCCGTTGCTCGACTTGCTAATGCTGCAGAACAGCAAGATTCTACAGAACACCGCTTTCGACTGGATTTATCCTACTTTGGTCCAACATGACTGATATGTCAAAGGATAAAAACTCCAAATACGAATGATTTACAGATATATCCACTATTTGTTATGGTTTCTTTCTCTAAGGTAGTAAATATTGTTGTTACAGCCACAGTATCTTAACACAAATCAATTTTATTCCTAAAGCATTTAAAGACACAGGATGTTGATTCATTTATGGTTTAGACCTGGGGTTTTGTAAAGATATTTTGTTGCAAATATACAGCTAATGAAAATGTATATGATGTCTTTACAGGCATCAGGTGAAGTGTTATAGTTGTGTTATGTGTTATTTATTAGCTCTATGAAGCTCTATGACTGTACATAGAGACATTAATGCTCTCTACAGGTTTTATATACATTTATATTTAAATGCATTATGTCACTTTTTGTTATAAATCTTTATAGCATATTATTATAACACTTTATAGTGTGTTTATGAACCTCTATGTGTATTAACAAAGGCTTATTGCAGATGTGTTAAAGCATAATAAATACACTTATAATGCATTATGAATAACAGATTCATAGTAAGTGTTATGGATTTGAATACTGCTTAAATTGGTCTTTATAAATACTGTATCTGTAGAATGTGTCTGCTCTGATTTGTAAAACGAGACAAAGAAAATAACCAAAAGGTTGTGTTCTGTGTCGTGTTGCACTGGTTTTCATCTGTGTACGGGTCGCGCGGGGTCCTGCCTGCGTTTCTGAGTCATGTGTGTTTGTGAGAATGATGAAGCTCTGATGTCGTGTTATTTCGAGCCTCTGTTGCCTCAGGGAAACACGGCTGAGATTCAGGCATGTTAAAGGACGCTCAGGAGAAGACTCTCACAGCATCACTCAGGTATTTCATTCTGCTTTCAGTTCTTCTTCTCCATATAACAATAATACTACTACTACTACTAATAATAATAATACTGTCATGTTATTCTCTCTCTCTCTCTCTCACTCTCCCTCTCTCTCTTTTGTCTTCATCCTCTTCACAAACACTAATCTCGTCTGCATAATTCAGCATCTGAAATGGCAAGAAAGGTCTCCAAACAATTAATGTTTGAAGGCAAAGTCTGTCTCAGACCTTCACAATTTGGTGACACTATCTGAATTTGATATCACACTGAATGGCAGTAATGCAGTCAGTAATCTAAATATTAAAGACATCTCTCAAAAGTAGAACCCCCCCCCCCCCCCCCCCCCCCCCCCCCCAAAAAAAAAAACAAAAAACAAAAAAAACAACTGTAATTTTAACTGAGGTGATTTGCTTAACACTTTTTACTTTATCATTTATAATACAGTAACTATCTCCGGTCCTAAGCTGCTGCACCGATTGCGGTAACACCGAAGTGCACACTTGTCCTCTCTAGATGCTCCTCCTGTGGGAGGAAACCAGAGAACCCAGAGAAAATGCACATGGACTTGGGGAGAACATGGAAACTCCACCCACTCCACCCACTCTACTCCACCTGATGTATCTGCCCAGAGTCTTCCATTGATGGGCATGGGAATCCCCCTGCAACCCTAATAGAGGAATAAGCTGAAGATAATAGATGGACGGATGGAAATAAAGGATGATATTCCTGAATGATTAGAGAAAATTATTTTAATTATATTGGTTTCCTCCAAAAGGCCTGATTCATTTCAATCCCAATTTAGTTCAATTTAAAATGGAACTACTTTACCTCCAGATCGCTAATTAATCCAATGAAGGATTTTAATTAATATTAACTGACATAAAACAATGTCCCATACCTGCAATCCATCCATCAGATATTTTTCCAACAATCCACCAATAACAGGATGTCACTGCGTTGACAGTCAAAACACTGACTGTAAATCAAAGAACATAACCAACCTACTGGTTTTTCTGAGAATGGCTTAAATAGGCGTAACAGCCAGAACACGGACGTCAGGATCAGGATGTCCCACATTATTCTCTTCCAACCATCAACAGACCAATTTAAACGTAACGAACATTACCACTATTATGCTGAGTGTGTATTTCTGTTTACAGCTCACATGCTCTGTTGGAGTGTGATGTGTGTTCACTGATGCACTCCGATTGATGTTGTCATTTTCTTGTGAAATTGCTGGGTTTATGTACAATTCAACTTCTAAGGATCTCCACCATCACAGTCGATGTAATGGTGGATGATCCGTGTCCTGTGGAATTATACAGGACAGAGCTGTGGTTGTTCTCAGACTTATTAGCAAAAAAAATTCTAGATTTGATTCCCTGGAGGGGTCTATCGAGGCATGTTCTCTTCATTTCCTCTGAGAACTCTGTTATCCACCTACATTCCAAATACCCCATTTTACTCATCCAACCAACTATTCATTATCTTCAGCTTAATCCTGTACTAGACTCACAAAGACACACACACACACTAAGTAGGGGTCAATTTAGAGCCTTCTTAAATCTACCTTGACTCCATGTTTTTGGACTGCGGGGAGAACATGGGACTCCACCCAGTTTTTTAACTGGAACTGTAAATGGTTAACTGCCATTTAATGATGAAACAATAATAATAATGTAAATCTTCCCATTTCCAATTCCCATTTTTAGACTGTGGGAGGCGAACACTCAGAAAACCTACGCGGACCACATGGGAAATCCACCCAGATTGGGATTTGAACCTGAATCCCCAGCACTGAAATGCGGACGTGCTAAACACTAAACACCGTGCCACCCAATTAATATTAATATTATTTTATTTTATTTTATTTCCATCCATCCATCCATCCATCCATTATCTTCCACTTTATCTTCTACTTGGGTCGCGAGGGGGGGGGTTCCCCATGCCCATCCAGGGGAGAACGTTTCGGGCGCTGGGCAGATACACCCAGGACAGGGTGCAAATCCATCGCACACAGTCTCTCACACATACACACTTTATATGGGGCAATTTGAAGAAATCAATTGACTTAATCCATGTTTTTGGACTGTGGGAGGAAACCGGAGAACCCGGAGGAAACCCACACGGACACAGGGAGAACATAGAGACTCCACCCTTCCCTAGCGCTGAGGGGAAAATGTGCTAACCACTCAACCACCGTGCCGCCCATTTTATTTAATTTTTATAATTATATATATATATATATATGTATATATTTGTTTGTAACCTGATATCGCTTTAAATACACACAGTGCACTTTGAACCCAAACAGCCTGAGTCTGTCGTGGCTTCCGGATTAGTCTGGCAGCCATGTCCACAGATCTCCCAGGTGCTCAGCTGGTACACACTGTGTGATACTGCTCGCTCAAGGTCAGTTGGAAAAACAAATCCCACAAGCCTTCAAAAATGTCCTAATAAAAACAGAATTAGAATGGCTTATGATCTAGCGCTTTGATCCCGGGTCCGGCAGATACACTACCTTAACAACGTGCAAGTGGGGGCAATAACTCCAGAAAGCTAGATTATCGATGCTGCTGATTGGCCGAATTGTAACCTGAAGCCTCTCTTACTCATATTTCCCTGAGTGAGCTTTAATTCTATTTAAAAAGGAATCAGTGAATCACACTGAGTCGTCACTCCAATTATCCGACTGCAATCTGAAATAAACACATTATGGTATTTATAACCTGGTTAGCCATGAGTGGCAGGGTTTAGTGTTCAGGTGGAGAGGAGGTGCAGTAAGGGGTGGGGGGGGGGGGGGTGGGTTAGGTGCCTTATTAAAAAAAACCTTGGGTTTGATTCTCTGGTGGGTGGATTGTGGTTTGATTTTGCACAGGGTATTAGGAAGGACTCCTGGGGTTTTAACACTGCTCTTAGTTCATAATGATCTGCATGTTTCAGGTCAGATGGTAAAAAAAAACTAATAACCTTGTTACAAGTACACAAGGGGTTCAAGGATTCAAAGAGACTTTATTGTCATTTACATAACATGTGGTACATTCCAATTCAGGGACCCAGTTTACCCAAGTGGTAGAATTATTATATTTTTAAATTTTTTAATTTAAATATTACGTTAGGGACGGCACACTTAGGGTGGCTTAGTGGTTAGCACGTTCGCCTCTCAGCACTATGGATTCCCGGTTGGAGTTTCCATGTTCTCCCCGTGTCTGCATGGGTTTCCTCCGGGTTCTCCAGTTTTCTCCCACAGTCCAAAAACATGGATGAAGGTCAATTGAATTCTCCTAATTGCCCCATGTAGAGTGTGTGTATGAGTGTGTGCCCAGCGATTGAGATATCCTTATTCCCATCCAGGGGAGATTGGCGCCCTGTCCTGGGTGTATCTGCCCAGCGCCCGAAACGTTCTCCCCTGGATGGGCATGGGGAACCCCCCCGCGAGGATAAAGCAGAAGATAATGGATGGGTGGACATTACTTTAGACAAAAAAGGAATAATAATAATAATAATAAATTTAAATTAAATATAGAAATGTAAATATAAAAATATAATTGCAATTATTATATATTTTTTTATAAAATTCAAATAAAATACAAAATGTAGCAGCCGTGAGATATCCTTATTCCCATCCAGGGGAGAATGTGTCAGGCACTGGGCAGATACACCCAGGACAGCCAAATCGGCTTGAATCCACCTGGAATCCATGAAAACCCACACAGAACATGGAAACTCCACCCAGATCGGAATTCAAACACAGTGCTACCCAGCAGGAAAAAAAATCTTTAATAATAAAACTAATTCTATGAATCTATGATAAACAACTGATGTGTTCCCAATAAAGAATTCAACAGAAATGCTAAAAACATTTAAATAACACTCCATAACTCAGGAATAGCAGTGTACACTTATAAGCTCTTCAGTATAATCCCTGAGCTGTGTGTTGAGCTCTGTCTCATGACATTATAAAAAAAAGCTATAGAGGATTTTTGGTCTACAGCAGTGTTTCGGTTTTGGTCCTGGAGCCTGTATTTAGTTTAGTTTAGGCTTATTTATTCATATAGCATTTTTTTTACAATAAAGCATTGTCTAAAGCTGCTTTACAGAATGTTTAATCCCGTGAGAAACTTAAAGTGAATAATAGGTCGTTAACGAGTCGATGTATTTGGCTGTATGTGTGATGAAGCTGAGAGAACACTAAAACATGAAGAACAGTGAGGCTCCAGAATGACGTTTTAGTTTAATATGCATGTGATGATTCAATAATACATATTTACAGGTTCACATATATATATATATATATATATATATATATATATATATATATATATATATATATATATATATATATATATATATATATATATATATATATGGGGGCAGCACGGTGGTTTAGTGGTTAGCATGTTCTTCTCTCAGCACTAGGGATTCCCGGTTCGAATACCAAGCTGGGTGGAGTTTCCATGTTCTCCCTGTATCCGCGTGGGTTTCCTCCGGGTTCTCCGCTTTCCTCCCACAGTCCAAAAACATGGATCAAGTCAATTGAATTCTCCAAATTACCCCATATAGAGTGTGTTTGTGTGAGAGTGTGCCCAGTGATTGGTACCCAGTCCTGAGTGTACCTGCCCAGCGCCTGAGAAGTTCTCCCCTGGATGGGCATGGGGAAGTGTATATATATATATATATATATATATATATATATATATATATATATATATATATATATATATATATATATATATATATATATATATATATACATATATATATATATATATATACAATAGCTTGTGTGTGTGTGTGTGTGTGTGTGTGTGTGTGTGTGTGTGTAGTCCTTATACAAAATCCCACCACTGCACCCGATAACCATAACCTTTGACATACTTACTCTTTAAGACCCTGCATAGGTTTATATACTCTTTACAAACCACAAGAAGTGTCTCAAGATTAGTAAAACTCAGCTAATTCAAAACCCAGACATGTAATACTTTCAGCTTCTCAGCTGACGTAGCTTGACCAATATACACAACTCCATGTTTTAACATTTAAACTCAGCAACTGTTCATGTTTGAGACCGTGTGGTGTATGAAGTTAACCTCAACCTGTAATCCATTCCCACATCCATTTAAATCCAATCCACTCTGCACACATTAAAGAATAACTTACAGAAACATGACCACGCCAGTGTTGGCCATGGCGTATGCCAATCCCAGAATTCCACTTCCCATGATCGCGTTTCCCAGATTGAACACCGACATCCCGAATGAGGTCTTCCCTTCGAACTGATATGAAAGAAACCAGAAGAACAATACTCAGATGTAGACCGTATTAATGCTGTGTACGTGAAGATAAGGATTACATTACATTTTTAATTGTTTACATTACACTTTTTAAATTTGTCCTTTCTCATAAGTATAAAATAAAAATGTCTACTCTTACATCTGTGAAGCGCGGCGTTTTCTTGTCATCGGCATTGGAGAGGAATTCCGAATTCTCTGCCGTACTGGCCTCGGCATCTCTGGTGGTTCTGCCGGGACTGAAGTCATATGACATCATTATTGTTTTTTTTTTTTCCATAACATAAATAATAAAGACATTGATTGGGAGACTTTTAAACAGGAGACACACACGGATGATCATGACTGCAACAGAGGAGGTATTATTGGGTGGCTGATTCTCAGTTCTTCAGTGATACTGACATGGTGGTGGTGTGTTAGTCTGTGTGTGCTGGTACGAGTGGATCAGACACAGCAGTGCTGCTGGACAGAGATCTGTGCACCAATCAGAACATACAAGTGTTTGATCCACATTAATACTGCAAAACTGCAGACCATCTACATCAATATGGTAAGTGAGTCATAGCTAATAAAATGGTATGGGAGTATGTATGCATATATATATATATATATATATATATATATATATATATATATATATATATATATATATATATATATATATATATATATATATATATAAGCAATTAATTTAATTACGGGGCGGCACGGTGGCTTAGTGGTTAGCATGTTCTCCTCTCAGCACTAGGGATTCCCGGTTCGAATCCCCATCTGGGTAGAGTTTCCATGTTCTCCCCATGTCTGCGTGGGTTTCCTCCGGGTTCTCCGCTTTCCTCCCACAGTCCAAAAACATGGATCAAGTCAATTGAATTCTCAAAAATTGCCCCATATAGAGTGTGTCTGTGTGAGTGAGTGTGTGCCCAGCGATGGATTGGCGCCCTGTCCTGGGTCTATCTGCCCAGCGCCCGAGACGTTCTCCCCTGGATGGGCATGGGGAACCCCACCGCGACCCTAATAGAGGATAAAGTGGGAGATAATGAATGAATGAATGAATGAATGAATTTAATTAAGTGATTACAATGAATTTCATGGTAATAGTTTGTATATATGGCAGTGTCATGGCAAATAGCGCCACCCTCTCACAGATTTTATTCTTCCACATTTTAAAGTTATGCTGATGGGTAAATTGGATATATTAATTGCCCCTCTGATTGTATTAATTGTAAACTATGGGTGAGGAAAGACGCTTATGAGGTGATCTACCTTATAAAAATATTCACCATGAAACTGTATGATTCAGAATCATTGAAAACTGACTTATAGAGTAGTGTATCCAGAGTTTATACACGACTCAAATGACAACACACACACAGACACACACAGACAGACAGATACGTGTGTGTGTATGTGTCTATCTATAAAGATTTAATCATACTGATTATAAAACCAAGTGATGGTTGATGCCAGATGTTTTACTGAGACAATGATGCAATTATTGTAATCATTGTAAAATCAGTGCAATGAATGGAGCAGTCGTAGGCTTGTAACCTGAAGGTCACTGGTTTGATTCCTGCTCCCATCAAGCACCATGGCTGAAGTGCCCTTGAGCAAGGCACCTAACCCAATTGCTCCCCATGCGCCGTGTACAGGGCTGCCCACTACTCCGAGCACATGTGCTTACTTCGCTAATTATTATATATGTGTGTTTCACTGCATGGATGGTTTAAAACAGGAGGAATGATTCCTCTGTGTGTAAGTAATTCCAGCAAGATAGATCACTTTATCAATGATAAATTCATCATGTGCCATCTTCCAGATGCAAAGCCATTCTACACAACACACATTCAAGTGTTACATACCTGCCATTTTCTGTACTATTAGGAGCAAGTGCAGGGTGTAGATTGAGATCCATGGAGAGCACAGAATAGGAAAAGCACACAAAATGAAAGCTTGGTAAAGAAACAAACTTGTTTCTGTTTCTGACACGTGAAAAACCTGTGTTTGTGTTGAAAACACTCTTTTCCTCTTGCCAGTGTAAACCTATGCATGCTGGGATGGGGCCAAGGGTTAGAAGCAGTGTTTAAACACGGTGATATGGGTGCCTTCAGCAATCGCACATGCACAAATGTACCCTTACTCATAATTTTCCTTGCAACTTGCACACACTCGCACCCTCACGCGTTCATTCCCACATCAGCCCCACACACGTGCACTGACCCTGACCTGGGGCATCAACAACAGGCATGAAACCATTGTGCTTTGTGCACAGTGTCTGCCGAGCTGTGACATGCGGAATGACATCGTTAGTATCTGCATATGCATTTTTGCTTTCACCTTCTTCAGCGGGCAGACTGGAGTCTGTAAGGCAGGCTGCAAGACACCACAGATATACAGCAATCACACGCTCTGAGACTGCTCTCACCTCCCACATTTAAAGTAGGTGAACCTTACAGTGGAACTGAGTGATGGGAGCGATCACCTTGAAAATTAAATAATATATGAACTACAGTGATACCTCGGTTCTCGAACATAATTCGTTCCAGGAGGACGGTCGAGAACCAAATTGTTGGAGAACCGAAGCAATGAAACCAATAGGAAATAATGGAAACTGGATTCATTCGTTCCAAGCCCCAGAAAATGCCTATTTACTGGCCTAATTTGTATATAATATGTAGAAAAACATGAGTCTCAACAAGAAATAAGAAATAAGTGTATTTATTAAAACAAAAAAAAAATAAAATGTACTGTACAGTACAGTAACTTGTGTTTCATTTACTGTACCTGTACCAACCTTTATGGCAGGAGGGAATGAATGTGGAGGGAGGAGGGAAGGGGGATGGTTATTGTTTTGAAGGGGAGTCCTCTTCAATAAAAACAGAGGGTAAATGCTCTTCGGGTGTTTCTCTCTCCACAAAAACGTGACTCTCTCTCTGCACTCACACTGATGATGCAAGCAAGGCGCGCCGGGCCGAATGAACGCCATTCGGCTCGACTCGGCTCATCTCGGACGTTCGGATGTTCGAGTTCCAAATATTTGTTCGGATTCCAAGACAAAATTTTCTCGAATTTTCTGGTCGAATACCGATTTGGTCGAAAGTCAAGGCGTTCGAGAACCGAGGTATCACTGTAATTGTTTGGAACCTAACAATTTGAGGCATCAGCATCAGGACCATAGCTGTTCGGTAAGCTTGGGATTTGAAGCTAACAGTACATGATTTTGTGTTCATAAGAATTAATATTAAAATATAATATAAAAATTTATATAAAAAGTATATAAATTTTTGATTTTCATTGGGTTGATTGTTATAATTATATTTAATAATTATTCTGTAGTTTAATTATTATTCCTAGGGTAGGGGCAAATACACCCAGGACCAGATGTCAATCCATGGCTGGGCACACAACCACACACACACACACAGACACACACACACTAAATAGGGCCAATTTAGACCAGCCAATTCACCTTAAATCTATGTTTTTGGACTGGTGGAGGAAACCGGAGAACCCGGAGGGTTCAAACCTGGATCCCCAGCGCTGAGAGGTGAACTTGCTAAACTATGAACCTAGTAAATAATTAATTATTAAGCGATTAAGATGAGAATACCAGATTCACGGAAAGTGATTCAGTTTTTTCACCACAAATTATGTAACCGCAAAACAGCACTGAACAACATCGTTATTATAAATTATAAAAAAAAAACAATAATAATAAAAAAAAAAGAAAAACATTTATGTACCATCAAAGAAGAATACGCAACACATGCTGCAAATAATGTAGTAATATTCCTTACAAGCAAGTGTTATGAATTAAAAGGGGTTAAAATGTTAATTTCGATTAGTTCAGCTTTTAGAAATGATTGGGAAATTGTTCCGTGGAGAAGAAAATAAGCATATGAATTCCTAAATCACTACTCTGACCCAAAATTATGATTAAATTATGGTTGAATGGAAATGGCGCACATACTGAGCTGTGTTCGCTGGCTGGGCTTTGGATGCAGTGAGCGTCGCTGGCGTCTCTTCTCCTGATTCATGACTTTTCCCATTGGGGACTGTGCTCATCTCACCTGGCACAGGCTCCATGTCCTAGAAAAGAGATGTAAGAGACGCTGAATTATATAAAAAAAAAAGGTCTCACTTACAACAGACAACCAAACGCCATATTTCATTAAATAACATTTAAGTGTTTTATTAAAACTTATCCCAAGATTCAGAACTCTGGGTCTTAATGTGTATTCAAAATCATCTGTATCCCACTCTGTGAATATACATTCTATGAATTTGGTATTCGTAATGCATTATAAACACATTCATAAAGCATTAATAACACTTTAAGACATTATTCATGAGCCTTAGATGTTAAATAAATAGATGTTTGTAATAATGGTCATGACAAGTGTTATAGCAACAAGGCATAAGGCTTTTTAACACAAAGTGACTTAATGCATTATAATGTAAACTGTGCTTTGGATTTTTAAGAATTCTTATTAAATACAACATGATTACATTTTATGTTTTTTGTAAAGAGCATTTATAATCTGTTACCAGTTATTCCATCCATCTATTATCTTCCGTTTTATCCTATATTAGGGTCGCAGGGGGGGTTCCCCATGCCCATCCAGGGGAGAACGTTTTGGGCGCTGGGCAGATACACCCAGGACAGGGCACCAATCTATCGCTGGGCACACACTCACTCACACAGACACGCACACATACACACTTTATATGGGGCAATTTGGAGAACTCAATTGACATGATCCATGTTTTTGGACTGTGGGAGGAAACCGAAGAACCCGGAGGAAACCCACGCGGACACGGGGAGAACATGGAAACTCGAACCGGGAATCCCTAGTGCTGAGAGGAGAACATGCTAACCACTAAGCCACCGTGCCGCCCCGTTATCAGTTATTATGTTCTAATATTGATGCAGCCACCTTCATATGTAATAAAGGACAAATCCTTTCTTAATGCACAAGAGATTATAATCTGTAACAAGAGATTATAAGCACTCTAAGTATTCATTTAGCTTACAATTATTAAATCTTGATGACACTGATCTCTACAATCAGATAATGACCAGTAAAAATATACATTATAATGCATTATGTCACTTTGTGTTATAAAGCCTTATGGCGTATTCTTTATAACAATTTATGAGTATGGTTATGAACATCTATACACGTTAACAGAGTCTTATGACAGGTGATTCGCAGAAAGTGTTCCACATGTGCGGAATGATAAAGACTCTTCACCTTGCCTTTATTAGTCAGTGTCAGCGCTCTGCTGTGACCTGTCACCAAGCTGATGGCTTCTTTGTCTTCTTCTTTCCTGCACCTCTAACACAATGTCCTGCTTGCCCCAAAGCCTGTTTTGTGGTTCTGTTCCCCCCGTCTCCAGAGTCACTGGGCACCCTGTGGATGTTCAGGATGAACCTGTTGGAGCTCCAAAGCGCCTTGAAAGCCACAGCGTGTGAAAGTGACGGCTTTTCCAGCGTCCCGGCCTCCGGGGTACCTTTGGCCTCATGCATTTCCATCAGCTTGAGGGTGTAAACAGTACGAGCATGCTGGCGAGTTTGATGAAAAGCCGCAGAACCAGCCAGAACTAGCCGCGAACCAGTTCTAGCTCGCTTTGAGGCCCACTTTTCTTTAATTAGAGAGAGCTTAACATTACAGGCATGCTCACTGCATGCTTAGAGCGCTAAGCTGGCATCAAGTGCTCCGCAAGGGTTGCTCCTCACACTCAGTGTGCCTTCAAGAGTCGACTATGTTCAATTTCTTTTTTTCGTTATCTATCTCATCGTGTTCTCTAACATCAATGTCCCCGATCCAGTCCTCATCCCCATCTTCTCTCCTGCCGCGTCTTCATCTTTCACTTCGGAATCGAGTCCCAGCTTTCCAATTTACCCGATCAGAACCGTTCTCCACTCCAGGTGGATGCACACAGGGTCCGCACCACTCCGTTCTCTGTGGGTCGCACATACGATTCAGCACTCATTAGCCACCCTGCTGTCTTGGCTAAAGCCAGACAACGTGGTCAGCCAGCAAAGAGGAGTCCACACAATGGCATATGTTGTGTGGTTTCCTGGGAACAGCCTTAAAGAACAGTGAGCTGATTGTGCCAGGCATTCTTACAACATTGGGGCCTCTTGGCCACAGTTCATCTCGGGGCACTTCAGGGGCATAAAAGGTAATTTATCCAGACCTAATTGAAAAGAGCAGAGAACCATCAAAATTAGCCAGCGACGGCCACGTTTTGGCTCATGTGGGCAAAGGCCGGACTATATTCTGGACAGCATCCTGCAACCCGAGCAACGTGCTGTCAGTTACTCCGCAGGTTCGAGTTCCCCAAGAATTCTGCAGCTGATGCGAGTGCCATGGGGATGAGGGCTGAGTGAAGCGCTCACGAGGAAATGGGCTGCTTTGTCAGCTGATTTATTCGGTAACACTTTCTATGAATCTGGCATTCATAATGTGTTATAAGTGCATTCATAAAGCTTTATAACATCTATCATTAACCTCTATAATTGTAAATAGATGTTAATATTCACAGTCACTGTTATGTGCTTTGTGCAATGTTAATAAAAAGTTGAGTCGTTGACAGTTAGCCGCAGTGTGCAACTGATGATCCAACATTTCTTTCTTTAGAATCAAACAACAATGACAGAAATATTTTGCTAAAAATGGAGCTATAGCATCAGTCAAAAGTTTGGCCATGACTCCATTCTGCTCCACTTATTGTCCATGTTCTCAGTTCCACTTTCTGTACAGATGGACTTTGTAGTTCTACAATTCCAGACTGTAGTCCATTTGTTTGTGTTCTACAGTACATACTGTGTACGGCCCCTTTACTCTGTCCTAATGGTCAGAACCCCAATAGTAGCACCACAGAGCAGGGATTATTGGGTGGGTGCATTATTCCTATCCCAGCAGTGTCACTGAGGTGGAGAAATGAAACTCCAGCAGCACTGCTGCACTAAAACCCCCTCACCACATCAGTGTCACTGCAGAACTGACAAGAAACAATCCACCACCCAAATGATACTTGTTCTGTGATGCTCCTGACCAACAGAGAACAGAGAACCAACAGGGGACTAACAACAACACAGAACACAGATGAACTACAGTCTGGAATTGCAGAACTACAAAGTCCATCTATATGATCAAGACGGGGTGTGTCCATGCTTTACTGATACTGTATATATATATATATATATATATATATATATATATATATATATATATATATATATATATATATATATATATATATATATATATATATATATATACTGTATATATGATGTATAATGTATGAATAGCTAAAATAACTGTCCTGTTATAGAGAATTTCTTTAAAGGTGTTTTTTGTTGTGTTCATGAACCTCATTTAACTTATTTCCATCCAGCATTTGACTTTAATAAGAAACAGATCACGGACACCTCCAACGTCCTATTTTTTTGCACCTGATCTGTTTTTAAGTAAACACAGAGACAAAAAGCCAGAAATTCACACTTTCACCCCCTCACTGATGTCAGCTCTTAATCATATGGTTAGCAGAGCTGGACGTGTTAGAAATCAGAGGCTGTTCTGTAGATTAACAATTAAGGCCCTCAAACGCTATCATTTGAGAGTCACATCAGTGAAAGATGATAATTCAGCCTGGTTGAGGAAAACTGCCTGATAATTCCAACAGGACGCACAACAAGCTCACATGCAATGGTAGTATTACTTTAACTGACCTGCATAAAACTCACAAAGTAACTGAAAACCTGGACTTATTAACAGCACAGAGCAGGTAATTATAAATCATGATATATATAATATTATATATCATTGTTAAGATTTGCTTTATGTGTAGGAACATGATGCTTTTTAATTTTCTGTCATTTAGTGACACAAACAGCACTGAAACAGCATGGTACACAAACATGAGAATGCAGCTGGAGACTGAATGTGGTTTAAAAAACGTCGGGAACAGCTCAGAGAGACAGCGGGAGGACCGCTCACAAGTAAGTATAAAAAAAAGATGAAGAAGCTGATGCAATTTTCAGTCAGTGTGACGTGTATTCAGCTGCATCCACACGTCACCCAAATCAGATGTTTATTCAGCAATGTCTCATCTATGTTCAGTGTGTGTGAGAGAAAAGCAGAGAGAGAAAGAGAAAGAATGTAATAAAGAGAGTGAAATATAGAGAGAGCATGAAAAAATGAGGAAATATATACAAATATAAATAAAGAGAGAGAGAGAGAGAGAGAGAGAGAGAGAGAGAGAGAGAGAGTGAACATGACATAAAGGGGGCAACAGAGAGAAAGAGAGTGAGAAAGACAGGGTGAGAATAAGAGAGAGAAAAACATAAAAATACACAAAGATAGTTAGAGGAAGAGAGAAAGAAAGAAAAAGAGCGGGTGAGAGTGAAAGAGGAGGGCGAACAAGAAACAGAGAGAGCAGGAGAAAGATTAGAGAGAAAAATGAGAGAGAGAGAGAGAGAGAGAGAGAGAGAGAGAGAGAGAGAGAGCAAGACAAGGTGAGAATAAGAGAAAGAAATATATAAATATGACATAAACAAAAAACAAGGAAGAGGGAAAAAGAAGGGGAAAGAGAGAGTGTGAAAAAGAAAAAGAGAGAAAGAGAAAGGAGGAAAGAAAAAAGAGAAAGATTTGAGATTTAAAAACTTTTATTAAAAGCATTTAGACATTAACAGGGGGCGGCACGGTGGCTTAGGGGTTAGCATGTTCTCCTCGCAGCACTAGGGATTCCTGGTTCGAATCCCAATCTGGGTGGAGTTTCCATGTTTTCCCCGTGTCCGCGTGGGTTTCCTCTGGGTTCTCAGGTTTCCTCCCACAGTCCAAAAACATGGATCAAGGTCAATTGAGTTCTCCAAATTGCCCCATATAGAGTGGGGGATAGAGATAGATTAAAGATAGATTGAAGATAGATTGCTGAGATAGATTGCTGTCCTGTACTGGGTGTATCTGCCCAACGCTTGAAACCTTCTCCCCTGGATGGGCATGGGGAACCCCCCCCCCCCACAACCCTAGTAGAGGATAAGGCGGGAGATAATGGACGGATGGATGTGTGTATATATATATATATATATATATATATATATATATAATATATATATATATATATATAAATGAGAGAAGAGAAGAGAGAGAGAGAGAAAAAGAAAGAGAGAGAGAGAGAGAGAGAGAGAGAGAAGAGAAGAGAGAGAGAGAGAGAGAGAGAGTGAGAGTGTTCAAATGTCTATTCTGCCCTTTTCAATTTCAACCCTCTTCACGTTTTCTGCACTTTTGGGCTACAGCAGCTGTTTAGGAGACTACATCAGTAATCCAGTTCTAATGAAGTAGAATCTTATGCAAATCTTTTCCTCAGCTCTAATTAAGCATTGCCTTCCTGCCCACCCCCTCCCCCCCTGAGCTACTGCAGTCTCCATCTCAACTGCCCGGCTCTTGTTTACCCATCGAACATTCCCCGAATCCCCTTCTTCATGGAAGTCATTCCTAATCCATCACATAGTTAGCTTTGAGCACCTTTGGCCTTCCTCTCCTCCACCTGCCTGACACCTCCATCCTCAGCATCCCTGCACGCTTTAAACACTGCCAAATAAATGATGACTGACTGAAGCTGATGCAGCTCAGCACGTCGGCCTTGTTGTTTAAAATAATGATCAGAGGAAGGCTTTACTGAGGGGAGGCGAAAACAAGTATTCAGTCACAATGGTTCTTATAATTTATAAAGTTTTACCTCCAAAATCCAAAACACAAGCAAAATCACATGGCACGGAGTCAGAATCTGAATCTGGTGGCAAACAAAAGGAATCTAATGTTTAAAAATGAATCATTTTACGGATTAGGATTAGAACAACGAGAGGATTAAGATGTGAGTCACTTACAATGAAATAGTAAAAAAATGATAAGCTGTTTGAAGGAATTACAAACGTTATGTAAGTTACAATCTGTATAAACCTAATTCCAGCTTTGCATCTCAAACTCTAAACATTTTAAGCTTCATGAAACATATCATTAATTTAATTTCATGCCCCGTTTGCTCCATCATGCAGATATACAGTAAGTTTGGCAACACCCCCTTATTGTCCATGTTCTCAGTTCCACTTTCTGTAAAGATGGACTTTGCAGTTCTGCAATCTGTTTGTGTTCTACAGTACATACTCTATACGCCCCTTTTACTCTGTATTATAATGCTCAGAACCCCAATAGTAGCACCACAGAGCAGGGATTATTGGGTGGGTGCATTATTCCTATCCCAGCAGTGTCACTGAGGTGGAGAAATGAAACTCCAGCAGCACTGCTGCACTAAAACCCCCTCACCACATCAGTGTCACTGCAGAACTGACAAGAAACAATCCACCACCCAAATGATACCTGTTCTGTGATGCTCCTGGCCAACAGACTAACAACAACACAGAACACAGATGGACTACAGTCTGTAATTATAAAACTACAAAGACCATCTATATGATAAGTGGATGAAATACATAATAGAGCAAGAAGGGGGTGTGTCCAAACTTTTGACTGGTACAGTATATAATAATAATTGATGGTCCTGACCAATAGAGAGCAGAGAACCAACATGGGACTAACAACAACAAAGAACACAGATGGACTACAGTCTGGAATTGTAGAACTACAAAGACCATCTATATGATAAGTGGAGGAAATACATAATAGAGCAAGAAGGGGGTGTGTCCAAATTTTTGACTGGTACTGTATATAATAATAATTGATGGTCCTGACCAATAGAGAGCAGAGAACCAACAGGGGACTAACAACAACAAAGAACACAGATGGACTACAGTCTGGAATTGTAGAACTACAAAGACCATCTATATGATAAGTGGATGAAATACATAATAGAGCAAGAAGGGGGTGTGTCCAAACTTTTGACTGGTACTGTATATAATAATAATTGATGGTCCTGACCAACAGAGAACAGAGAACCAACAGGGGACTAACAACAACACAGAACACAGATGGACTACAGTCTGGAATTGTAGAACTACAAAGTCCACCTATATGAAAAGTGAAGGAAATAGATAATAGAGCAAGAAGGGGGCGTGTCCAAACTTTTGACTGGTACTGTATATAATAATAATTGATTCTCCTGACCAACAGAGAGCAGAAAACCAAACCACCTCAGTCTTGCATACAGAATGTCACATGTTAAGACAGAATAACTCATATCTTGTTCAACACAGTGGCACAGCTGTGGGATTCAGCTGAGACATCCTAATTAAGCAGTTAAGGGTCTTTGGGACTCAATATTCCTTTTTAATACAGACAATACAGGACAAGACTGCAGCACATCAACTTAAGGAGTGTGAGAGACGAGACGGAATCAGAAAGAAGAAGGAGACGGCAGGATAACCAACACGAACACAGCAGCATGCCGAGGTCCACGTTCACTGCAGCTAAAAATAACCTCAGTGCATGGGATTCAGTCACATGACTGTGACGCGCAGCCACGCACTCTACACCACAAGGACGAAACAGACCACCATCTGCTCATCTACTGTCCATTTTTAAAAAAAGGTACACAGCACAGACAGCATTGTGCTTTACAGACATACCGCCGAAAAAAACCAGAGCTCCAGAGAGGTTGAGTAATTGGGCTGAGTAATTACAAAACGAGTGTATTAGCATTTTCTCTGTCAACAAAGGCTTCAATTATGAAAAACATATTGATATTACTAATAATTATGTCATTTTTAAATCATAAATGCATTTCATTAGTCTCCTGTTGGTTCTCTGTTCTCTGTTGGTCAGGAGCATCACAGAACAGGTATCATTTGGGTGGTGGATTGTTTCTTGTCAGTTCTGCAGTGACACTGATGTGGTGAGGGGGTTTTAGTGCAGCAGTGCTGCTGGAGTTTCATTTCTCCACCTCAGTGACACTGCTGGGATAGGAATAATGCACCCACCCAATAATCCCTGCTCTGTGGTGCTACTATTGGTGTTCTGACCATTAGAACAGAGTAAAGGGGACGTACACAGAATGTACTGTAGAACACAAACAGATGAACTACAGTCTGGAATTGTAGAACTACAAAGTCCATCTTTACATGAAGTGGAATTGAGAACTTGGACAATAAGTGGAGCGAAAAGGAGGCGTGGCCAAACTTTTGACTGACACTGTATGTATTGTGGGGGCACGGTGGCTTAGTGGTTAGCACGTCCGCCTCTCAGCACTAGGGGTTCCCGGTTCCCCATCCCCATCTGGGTGGAGTTTCCATGTTCTCCCCGTGTCCGCGTGGGTTTCCTCCGGGTTCTCCGGTTTCCTCCCACAGTCCAAAAACATGGTTCAAGTCAATTGAGTTCTCCAAATTGCCCCATATAGTGTGTGTATGTGTGCGTGTTTGTGTGAGTGTGTGCCCAGCGATAGATTGGCGCCCTGTCCTGGGTGTATCTGCCCAGCGCCCGAAACGTTCTCCCCTGGATGGGCATGGGGAACCCCCCAGCGACCCTGATATAGGACAAAGTGGAAGATAATGAATGAATGAATGAATGTATGTATTGTATCATAAAGAAGAGAAGCTTAAGCCTTGTATACAGCAAGTATGGACAAAAAATCATGCGCTCTCACACATGTACACACACACACACACACACACTTTCACCCTTATTCATATAATTGTACTAGCAAATATTGTTTATGATGGATATTATTATTTGTGCTAAACAGTAATTATAAAGGATTCGAGTAGTTGTGACGGCCTTTGTTTTTATAGCACAAGAATGAACACAAGCAACGGAATCTGAGGATAAGTATCTGACAACCCGTGAAAGATCTGTACAGACGTGAGGCCTGGGTATTTTTTCTATAACATTTAAATAAAGTGGTAGATTAATGTTTCTGCAGTCAGTCTGACATTTCTCCTCTTCTCTCAGACTCGGGAGATCAATTTATTCCATTTAAGTTGTTTACTGATGCCTGTCTGATGAAAAAGTTCTGTAGAATTTGTGAAAATGTGCTATAATTTGGAAATCTTGTTAAATATGTTGGTGTTACTCTGGAAGTCGACTTCTACATATTGTGTATCAGAAAACCAGTCACCATTTAAATCCAGAAAGAAGAACTAAATTATTATCTATACTTATTGGGGCTATTAATATTGTCTTTATGACTTTATCGCGTCAGGGTTCATGTAAAAAAGCATAAGTACATGAAGTACATACTGTAAGCAATGGCATGCCAAGCATGAGCCCTTAGACCTTTGTGTTTGTGTGATTCAGTCCAGTATAAAGGAATATATTGATGCTGCATTGATATGGCAGGTCAGGTGATTTGTTTCTGATTACCGAGGGAAAACCCACAGATTTAGGAATGCAGGCGGAAACAATAGCAGAACTCCGGTTTACATGACTTTCAATCCCATCCAATACCCACATCAGACATCAGGGCCATTTCCAAGAGACCACGACCGATCTCACGGAATCAAACAAAGGAAAGTCCTCTGCTGCATTCTGAATTTACATTGGGTCACATGGTGGAAGATGACTTCAAGAGAACAGAACATAGCAGCTAGTTAGAGATGCGATGGAACAGTTGTTCGACCAATCACATGTCTGAGGGTTAGTGCCATCAGGAGCGACCCAATTAAAATTCAACAAGTCACATGGTGAACTGATTGTAAAGTGACACTATTTTCTTAACAATGGTGTTACTGTATGCTTTCATAAGGAATGCCAATAAAACATACTCATTTATGCCCTTATTCATACACATGTTTATCTATAAAGCTTTTAATAAAAGAAAAATTTTATTTATACCCTTAATACTTTAATAGCTGGAAATCTATATGTCTATACGGAAGTCTATATATCAATATCTCATTTCATCCTTTTTTGCTTAATCCTGTACTAGGGGTGCGAGAGAGGGGGTCCCTATGCCCACCCAAAAGAGAAAGTTGGGCAGATACACGCAGGACAGGGCACCAATCCATCTCTGGGCACACACTCACTCACACACTAACACACACACACACACTATATAAAGGCAATTGCGATATCAATTCACCTTGAATCCATGTTTTTTTACTGTGGGAGGAAACCCACGTGGACACGGAAACATGGAAACTTCAACCAGATCATCGAGTCTGAATGTCAGTGTTAAAAGGGGGACGTGCTAACCGCTATGCCCAAGAGGTTATAAAGCTTTATGATGCTGGCATCTCTACCAAGTTAGTGAACAGCTAAGACATGGATTATAATGCATTATGTCACTTTGTGCTTTAAAGCTTTATGGCACATAATTATAACATTTAATATGTGTGATTCAAAGCAGTTTATTACAAATATCATTATGAAGTTTTTATTAAGCTTTATGAGTGTTTATAATGCATTATAGGTACTGGATTTATAAAAAGTGCAAACAAATGTGTCACCTATTTAGTCGTATATAATATTAAACAACTAAGTTAGGAATTTTTATTTGTCTATTTAGACTGAGGCTACTTTTTAGATGATTGACAGTGAATTGAATTTAAGTACAATATACAAATGTGTTGCTGCGTAACTTATTTTAACAAAATAAAAATATAATATATATATATTTTTTATTGTAAACAGAAGAAATATTCCATAAATATACCCTTATTTTGCTTGCAACACTAAACCATAAAGCAGTGCGGAAACGTACTGTACACAGGCCTTCACACATCCTACCAAATAACACATGAGGCTTATTTAACATGACAGCATTTTTTTTCACAACAGAACATTTCCTGACCCGCGGCCTGATGCTCATCAACTTCCCAGAATTTCATATGCATTAGCATACACCAAAACAAAACACAAAAACATACAAAACAACAGTGTAGCTTATATTGTATATAAACTTTGTGTAAATGTCAAAATGTAATCAGGCACAGTGAATAATTGTATGTAAAAAAATTCCTGAAGTGAGTTGTTGTTCAGTGTTCGCTGTGCTTTAAGTCTAAGCATTGTTCGCTGCCCACTCCTCCTGACATGACAACCCCATAGTAACACTTGACTTGTTGGATCATGGATTACAATAGCTTGTGGTATTTATGTTATAGACACCAAATGCGTTCTAGAAATAAAATAAGTACAGCAGGCAGACTTTGTAATCCTTCTCTGTCCCACAATCCAAAAGTGCAAATATGCTTAAAGTTAGACAAAGTACCGGTGATGGAGAAGATGAATAGAAAAAAGAGCTGATTGAATGCTGCGATGGTCAATATGTTCAATGAAATGCATTTCAAAAATTATGAAAATGACAAGACTCCAAAGAGTTAACAGCTGGTATGGATGTAAAGCTGAACGTGGAGGTGGTCTCAAATCGGGCCGTGTAAAAGGGAGAGGCGGCAAGCTGGAACAGCCAGTTCCGTTGTTTTACACATCACACCCCACGGTCATCAGGATCGCTGGCATGCAATGCAACATCACACACAACGGTGGCTTTATTACGGGCCTTGTTAAACTGTTTTAAAAGTAACAAAGTGAATGATACAAGGTTTTTATATCATTATTGTGTGATCTCAACGGATATGAGGGATAGCAAGGGTTAGAAACAACCCATTTTTGCATGAATATATTCAAACTGGCAGCACGGTGGCTTAGTGGTTAGCACGTTCGCCTCTCAGCTCTAGGGATTCCCGGTTCGAATCCCCATCTGGGTGGAGTTTCCATGTTCTCCCCGTGTCTGCGTGGGTTTCCTCCGGGTTCTCCGGTTTCCTCCCACAGTCCAAAAACATGGAAAAACATCAAGTCAATTGAAATTTGAAATTGCCCCATATAGAGTGTGTTTGAGTGAGTGAGTGTGTGCCCAGCGATGGATTGGTGCCCTGTCCTGGGTCTATCATGCCCAGCGCCCGAGACGTTCTCCCCTGGATGGGTATGGGGAAGCCCACCGCGACCCTAATAGAGGATAAAGCGGGAGATAATGAATGAATGAATACATTCAAACTGCAGCTTTAATGTTGTTTATTGCTATTGATTATATGTTTGCGTGATGTTGTGGTCTGAACTGTACTTATATCGTACTGCACTTGTAAAGATTAGATGCCTGTACTGCTCACAATTTACCAAAATATTAACTGTACTGTACAAGTGCGTGTATTTGATATTATAGGTGCACAGAGAGGGCGGCACGGTGGCTTAGTGTTTAGTACGTTTGCCTCTCAGCGCTAGGGTCCGCGTGGGTTTCCTCCAGGTTCTCCGGTTTCCTCCCACAGTCCAAAAACATGGATTGAGTCAATTGAATTCTCCAAATTGCCCCATATAGAGTGTGTTTGTGTGAGTGAGTGTGTGCCCAGCAATAGATTGGCGCCCTGTCCTGGGTGTATCTGCCCAGCGCCCGAGACGTTCTCCCCTGGATGGGCATGGGGAACACCCCCCGCGACCCTAATAGAGGATAAAGCGGAAAATAATGGATGGATGGAAGGTGCACAGAGGGGTCATCAGTGAAATAATTGTATTTATGTTATTAACACAAAGTTGCTTTTAGTTGTATTAAATGAATATGGGGTTGAGCGACATGGTGGGGTAGTGGTTAGCACATCCACCTTTCAGCTCTGGTTCGAATCCCGATCTGGGTGGAGTTTTCATGATCTCCGTGTTCGTGTGGGGTGTATTTCCGTGTTCTCCCGTTTCGTCCCACAGTCCGAAAACATGGATTATTCTACATTGCCCCTATCTAAATCGCCCCTCTATAGTCTGTGAATCTGTGCGAGTGCCCACTGATGGATTGGTGCTCTGTCCTGGGTGTTTCTGCCAAGCACCTGAAATGTTCTCCCCTGGATGGGCATAGGAAACGCCCCACAACCCTAGTATAGGATTAAGATAATAAAAAATACAGAGAATACTGGGAACAGTCCCACTTTATAAATTTGGCGTGACCACATGACCACATGAAAATCATATTCTCCAAGGTCATGAACATGATGTACTTGACATAAAGTACACAAATGATAATGCGGAAAAATGAAGATTGCACTAGCCCTCGCCTCATGCTTGAGAGCAAATCACAAATATGATGTTATTCAAGATAACACACTTCCTCTGATGTTTTTATGCTTAATTAGATTTGGGGAAGTTTAAATCAGGCCATGTGAGATCTCAATGTGAACCCAAACATACTAAAATCTCCCTCAACCTGCACACTTGCAAACATTGCTGGACCAAATGTGCATAAATAATGTGCAGCCTCATGTATACTGACCCATGGTCATACAAAATAACATCACTTGTTTGAGGTGTATATATATTATATATATATTAGCAAGCACTCTAGTTTAATGTGGAATTTTTGCATTAGGTTAAAACGCAGCTCACATGGTGTACAGTTGCAGCATCCACCAGCTAATGATTACATGCAGTTCGAATTCATCCACCCTCATCCTTTGACCTTTCCCATCATCTACAGCAAAGCATGACCTAAATGTATATGCACTCTGCACACCACACTTTACTCTATTCTTGGAATCTCTGTATTCTTCTCCAAAGTACTGCTGCTATATTCTCTATCTAGTATTCTCTACATACAGGAACATATGGCATCAACTACATACATAGCACTTTACATACAAGTGTTATTACATGTATACATACAGCAAATCTTATCCAAGCTTGCTTGTTCTGCTGTGTCACTTATATACCACTCAGCTACACATCATAACTACCTCTGTTGAAATTACTATATATAATAGCCGTTGCTTTACTGAATTATTCATTCATTATCTCCCGCTTTATCCTCTAGTAGGGTCGCGGTGGGGTTCCCCATGCCCATCCAGGGGAGAATGTCTCGGACAATGGGCAGATAGACCCAGGACAGGGTGCCAATCCATCACTGGGCACACACTCACTCACACACACACTCTATATGGGGCAATTTCGAGAATTCAATTGACTTGATCCATGTTTTTGGACTGTGGGAGGAAACCGGAGAACCCGGAGGAACCCTACGCAGACACGGGGAGAACATGGAAACTCCACCCAGATTGGGATTCAAACCTGGAATCCCAACGCTGAGAGGCGAACGTGCTAACCACTAAGCCACCGTGCCGCCCTTACTGAATTATTTTGATTTAATTGCATCTCATCTTATTCTCTTTCGCTTAATCTTCTACCGGATCGCGGGGTGCGTTTCCCATGCCCATCCAGGGGAAAATGTTCTAGGCGCTGGGCAAAAACACCCAGGATATGGTGATAATCCATCACTGGGCATGCACTCACACACACAGACACATGCACTACATAAGGGTAATTTAGATAGGGCCAATTTAGAGCAGCTAATACACCTTGAATCCATGTTTTTGAATTGTGGGGGAAAACCAGAGAAACCTGGAGTAAACCTACACAGACATTAGGAGAACATGTCTGAAACACTACGTTATCAGTGATTTATATGTTATGTTTTAAATTGGAAGGCAAACCCACATAGACATGAGGAGAACATACAAATTCCACACGAACATGTCCTTGTCTTTCTAGGAATCAAATCTAAGACCTGTAAAGCAAACCACTGCACCACTACACTGCTATATGTCATGGTTCTTAACTCCCAAACAGAACACTGTTTTTCTATTGACGTGAACAAATGTCAGGAAACTTATTACAAATATTTAAAGGTGAAAGGAGAAGAATTCTCATAAAGATACCATTCAAAGTTGGCAGTAACATTCCAAATCACAAGCTCAACCCTGGGGGGGGGGGGGGGGTGTAGTGTGTAGAACACACTGTGTCCTGTCTGCGGTGGCCTCTGCTCTCTGTGTGAGTGCACAATGGAACTAAAAGTTAATTGGTGGGAGGTCTACGTTTGAAAGCCATCCAAATTCTTTTCCTTCATTTTGTTTCCCGTGAATATTTTGCAAACACTGTAACCCCCATCTCACAAAAAAAGAAGACGCAATAAGCCATAGTTTTAAAAGTCTCAGTCGTACTACAGTGGCGTAGTGTTTAGTATGTTCACCTCTCAGCGCTGGAGATCCAGGTTTGAATCCCAGTCTGGGTGGAGTTTCCATGTTCTCTCCATGTTCTTGTGTCTTTTCTTTAGTTTCTCCGGGTTCGTCCCACAATCCAAAACATGGATTCAAGGTAAAGCTGTTTTAAACTGCCTCTATCTTAATGTATTGTCTGTGTGAGTGTTTGCCCAACGATGGATTGGTGCCTAAAAACATTCTCCCGTGGATGGGCATGGGGAACCATCTCACACGTTCCATTCCTTGTTCTATGTTTGTATGTGAGTGTGTTCCCAGCAATGGTTTGGCACCCTGTCCTGCATGTATCTACCCAGTGCCCAAAACATTCTCCCCAGGGACGTGAGGGACGTGAGGGACGTGAGGGACGTCCCCCCCCCCCCCCCCCCCATGACCCGGGTGTAGTAGTAGGTGGAAGAAAATGAGATGAGAAAGTAAAAGCTAAACATTAAAGAGCCATTAAACCCAAAGTAGCTTGTTAGATGTTGCTGATAAAGGTCGTTAAGCATGTATTATTCTTCCGCTTTATTCTCTATTAGGGTTGCGGGGGGGGGGGGGGGGTTCCCCATGCCCATCCAGGGGAGAACGTTTTGGGCGCTGGGCAGATACACCCAGGACAGGGCGCCAATCTATCGCTGGGCACACACTCACTCACACAAACACACTCTATATGGGGCAATTTGGAGAACTCAATTGATTTGATCCATGTTTTTTGACTGTGGGAGGAATCCGGAGAACCCGGAGGAAACCCACGTAGATGCGAGGAGAACATGAAACCTCCACCCAGATGGGGATTCGAACCGGGAATCCCTAGCGCTGAGAGGCGAACGTGCTGACCACTAAGCCACCGTGCCGCCCGCATGTATTATTTAATTCACTTATTTTTAATACAGCTTCAGTTTGCAGCACTGAATATTACAGACATATTTTCCCCACAATGTAGAATGTAAACGTCACTAAATCTCTGATATCTCACGCAACTTCAATTACTGAAGAATTAAAGGGTCTATAACAGCAGCAGGAGGTTTCCTAACTGTATAAGGTGAAGTAAAAGAGATCAATAGTCCACTGTGTAGCCAACCATGAGGACACTCATCACCTTTATGAGCACGCTGGACGTACAAACCATAACTGAAGGGGATTAACATGAAGTTGAATTCAGTCTGCAGCCATAACAGTCACCCTTTCTCTCAGAAGCTCTGAATCAACATTGTAATGTTTGTAGGGAGGCTGAGTTTCAGTTCACAACTTATTCTGTATCACAAACATGAAAGCAGATAACACTGCCAGTTAAAAAGTTTCCATGCTGAAGCATTGATACAGTTCCTGACAGTGGAATGCAGCCAAACCCAAAATCCAAAACCAGTAGACGTGTCCATATTTGTGCTGCTGTTCGGATCTGCAAACATTTCAAATACTGACCCAGAACATTAGAACACTTTAAACACTCATCAGTGGTCCAGTTATTATGAATTCAATTATTATCTTCCGCTTCATCCTATATTAGGGTCACGGGGGGGTTCCCCATGCCCATCCAGGGGAGAACGTTTCAGGCGCTGGGCAGATACACCCAGGACCGGGCGCCAATCCATCGCTGGGCACACACTCAGTCACACAGACACACTCTATATGGGGCAATTTGGAGCATTCAATTGACCTTGATCCATGTTTTTGGACTGTGGGAGGAAACCCACGCAGACACGGGGAGAACATGTTATACCCATCCAACCATTACCTTCCGCTTTATCCTATATTAGGGTCGCGGGGGGGGTTCCCCATGCCCATCCAGGGGAGAACGTTTCGGGCGCTGGGCAGATACACCCAGGACAGGGCGCCAATCTATTGCTGGGCACACACTCACATACACAGACACACTCTATATGGGGCAATTTGGAGAATTCAATTGACCTTGATCCATGTTTTTGGACTGTGGGAGGAAACCCAAAAACCCGGAGGAAACCCACGCAGACACGGGGAGAACATGTTATACCCATCCAACCATTACCTTCCGCTTTATCCTATATTAGGGTCGCGGGGGGGGGGGGGGGGTTCCCCATGCCCATCCAGGGGAGAACGTTTCGGGCGCTGGGCAGATACACCCAGGACAGGGCGCCAATCCATCACTGTGCACACACTCAGTCACACAGACACACTCTATATGGGGCAATTTGGAGAACTCAATTGACGTGATCCATGTTTTTGGACTGTGGCAGGAAACCGGAGAATCCGGAGGAAACCCACGCGGACACGGGTAGAACATGGAAACTCCACCCAGATGGGGATTCGAACCGGGAATCCCTAGTGCTGAGAGGAGAACGTGCTAACCACTAAGCCACCGTGCCGCCCTATTATGAATTCCTTACTGCAAATTTATTAAATTCCAAAATATATAGTTCCAATCAAAAGTTTGGACGCACTGCTCCATTATCTATTTCCTCCACTTACTGTAAAGATGGACTTTGGAATTTTACAATTACAGACTGTAGTTTGGGGTTCTGACCATTAGAGAACAGAGTAAAGGGGATGGACACAGTATGTACAGTACAGCAGACCACTAAGAGATGGACTACAGTCTGGAATTGTAGAACTACAAAGTCCATCTTTACAGTACTGAGAACATTGACAATAAGTGGAGCAAAAAGGAGTTTCCATGTTCTCTCCCACAGTCCAAAACATATATCAAGGTCAATTGAATTCTTCAAATTGCCCCATATAGAGTGTGTGTGTCTGTATTTGAGTGTGTGTACATGGATAAATTGGTGTCCTGTCCTGGGTGTATCTGCCCAGCCCCCGAAACGTTCTCCTGGATGGGCATGGGGAACCCCTCCACCCCGTGACCCCATTAGGGGATTAAGTGGAAGATAATGGATGGAACTATTTAGAGAATAAAAAACCCCAAAAGGATGTAAGTTTAAAACAGCCAGTTGCAAACATGCTTTGTATAAATTGCAAACTGCAGTATAGTTATATTGTATTGAGTGTATACAATTATATGTAAAATAATAAGCTTCCATCCATCCATTATCTTCCACTTTATCCTCTATTAGGGTCGCGGGGGGGCGGGTTCCCCATGCCCATCCAGGGGAGAACGTTTCGGGCGCTGGGAAGATACACCCAGGACAGTGCGCCAATATATCGCTGGGCAAAATAATAAGCTTACAATAATATAATAATTATGAGGTAGGGTAGGGATTCCCGGTTCGAATCCCAATCTGGGTGGAGTTTCCATGTTCTCCCCGTGTCCGCGTGGGTTTCCTCTGGGTTCTCCGGTTTGTGTGTGTGAGTGAGTGTGTGCCCAGCAATAGATTGGCGCCCTGTCCTGGGTGTATCTGCCCAGCGGCCGAAACGTTCTCCCCTAGATGGACCCACCCACGACCCTAATATAGGATAAAGCGCAAGATAATGGATGGATGGATGGGTACGTGGTCTCCCTGTGTCTGTGTGGGTTTCCTCTGGGTTCTCTGGTTTCTTCCCACAGTCCAAAAAACATGTATCAAGTCAATTGAGTTCTCCAAATTGCCCCATATAGAGTGTATGTGTGAGTGAGTGTGTGCTTAGCAATAGATTGGCGCACTGTCCTGGGTGTATCTGCCCAGCGCCCAAAACGTTCTCCCCTGGATGGGCATGGGGAACCCCACCGCGACCCTAATATAGGATAAAGCGGAAGATAATGGATGGATGGGTATAACATGTTCTCCCTGTGTCTGCGTGGGTTTCCTCTGGGTTCTCCGGTTTCCTCCCACAGTCCAAAAACATGGATCAAGGTCAATTGAATGCTCCAAATTGCCCCATATAGAGTGTGCATGTCTATGTGTGTGAGTGTGTGCCCAGCGATAGATTGGCGCCCTGTCCTATGTGTATCTGCCCAGCGGCCGAAACGTTCTCCCGTAGATGGACCCACCCACGACCCTAATATAGGATAAAGCGCAAGATAATGGATGGATGGATGGGTACGTGGTCTCCCTGTTTCCGTGTGGGTTTCCTCCAGGTTCTCCGCTTTCCTCCCACAGTCCAAAAACATGGATCAAGGTCAATTGAATGCTCCAAATTGCCCCATATAGAGTGTGTCTGTGTGAGTGAGGGTGTGTGTGCCCAGCAATAGATTGGCGCCCTGTCCTGGGTGTATCTGCCCAGCGCCCGAAACGTTCTCCCCTGGATGGGCATGGGAACCCCCCCCCCCCCCCCATGACCCTAATATAGGATACAGCGGAAGATAATGGATGGATGGGTATAACATGTTCTCCCCGTGTCTGCGTGGGTTTCCTCTGGGGTTTCCTCCCACAGTCCAAAAACATGGATCAAGGTCAATTGAATGCTCCAAATTGCCCCATATAGAGTGTGTCTGTGTATGTGAGTGTGTGCCCAGCGATAGATTGGCGCCCTGTCCTGGGTCTATCTGCCCAGCGCCCAACCCTGATAGAGGATAAAGTGGAAGATAATGGATGGATGGTATAACATGGTGGGAAGTCTTGAGGTTCTTAATCCAGGTAGGTTGTTAGGTACGGGGAGGATGGAGGGAGGATGGATGGAGGGAGGATGGATGGAGGGAGGGATGGATGGAGGGAGGGATGGATGGAGGGAGGGATGGATGGATGACAGGTAGGCGACGCGCAGAGGAAGCTGAACAGCGCGGCAGTGAGAGCCGGAGCCGCGCGGAGCGGAGCATCATGGTGACGCACAGGGATGCGACCGCGGGCGACGGATCAGACCAGGGTTCGAGCCTGATGAAGACGAGCTCACGTATCACGCAAAGTGTCCGATCGGGGATCATCCCGGATTTAAAGTGGCGCTTACCGGGCGGGCGGGCAGGCGGACGGGCTGTCGGTCCTCACACGGCTGATGAGCGTTCTCCTCCTCTGACGTCCCCGGTTCTCCTGACACGCGTTCTCGTCTCTGCGACTTCCAGCAGACTGTCCGACTCGAACCGGCGCTGGGTTTTAAACGGGGTTCCAGTGAGAGACCCTGCTTCTCTCCGCCCACTGAGACGCATGCCGACAGAGCACTCACATTCCACCTTTAATTCCGCTCATAGTATGTGATGCATCAACCAAAATAAAATATAATCCATTCACACCATCTGCAATTCACTATTCCACTGTTTAAAAACAACTTTACAAAAGATATTGGGACTGGAGTTCAATCCTGAGCCACGTCATCACTGCAATTGCTAAATAATTCATAGCTGATTTTCATAAAATTACAGAAATAATCATTTTGGGGATGTTTAACTGCAATCTAATGCAATGTGGCTGCTAATAGGACGTGTTTAAGTTTAATAAATCTTTGCAAAACTAAGCCTGGTGCTGTTATTGGGAGTTGCCAGGTTATGCAATTTCACATATTGGAAAGATCTGAATTCATGGCTTCACCAAATATCATTATTGGTACGTCTGGCTTAACAAAAGTTATTCAACTATATTCCAGATGAAAACAACACTGCATTTGCTAAATAATTAATAGTTTTTTTTTTCTTAAAATTACAGAAATAATCATTTTGGGGATATTTAACTGCAATCTAATGCAATATGGTTACTAATAGGACATGTTCAAGTTTAATAAATCTTTGCAGAACTAAGCCTGTTGCTGTTATTGGCAGTTGCCAGGTTATGCATTATTAAATATTGGAAATCATTATTGGTATGTCTGGCTTTACACAAGTTATTCAACCATACTGCAAATGAAAACAACACTGCATTTAGTAAATAATTAATAGCTGCTTTTAAAAAAAAATACACATTAATAAACATTTTTGGGACATTTAACTGCAATCTAATGCAATATGGTTACTAATAGGACGTGTTAAAGTTTAATAAATGTGAAGTATTAAGCCTGCTGCTGTTATTGGGAGTTGCCAGGTTATGCATTATTACATCTGAATTCATAGCTTTACCAAATATAATTTTTACAAATCATTATTGGTATATCTGGCTTCACACGTGCCTTTAACCACATTCCAAATGAAAACAACACTGCATTATTATTATTATTGCAAATCATTATTGGCATGTCTGACTTTACACGTGGCTTTATTCATTAAGTTATTCAACCATATTCCAGATAAAAACAAAACTGCATTTGTTAAATTTAAAGCTGCTTTTCATAAAATTGCACATAAATTATAATTTTGCGGATATTTAATATGGCTACTAATAGGACGTGTTAAAGTTAATAAAATAAATTTGCATTATTAAGCCTGGTGTCGTTACTGGGAGTTGCCAGGTTATTCATTATTACATATTGAAAACTTCTAAATTCAAAGCTTCACCAAATATTATTATTGCAAATCATTATTGGGATGGCGGCACGGTGGCTTAGTGGTTAGCACGTTCGCCTCTCAGCACTAGGGATTCCCGGTTCGAATCCCCATCTGGGTGGAGTTTCCATGTTCTCCCCGTGTCTGTGTGGGTTTCCTCCGGGTTCTCCGGTTTCCTCCCACAGTCCAAAAACATGGATCAAGTCAATTGAATTCTCAAAAATTGCCCCATATAGAGTGTGTATGTGTGAGTGAGTGTGTGCCCAGCGATGGATTGGCGCCCTGTCCTGGGTCTATCTGCCCAGCGCCCGAGACGTTCTCCCCTGAATGGACATGGGGAACCCCACCGCGACCCTAATAGAGGATAAAGCGGGAGATAATGAATGAATGAATGAATTAATTATATACCATATTCCAGAAGAAAACAACACTGCATTTGCTAAATAATTAATAGCTGCTTTTCATAAAATTGCACATAAACAATCATTTTTGGGATGTTTAATATGGCTACTAATAGGACGTGTTAAAGTTAATAAAATAAATTTGCAGTATTAAGCCTGGTGTCATTAGTGGGAGTTGCCAGGTTATGCATTATTACGTCTGAATTAATTCACCAAATATCATTATTTCAAATCATTATTGGCATGTCTGACTTTACACGTGGCTTTAAATCATAAAGTTAATAAACCATATTCCAGATTTAAAAATGTAATCTGGCAACCGAATTACATAAAGCCATAAAGGCGCATTCATTCCTGACCTATATTCCCTGAACCATACCGACGCGCACATTTCTGGGTCTCTCTGACACGGTGGTGACGTGCCTGAGGCGTGACGTCACGCCACGCGCGGGGTGAGGTGTGTTATTGCGTTAAACTCACCTGCTCCTCACGAAGCTCAGATTAAAATGATCACCGACAGCGTGGATGGGACTCAGTGCATGTGGATGTGAGTCAGTGGATGTGGATGTGAGTCAGTGGATGTGGATGTGAGTCAGTGGATGTGGATGGGACTCAGTGGATGTGGATGTGAGTCAGTGGATGTGGATGGGACTCAGTGGATGTGGATGTGAGTCAGTGGATGTGGATGGGACTCAGTGGATGTGGATGTGAGTCAGTGGATGTGGATGGGACTCAGTGGATGTGGATGGGACTCAGTGGATGTGGATGTGAGTCAGTGGATGTGGATGGGACTCAGTGGATGTGGATGTGACTCAGTGGATGTGGATGGGACTCAGTGGATGTGGATGTGACTCAGTGGATGTGGATGTGAGTCAGTGTCACATTTCACGCCCCAGTTGTCGGTAATTAAATTAATCGTGCTAAAAATCAACCAGATAATTAACTTTTTGGTCGAAAGTATGTGGACAGCTCATTTACAGGCATTGCTTAAATGACCGAGACAATGTAATTGGTTTCTTACAGGCTTTTGATTAATTAAAAAGCTCTTTATTATTATTATATATTTTTTTATTTACAGTATTATAAGTGGGGTCTGCTTCACAGCACTATGAGTGACCATTAACATCAAGCTTTTCATGGAATGGTTTCTGTGCAAGTAACACTCCATCCATCCATTATCTTCCCCTTTATCCTGTATTAGGGTCACGGTGGGGGGGGGGTTCCTCATGCCCATCTAGGGGAGAACGTTTCGGGTGCTGGGCAGATACACCCAGGACAGGGTTCCAATCTATCGCTGGGCACACACTCACTCACACAGACACGCACACATACACACTCTATATGGGGCAATTTGGAGAACTCAATTGACTTGATCCATGTTTTTGGACTGTGGGAGGAAACCGGAGAACCCGGAGGAAACCCACGCGAACATGGGGAGAACACTTTATCCTATATTAGGATCGGGGGGGGGTTCCCCATGCCCATCCAGGGGAGAACGTTTCGGGTGCTGGGCAGATAGACCCAGGACAGGGTGCCAATCTATCACTGGGCACACACTCACTCACACATACACACTCTATATGGGGCAATTTGGAGAACTCAATTGACTTGATCCATGTTTTTGGACTCTGGCTTTATCCTATATTAGGATCGTGGGGGGTTTCCACATGCCCATCCAGGGGAGAACGTTTCGGGTGCTGGGCAGATACACCCAGGACAGGGTGCCACTCTATCGCTGGGCACACACTCACTCACACACACACGCACACATACACACTCTATATGGGGCAATTTGGAGAACTCAATTGACTTGATTTATATTTTTGGACTGTGGGAGGAAACTGGAGAATCCGGAGAAAACGTTCTCCCCATGCCCATCCAGGGGAGAACGTTTCGGGTGCTGGGCAGATACACCCAGGAGAAGGTGCCAATCTATCACTGGGCACACACTCACGCACACATACACACTATATATGGGGCAATTTGGAGAACTCAATTGACTTGATCCATGTTTTTGGACTGTGGGAGGAAACCGGAGAACCCGGAGGAAACCCACGTGGACGCGGGGAGAACATGGAAACTCCACCCAGACGGGGATTCGAACCGGGAATCCCTAGCGCTGAGAGGCGAACGTGCTAACCACTAAGCCACCGTGCCACCTGCAAGTAACGCACTACTTAAGTTTTATTTATACCCGCTCTCCCTCTCGCTCTTATTCTTTGCAGTTTTCTAACCCAAATGCCCCTGGAATCCTGAAGGGATTGAATCCTGTATTTCAGCTGCACTAACACACCTGTGGTGACACATCTGCCCCGCTCCCAATAGAGTTAATACCATTTTTACCATATTTACTATAAAAGAAACCCTGCAGAAAAAAAAGAAAACCAGCCCAAGTAAAAGATCACGCTAACCTGGACACTTCAAAGAATGTTTGGGATCTCACACAGTGTCGCACTCACAAGGAGGCGGCGTTTTGAAAAAGGAGGCCTCTTTCTCTTTGCCCGAGGGCCCACGGGTGTCTCTCTGCAGCTGCAGCTCTCCCAGCAGGCTACATCCAAGTCAGGCTCTGGGGGAAAGTTTAAAGGTAGGGATCCTCCGGGGGCCACATGACAGGGACAGATGCTGCACTGGAATTCCACTGTTAATAAGAACAAACTATTAAATGCTGAATCATGAAATAGTAATATTTTAAAATATATTTTTTTTGTTTTTTGTTTTTGAATAATACAAACACTCTTTGCTGTATAACGTCACCTGCTAAGACAAGATTTGGTGCTGAGATAACAAATATTGTACAGCTTTGAGTAATCATACTTGCTTGCCTCTGTTAATATACATAGTTTATAACTAAAATCGAAAAGTGTAATAAGAATATGCCATAAGGCTTTATAAACATGGTGTGACAACTTATTAACTTTATTAACTTATTTTGAAGATCACAGTCATAAAGCTTCATAATGCGTGTGTAAAACACTTCAAAATGATGCTTCATAAATGATTTATAACTTTATAAATGCTTATAATCTCTCTTTACAGGCATTACTTAATGACAACAGTTGTCATTTATAACCTCTTTGAAGGAGACTGCATTACTATTAGTACATAATGACTTATAACTGCTCTTTAATAAGTTAAAATGTCTTAAAAAAAAACAACAACAACATTTATATGTATTATTTCAGTTTGTGTTATAAATCCTTATGTCATATTGTTTGAACACTTTATAAATGTGATTATTAACATCTGTGTACATTAACAGAGGATTGTGCCAAATGCTATAAGCTGTTATGAATACTTCATAAAGCTTCAACAACACACTCACAATGTTTTAATACCGGATTCAATGAAAAAGTTTCCTATAACACTTCATTATTATAGAGACCAGTGTCATAAAGCTTTATAAGGGCTATGTTAAAGAATGCCTTCAGGCATTAGGTAAAGCGATGTCATTTATTACCTCTATGAAGGGGACTGCATTAATATTAATACATAATGACTTATTATAATGTTTATAAATGCTTTTTCAAAGTTTATATTACAACGCACTGTCACTTTGTGTTAACAAATATTATAAAGCACGATAAATACTTTATGAAGCATTATGTATGCTCATACTTATAATGCATCCTGAATAGTGGATTTATAGATACTGTTTGCATTGAACAGCGTATCATGTTATGTAAGACGTTCTTTGATGGCTTTATCAATGTGAGACATCTGCCACAGCATAGAACTTCTGTTTGTTATTCTTCCCCACATATACAGCATCAGAAAGTACTTTCACAGAAAGAGTTCAGAGAGTGACTCCCCATTCAGAGACCCCTCCGGAACCATTGGAGCTAAACACACACTCACACACTCTTTTCACCCACACGAACCCACTAAAACTATATGGAATGTACGTGGATACCTGATTATTGATACCAGATACGACTGTGTAAGGAACTATGGGTCTTAAAATAAAAATCCAGAGACCTTATATTACAGAAGGCTTTGGGAATAAGAAGGTATTCCATTAAAGGAGAACTTATGAATTCTCGTATCTATGGATATGAATGCTATTCTTGCAAAAAAATAATGCAATGCACACCACAGGTGTAGGTTTTTAAGCTTTTGATGTTTAAACATGTCTTTATGAAGCATACATTTGTGTTCTAAGCCACAGTCAAGTTGACAAAATGGAACTTGCACTCACTGACCATTTTATTAGGTACACCTCCTCAGTTCTACACTCACTGTCTGTTTTTTCAGCTCCACTGATCATATAGATGGACTTTGTAGTTCCACGTTTACATTCTGTAGTCCATTTGTGTCTCTACATAGTCTATCAATCTGTTTTAGTATGTTCTCTGATGATCAGGACCCCCCCTTAGAGTATGTATGAGTGTGGTGGATGATTCTCAGTACTGCTGTGCAGCGATACTTACATGGTGGTGGTGTATTTGTGTGTGTTGTGCTGGTACGAGTAGATCAGACACAGCAGTGCTGCTGGACAGAGAACAGTACACCAATCAGAACATACAGGTCAGGTGTCTGATCCACTCGTACCATCATTCACCACCCTAATAATACCTGCTCTGTGGGTCTCAAAGTGACAGTACTATATTCTGAGCCTTAACCCCATAGAGCAAGCTGATGCGGCAGTGGTGAGGAAACATTCTTTTAGGTGGTTTTTAAAGGAAGAATCCTTTGGAGGACCAAGGGGGAGTCATCATTTAAGGTGACTAACCAAGTATGGAGAGAAACATGGAATGTAACAGTAGAAGGCCATCTATATTGTAGGTGGAGAAACAATGAGCTGTACCTAATTAACAGTTAGGTGTGTACAGGTATTTACATATAAATCAAATATCTAAACTCTATATTTGTTGATTATTATCATCCTCCTCTCTGAAGAACTCCCCTCACTGATCTTGGGCTACAAGAAACAATGGGCGGCTGAGCCCTTTCTGTCCTGCTTCACAATCCGGGTTCTACATGTTCAGGATGTTAGTATAATAAACCTCCCTCAATCAGAAACACAAAGGGCTTCAGGCTTCAAAGAGCTAACAGCCCATTAGAAAAGTGCATCTTGCTTTTCTTGTTTCGGACGCTGGGCAGATACACCCAGGACAAGGCGCCAATCTATCACTGGGCACACACTCACTCACTCAAATGCACTCTATATGGGGCAATTTGGAGAATTCAATTGACCTTGACCGAGGAAATCGGAGAACCCAGAGGAAACCCACGCGGACACGGGGAGAACATGGAAACTCCACCCAGATTGGGATTCGAACCGGGAATCCCTAGCGCTGAGAGGAGAACGTGCTAACCACTAAGCCGCCCTAGTTAGCAGCATAGTTATCTTAAATGCTTGGCCAGCTTCATAAGTAGTGAGTCAATATAGTTAATTAAACTACAATTACAAAAATTCAATCATGGACTAAAGGAAAATATGGGGTTCCCCATGCACATCCAGGGAAAAATAGTTTCAGGGGCTGGGCAGATACACCCAGGACAGAGGGCCAATCTATCGCTGGGCACACACTCACACACCGACACACACTTTATGGGGGCAATTTTAGATGTGGCAATTTAGAACAGTGTATTCACCTTAAATCAATGTTTTTGGACTGTGGGAGAATTCGAACCTGAGCTAAATCTGAAAAGCATGTCGCTAAAACTGCATGTCGCTTACAGTGACTTAATAATATAATTAACTTTTCATAAATGTGAGAGTGAGAAATGGAGGAAAAAATCCAGAAGAAGGAGCTATAGGGAGGAGTGTTAATGATGACACAGCCTGGAACAGATAGTAAAGAGATTTGAGTGGGTTTAGTGGTGCAGAAATAAAAAAGATGTGTGAGATCCACCACTTACACAAACAAAAGGCTTCCATATGGAATTCATTTAGGATTTCTTTGCCAATATACATTATATTTCTTCACCTTCTATTGTAAAAGGGGGGTATACAGGGGGGGTATACAGTATAAGAATGAATGAATGAATATAACTTTCTATCCAAAGACATATGTGTACAATGCAATCAATGGTGTAGTTATACATAACAATGTATACATAACATTTTTAATAATAGCACAGAAGCTTCATTAAATAATTTTAACAAATTTTATTTAACTAAAACCATTTAACCCTTCGTTAATTGTTTTGTACATATACAAACTATTGTAATGCCATGGCATTGAAAAATGATCTACTCTGTTTTTTTTTTTTTTTTTTTTTTAAAGGAACATTTTGGTGTTTATCTTGGTGTAACTGTCAACACTAAACTTTAAGTAGTGAGCAATTAGTCACTAATGGTAAACCGTAATCGGTTCTTTGGTCGGGGAACCTTACTCTAAATGTACATTAAAATAACCAAAATAGTGTTTATTTTTTTTTAAAGTAGACAAGGTTAATTGAGCTGCTCTGGGTTCGCACTTCATAATCAGTCTGGCACATTGCACACATTACATAATCTGATCAGTACAAGCTAAAACAAGAGCCAAGAACCCTGGGAATACTGTTCCAACAATTCAACCCTGATATATATATATATATATATATATATATATATATATATATATATATATATATATATATATATATATATATATATATATATACATACACACATATACACACACACATACATACATACAGGTTCTGATATATTCATATGTGATTTTAACAGTAGTACTAAAATCAAGATCAAATGATTTTTCAAACATGCATTGCTTTAGCGAACCTTCACAAGCACATTGTGCAGCTTCATTAAGGGCGTCACCATCATAATGCATGGTGTGAAGAGCACAAAGCATGTTCTAAATTGCCTAATTATTCATGGGTTTGTTTTGGGCGTAATGTATTATGAACCAATCAGCATGTCACTTGCCATTCCCAGAGAGCCCGGTGGTGCTCTGACTTTGGTGGATTGCTATTTGAGCGGTGCAGCTGCGTAGACTTAATGCGCTGCTCCATGAGGTTCCATGAGTGTGAATGGAGAACCCTCAGCATAGTGTAGACTATGGATCTGCATTCTCTGTAGTCAGCTTTAATAGCGTATCAGTTCTATTCAGCGTTTGTTAGGTTGGACACGCGTCTGTGTTGATGATCCACCACCGAGATAGCGACCAACATCTGGAGAGGTTGTTTTCAGTCAGCGGTGCACCTGGGGTTTTTGTCAGTAATACACCAGAAATGTACCTGAACAAGGGTGGCACGGTGGCTTAGTGGTTAGCACGTTCGCCTCTCAGCACTAGGGATTCTCGTTTCGAATCCCCATCTGGGTGGAGTTTCCATGTTGTCCCCATATCTGCATGGGTTTCCTCTGGGTTCTCCAGTTTCCTCCCACAGTCCAAAAACATGGATCACGTCAATTGAATTCTCCAAATTGCCCCATATAGAGTGTGTCTGTGTGAGTGAGTGAGTGTCCAGCGATGGATTGGCGCCCTGTCCTGGGTATATCTGCCCAGCGCCCGAAACGTTCTCCTCTGGATGGGCATGGGGAACCCCGCTGCGACCCTAATAGAGGATAAAGCGGAAGATAATGACTGAATTAATGTACCTGAACACACACAGCCACGCCCATTGGGGTAGATATATTCACACGCAGCTTTGCTATTTAAACACACAGGCGGGCCTGAAAATAGGCTGTTGGCGAGGTGTTAGATAGTTAAATGAATGGAAATCTTAGGAAAAAAATATTAGAGTGAACAGAAGCTGCAGATTAATGAATTTGAGTAACATTACAGCTCTTACTTTAGGTTACTACATCCTCCCTCACTGTGTTTTCTGTGCTTCTGCTGATGTAATAATGACATAGATGGTACAATGTGCTAAATGTGCCTCAGTGTCAGGTGAATCAAAGCCGAGGAAGTATGCAATCGTTAATCCCTCGCCCTCACGACCAAATCCATTTATGTCTGACTGCAGTTTGTCATCATGCTTTTAAATCCGTGTGGGACATTTTTGGCAGAATTAAATCCTGCAGTCAATTCCAAAGGATGATTATTCATCCAGTATGTAATGAGGAGTGGGAACATTACAAAGACAAACAGTCGTCCCCGTTAAGCACCTCCAGTCTGTCTTATATAACACACAAACAAAGAATGGGATAGTCTGGGAAGTTGGTTTTACATATGACCTCAGAAAATCTGTTTTATGAATTGTACTTTTTGGTGGTTTGAGAGGAAATCAAGAATCCAATTTATGAATCCAGTTCACAAAATGTTCTACTTAAACCAAATGTGGATCCCACAGTCAATTTATCATGTTTGATGAAGTAATAAAGTGACCTATTTTGCCTACAGTACTTACACACATAGCTCTTCATCCATGGCTCTGCCAGAACACTGTGGCTACGACAATTACTGAACGGAATCTGGATTTTTATTGGACTGGAAGTCCTGCGGGATGCACTCAATGAACTTATATAGTTTTCAATTGTTATATACAGATCACCTGATCATCACACAATCTGTACATTGGTGTCACTGTTGATGTTGCCCGGTTGCTGAAGGAGGAGGTCACTGAGCCTCGGTCCTTCCAAGGTTTCATTGTAAAAAATACATCATAACAGGTTTTTTCTTGCCACTGCTGCTTGGGCTTGCTCTTTTCAGGCTTATAATCGCTGTACCATTGCAAAAAGTGCTTTGTAAATAAACTACTTGAACTTGAACTTGAATTTCTCCTCCACCTTTAACCCATCCATGCATTGAAACACATACATGTACACACACTGAGGGAAGTGAGCACACACGCCCGGAGTGGTGGGAAGCTTTGTACATGACACCTCTGGAGCAATTAGGGCCTTGCCCAAGGACACTTTAGCCAGAGTATTAGTGAGACCGGGAATCTAGGGACATTCAGGTAGTAAGGCTGGTCCACAAGTATAAGCCTATGACTGAAAGTCTAGTTTTTTCCCCATAATTACAGAATGGAAATCATACAGCTTATAGTTATAATATAGACAAAGAGAACATATATAATCTATGTTGCATAGAAAAATAAAACACGGAATATCTTGTTTGTGCATAAATTACATCATAAATAACAATAATACATATAATTCTGTTAGAATTTTAAGAATCATATATCACATGTAAGCAAATACTGTATGCCTACAAACAAAAAGGCTGAGATGATTCAGTAGGTGCTTAAAGTTCTCTCCTCATCTTATCTCATTATCTTCAACCTAATCCTTTTCTAGGGATGTGTGTGTGTGTGTGTGTGTGTGTGTGTGTGTGTGTGTGTGTGTGTGTGTGTGTGTGTGTGTGTGTGTGTGTGTGTGTGTAAGGGGGTGGGGGGGACATTTCCCCATGCCCATCCAGTGAAGCACATTATGGGTGCTGGGCAGATACACCCAGGACAGGGTGCCAATCCATCACTGGGCACACACTTACAAGACTAAAACAGTTTATAGTTATTATAACTCCTAAACTACAATAATATTACAACAATATTTTTGTTTTTTTTTAAATGAAACTTTATGCTTTGGCATTATTACATCCATTTCCATCAATCCATTATCTTCCACTTTATTCTCTATTAGGGTCGCGGTGGGGTTCCCCATGCCCATCCAGGGGAGAACATTTCGGGCGCTGGGCAGACACACCCAGGACAGGACGCCAATCTATCACTGGGCACACACTCATTCACACAAACACACTCTATATGGGGCAATTTGGAGTTCAATTGACCTTGATCCATGTTTTTGGACTGTGGGTGGAAACCTTAGAACCCAGAGGTGGACATGGGGAGAACATGGAAACTCCACCCAGATTGGAATTCAAACTGGGAATCCCTAGCACTGAGAGGAGAACATGCTAAACACCAAGCCACCGTACCGTCCTTACACCAACTTACTGAAACTAAATATTTGGGCCTAAACTGATAATTGAGAGGGGTGTCTACATAATTTGGCCATTTAGTATTGTGTTTGCTAAAGCACAGTATGCAGAGGTCATCACATAAAATTTGGACCGCAAAGCGAGAAGTTCACATTCAAGTTTTATTTTAAATGATCTGATGCTAGTTTCCGCTTTATCCTCTATTAGGGTCGCGGGGGGGTTCCCCATGCCCATCCAAGGGAGAACGTTTCGGGCGCTGGGCAGATAGACCCAGGACAGGGCGCCAATCCATCGCTGGGCACACTGATGCTAGTTTTGTTAAACTAAAATGCATTTCCTCATTCTGAAACTACAGACTTAATAAGAAACGGCCTTCACAATCAGCTCTGTTTTGTGTATATGAAATGAAAACGTAAGCAGTATTTTGCTATGATTCACAGTAATTATGTCTAAGTCCTTTAATTCGTGAGAAAGCTTCAGAGGGAACGTTCAGTAAACCTCTGAGTGAAACTGTGTGCATCTAACAATAAATAACTGACAAGACCTGGTTGTGACGTAATAAACTTGGTTGACAACCTTTACAGCATTTTATTTAATTTAACGCAAAATACATTTGCGATAGCTCTGATTTGGATTGCGTTGCTGCCCTCTAGCGACTAAAAGAAGTAAAACACTTTTAACACTACAGTCAGGACGTTGTTTAATGAGCGCAGAGTGTTTGTTAGTGGTCTTACACCACATAATATTAATGTAGCTTAGCGTTTTTAATCAACAAATAACTATAAATTCATTTGAAAACATTTGCTTATTTTCTTTTACATTTATTTCACGAATAAAATACTTAAAAATAAGGCGGCACGGTGGCTTAGTGGTTAGCACGTACGCCTCTCAGTGCTAGGGATTCCCGGTTCCAATCCCCCTCTGGGTGGAGTTTCCATGTTCTCCCCGTGTCTGCGTGGGTTTCCTCCGGGTTGTCCGGTTTCCTCCCACAGTCCAAAAACATGGATCAAGTCAATTGAATTCTCAAAATTGTCCCATATAGAGTGTGTCTGTGTGAGTGAGTGTGTGCCCAGCGATGGATTGGCGCCCTGTCCTGGGTCTATCTGCCCAGCGCCCAAGATGTTGTCCCCTGGATGGGCATAGGGAACCCCACCGCGACCCTACTAGAGGATAAAGTGTTCTCCCCATGTTCTCCCCATGTTCGCGTGGGTTTCCTCCGGGTTCTCCGGTTTCCTCCCACAGTCCAAAAATATGAATCAAGTCAATTGAGTTCTCCAAATTGCCCCATATAGAGTGTGTATGTGTGAATGAATGAATACTTAAAAATGAAAGATTTCTAATATTTTGACTGATTTTTACTTGCAAAAAAGTAAAAGATTTTATGTAACACCCTTTTTATGTAAACAAATGTATGTAACACCCTTTTAAATCATTGGATAATATTAGTAAGAGATAAAGGTCTAGTTTAAACTGTAGATTCTGATATCCTCAGCATTGCTCTTTGCTAAAACAGCATGTCAACTATGATTAAATAGTTAATTAAATTAATTAAATTTAATAGTATTCGCAAAAGAACATTTTTGGTCGGGAACTCTTTGTTCAGTGCTTGTAATGACATGATTGTACTAAACATGATATAAATACAAGGTTGCTAAAAATACAAATTGAAACCTACCACATGCCATTTACACTAAACAATGACAGACACACTTTGGTCTCACAAAACCCACTTCTGCAGATATAAAGATACACGTAAGTGTGTGTAGGTTTGTGTGTGTGTGTGTGTGTGTGTGTGTGTGTGTGTGTGTGTGTGTGTGTGTGTGTGTGTGTGTGTGTGTGTGTGTGTGTGTCAGGTTTTAAGCAACTAACCATTTTAAGCCATCCTGTGTCTAGTCAGTTTTCAGACAGCAGTTCTGTTCTTAGTTGCATTTGTCTTAAAATGGCTCTGTTCACTATTTTCTTTTTCTGTCTGCTTCAGAACGTTCATCCTCAATGTAAGTCTTTACTTTCCTTTATTATTATTGTACAATTTACAGGCTTAGACTGGTACATATTGTAGTTAGTTTGATACTACTACAAAGTTATACTAAGTTCCAATGATATCCAGACATCTTATAAATAATCACTGGTAAAAACTGGTGAGGCCCAAACCAACTTCAACACTGGATTTTTATATAAACCTGGTGTTTGGGATCAGGTTCTTAGACAGTACTGTAATCTGCCTAGTTATCAATATATATACTAGATATACATCATTTTATTTCCCTCCCTCATATTTCTTTGGGCATTAACAACTGGTTCCTCTCTAAGTTTGTTATGTTCTTCTTATGTGTGCATGGAAAACTAATCCCAGTAAAGTTTCTGAATAGTTACTCACCCATTGCTTTACTATTAATAAGCTTTATTACACACATTTACACATAGACACAGGAAAATGCACACACGCGCGCACACACACACACACACACACACACACACACACACACACACACACACACACACACACACACACACACACACACACACACAAAGTGAGGTATGGTACTAGTGTCAGTTGGTTTTCCTGTGGTTTAAACAACGCTGTTCCTCATTTGGGTTTAAGAGCCTTGAGAACATCAGCTCTGATGTTAGTTGCGTTTGCAGTGAAATGGCTCTGTTTATTATAATCTCCAGCCTTTTGATCCTAAACGTTGATTGCCAATGTAAGTCTCTTTTTTCCTTTTGTTAATATTATTATATTATTTATGCAGGGCGGCCCAGTGGCTTAGTGGTTAGCATGTTCTCCTCTCAGCACTAGGGATTCCCGGTTCGAATCCCCATCTGGGTGGAGTTTCCATGTTCTCCCCGTATCTGGGATGGTAGGGTGGAGTTTTTCATGTTCTCCCCGTGTCTGCGTTGTGGTTTCAACTCGCTTTGGATAAAAAGCGGGTTTCTCCAGGTTTCCGGTTTCCTCTCACAGTCCAAAAACATGGATCAAGTCAACTGACTTCTCCAAATTGCCCCATATAGAGTGTGTATATCTGTGTGAGTGTCTGCCCAGTGATAGATTGGCGTCCAGTCCTGGGTGTATCTGCCCAGTGCCCGAGATGTTCTCCCCTGGATGGGCATGGGAAACCCCGCCGCGATCCTACTATAGGATAAATTGGAAGATAATGGATGGATGTATATTATTTATGCTGAAATTTCATGACCTCACAGCTTAAACAGTTAATATACAGAATTAAAATCAGCAACATTTAGAGACTCGAAAGCTAAACTACATGATTGTAGGTTGATGCTGAATGTAGTTTTGTCTTCTTTTTGTTTGTTGCACATTGTTAATGTATTTAATTTTTTATAGTCGGTGACTGCTTGTGCGTGTAGATCTGGTATTTGAGCAGACATTGCTGAATATACATACTAATTAATTCCCTTTTTACAATTCCGGTTTTATAATAGAAAATACAACATCAATCAAGTTCTACACACATGATCTAAATATTTAAATTCTATCTCTCATGTGTTGTAGATCTGTCTCAGCCAAAGCTGTATTCAGAAGTTACTGGTGATTCAGTGAAGCTACACTGTGATACATCAACAGAGTTACATCAGTGTTATTTCTACCCAGAAGGACAAAAGGAAAATCTAAAGTCTGCTTCATCATGTCAGCTCTCACTCACTTATTCTGAACTGAAACAATGGACACGAGCTGATTCACTAGTTAACATTATTTGTTACTATGTTAAAAATAACAATATTCGAAATCCTTCTCCTCACTCTACTCCACTTCAAGTGATGATCTCATGTAAGTGCAGATTTTTTACTGTGTAATTTTTATTTTATTTTTAATCACACTAATAAATAAATATAATAGTTTGTAATAACATTTTGATTCAGCAAGAAAACTTCATGCTGTACTTTATTCTCCTCTTCAGATCCAAAACCAATGATAAGTGTTTCTCAAGACTTTGATATAACTTGTGTAATACCGATTCAAAACTCAATCAATGCTGAATTTATCTGTAATCTGTACACTGGAGAAGATCATCAGCTGTTTGTTAATAAAGCATCAAAAAGAAGACAATCTGGGAAGTTCGCCTGCACTTTCACATTTCAGCAACATGGTTTATTCAGTCGTCTGCAGTCAGTAAAGAGTCATGAAGTCAGCTGTGATTATTCACCGAAATCCAACCTAAACATACGCTCTCCAAAAAGTGACAAAAAAACTATCAGTAAGTTATACAGTCACTATTGAGGCTCATGTTTTACTTCATAACATTTGTATTAATATTTTTTTAATCTATACACAGATTTACCTTCTGTAACAACAGAACTGTTCATTACAGAGAAAACAACTGCAGGTTTGTTTAAATAATTTACTTTTTATTAAATACATTTACATATTCCATATACATACATTTTAAAATGACAGTTTTAATATTTTTATTATCTGTTGTATTATTTTTTGTAAAAGTCGTCACTTTATATTGAACATGACTGTTATAGTGGTTTGATGGAGTGAACAATCTTTCTAAGGTTTAATTATCTAGAGTGACTTTGATACCTTTTTTAATCCATCATCCATTATCTTCCACTTGTCCGGGGTTCGGGTCGCGGGGGCAGCAACCGAAGTAGGGAGACCCATACCTCCCTCGCCCCAGCCACCTCCACCAGCTCGACTGGGGGAACCCCGAGGCGTTCCCAGACCAGCTGAGAGATATAATCCCTAATTTTTTTAATCTATACACAGATTTACCTTCTGCAACAACAGAACTGTTCACTACAGAGAAAACAACCACAGGTTTGTTTATATAATTTATCTTCCAAATACACAATTTTAAAAGTTAGTATTTGTTATTTGTATTAGTTTCCCTTATGTAACAGTCTTTACTATATTAAATGTTAGTGGTATAGAGGTTTGATGGATGATCTGTCCAATCTGTCCAGTTAAACTTAGTGATTTATTAACAAATTTGACTTGTGGGAATTTGGTTTACTCCCACAGTCCAAAAACATGGATTCAAAGTCTATTGGCTGCTCTAAATTGCCCCATATTGTTATAATAAGTGGAAGATAATAAGATATTATGATGTGTATGTATGGAATTTCTAACCAACTATTTTCCTTGAACAGCTTCACCTACAACTACACAATCAATTTCAACAGGTTTGTTTATTTAAATAACTTATTCATATGATTTTTTTATGTGTTCTGATTATAACCTTTTATTGATTTGCTTTTATTTATCACGTAGATCAGTCTGTAGATCAGTCTGTAGATCAATCTGTAGATCAGTCTGTAGATCAGTCTGTAGATCAGTCTGTATATCAGTCTGTATATCAGTCTGTAGATCAGTCTGTAGATCAGTCTGTAGATCAGTCTGTAGATCAGTCTGTAGATCAGTCTGTATCTTCTACTGTTTCTTCTACTTCCACGAAAAGATCAACAACAAGCAGTGAGTTTCATTCTGTTTTCACTTCATTAAGCTACTAACTAATAACTATAAAGTAAGTTAACATGCTGTAGCTTCTCCAGCTAAAACAAATTGGAGGGGGAAAAAAATCAACTTTTTTATTACTAAGGAAAATAATTAAATATTGCACACGATGATGAAAATAACATCAACCAATGTGACAACGGCCTTCGTTAGCTCAAAATTACCATCTTTACATAAATAAATATTCATGTGAAGATTAATAAACAAAATAGTGAGGTATTCTACAATAAACGTATTAATAGTTTAACATTTTTACAAAAATATTTTTTAAGTTGACAAATCTTATATACAGTGTCTTTAATTACTGTTAGTTACTAATAACTGTAAGTTGTTCTAGAATGTTTTATCTAGGTTTATGAGTATTATGAAATGCAGAACAGTAAAGTAGATTTGCAATTTGAATGAACACTATCATACAATTAAACCACAAACATCTGTAACAGCAGCTCTCACTCACGAAATCCAACCGGCCATAAACACTCCACAAAGTGACAAATACTCTATCAGTAAGTTTTATTATCATGATTGAGCCTCGTGTTTTACTTTATAAACTTTATTTGTATTATTATTTGTATTAATATATTTTTTTTATCTACGTATACACAGATTTACCTTCTGTAACATCAGAACTGTTCACTGCAGAGAAAACAACTGCAGGTTTGTTTAAATTATTTAATTTTTATTATATAAATTTATATGTGCCATTTCCATACAATTAAAAAAAATACAGCTTTAATATTTTTAGTATCTGTATTATTATTTTTTTTGTAAAAGTCATCACTTTATATTAAACATTATTGTCATAGAGCTGTACAATCTTTTTAAGGTTTAAATATCTAAAATGAGACACACACACACACACACACACACACACACACACACACTAAATAGGGGGAGAACCTTTCTGGCGCAGGGCAGATACACCCAGGACAGGGCGTCAATCTATCACTGGGCAGTCACTCCATGTTTTTGGACTGTGGGAGGAAATCGGAGAACCCAGAGGAAACCCACGCGGACACGGGAAGAACATGTAAACTCCACCCAGATGGAAACCCACGCGGACACGGGAAGAACATGTAAACTCCACCCAGATTCAAACCGGGAATCCCTAGTGCTGAGAGGAGAACATGCTAAACACTAAGCCACCATGCCGCCTGTATTTATAATAAAGTTTCATATTCTTTTCCTGATCCAATGTCATCAGCATACAAAACAAAGTGGAAACCTTTTAAAGGTTTGTTCTTTAAAATGTTAAACTATTTTCTAAGTGAAAAACCCACACGGACACGGGGTGAACATGGAAAATCCAAACAGATTGGAATTCAAACCGGGAATCTCTAGTGCTGAGAGGAGAACATGCTAACCACTAAACCACCGTGCCACCCTGTTTATAATGTTAATAGTTTTAATTAATGTTTAATATGTTTCTGTCTTTTTAGGTTGGATATATTCCATACCATGTTTTGTTGCTGCAGGAATGTTCATAATTGGATTAATTATCTTTTACATCTGCACCTTCCTCAGTAAGTTCAGTCACATGATTGTATTCATTTAATCTTTGTATGTAATGATATCTTTAAAATTTAATCGATGTCTATGCTCATATAATCATATAAACATTATATTTATCATATGGATACATGTTTTTTTTTTTAATATAACTGTGTGTTGTGTTGCAGGTGATGAGGTTTATACAGAAGTGGTCTACACTCTTTTCACTTAGCACCTGGTGTAATCTCCCAAAATTATACGGCATCTGTGCTACTGTACTGTACTGTGCTACTGTACTTATTCAAATTTCATATTAACTTTCATTTTGCAACAAACACTTACAATAATGTGGGAATTTATTTCATATTTAAAAAAATCTGTTGTTAAGTGTGTAAATACTATGCATTTTTCCTGAAGCCAAAAATAAAATAAATATCACAGCTTTAATATTAAGTTATAAAAGTTGTGTATTTATTGTATTTATATTTAGACACAGGCGGCACGGTGGCTTAGTGGTAAACACGTTCTCCTCTCAGCGCTAGGGATTCCCGGTTCGAATCCCCATCTGGGTGGAGTTTCCATGTTCTCCCCGTGTCTGCGTGGGTTTCCTCCGGGTTCTCCAGTTTCCTCCCACAGTCCAAAAACATGGATCAAGTTAATTGAATTCTCAAAATTGCCCCATATAGTGTGTGTGTGTGTGTGTGTGTGTGTGTGTGTGTGTGTGTGTGTGTGTGTGTGTGTGTGTGTGTGTGTGTGTGTATGTGTGTGTGTGTGTGTGTGTGTGTGAGTGTGTTCCCAGCGATGGATTGGCGCCCTGTCCTGGGTCTATCTGCTCAGCGCCCAGGATGTTCTCCCCTGGATGGGCATGGGGAACCCCACCGTGACCCTAGTAGAGGATAAAGCGGTAGATAATGAATGAATGAATATTTAGACATTGTTTTGAAGGAAGGTTTAATCAGTCACAAATCTCATCTCATTATCTTTACCTCCCACCAGGGGGCCAATCCATCTCTGGGACACATTTACTCACAAAGACACAATATGGGGGCAATTTATGTACCAAGAGTATTTAGCTCAGCAGTAATAATAAGTATTATGTTTTGGATTACAAAGGAAACCTGCACATTTAATCATTTATACAATCCAATTTGAAAATGCTTTATAAATCTACACAAGAGTAACACCAACATTTGCTATTTACTTTTACAAATAGAAAACAAATAGACTTACTCATTTACATATTTTCATTTATATAAGTATTGGAATTGAATTATCCAAATTGCCCCATATAGAGTGTGCCTGTGTGAGCGAGTGAGTGTGTGTCCAGTGATAAATTGGTGTCCTGTCCTGGGTGTATCTTCCCAGCGCCCGAAACGTTCTCCCCTGGATGGGCATGGGGAACCAACCCTGCGACCCTAGTAGAGGATAAAGTGGAAGATAATGGATGGATGGATAAGTATTGAAACTATATGTTTTCTGCATTGTAAAAGTTTATTTCTCCTAATATTCGAAGATATTTCGTTGCACATAGGGCGGCATGGTGGCTTAGTGGTTAGCACGTTCGCCTCTCAGCGCTAGGGATTCCCGGTTCGAATCCCCATCTTGGTGGAGTTTCCATGTTCTCCCTGTGTCCGCGTGGGTTTCCTCCGGGTTCTCCGGTTTCCTCCCACAGTCCAAAAACATGGATCAAGTTAATTGAGTTCTCTAAATTGCCCCATATAGAGTGTGTGTGAGTGTGTACCCAGCGATGGATCGGCTCCCTGTCCTGGGTGTATCTGCCCAGCGCCCGAGATGTTCTCCCCTGGATGGGCATGGGGAACCCCACCGCGACTATAATAGAGGATAAAGCGGGAGATAATGAATGAATGAATGAATTTCGTTGCACAGACCAATCAGTGCTATTCCTTATAAATCCACCAGAGGTCTCACTGCCCTGCATTCTTTGTTGAGATTTAAATACAGTACATACACGTTGACCAAACACACATTTACATAATGTATTTTAAAAATGATAAACAGAACATGGAGTAACAGAGTTTCCACATGAAGGCACATTCCAATACATCTCAGATGGCTTTAGGTAATAAATACAAGTTTACCCTCAATAAACAACACAAAAGCAAAAAAAACAACTGCATAATTACATTATTTTATAGAATGACACTGGGTTTTAGTGCAGCAGTGCTGCTGGAGTTTCATTTCTCCACCTCAGTGACACTGCTGGGATAGGACTAATACACCAACCCAATAATCCCTGCTCTGTGGTGGTACTGTTGGGGTTCCGACCATTAGAACAAAGGGGACGTACACAGTATGTACTGTAGAACACAAACAGATGAACTTCAGTATAGATTTGTAGAACTACAAAGTCCATCTTTACAGGAAGTGGAACTGAACATGGACACTAAGAGTCTCTCTCTCTTCTCTTCTTCTTATGTGTGCATGGAAAATTAATTCCAGTAAAGTTTCTGAACAGTTACTCACCCATTGCTTTACTATTAATAAGCTTAATTACACACATTTACACATAGACACAGGAAAATGCAAACACGCACACACTCACACACGCACATGCACACGTACACCTTACACTCAAACACACACACACACACACACACACACACACACACTTACACTCAAACACAAGCACACACACACACACACACACATCCACCTTACATACATACACAAACACAGACACACATACATATTGTATGGTGAGGTATAATACTAGTTTCAGTTGGTTTTCCTGTGGTTTAAACAACGCTGTTCCTATTTGGGTTTAAGAGCCTTGAGAACATCAGCTCTGATGTTAGTTGCATTTGCAGTGAAATGGCTCTGTTTATTATAATCTCCAGCTTTTTGATCCTGAACGTTGATTGCCATGGTAAGTTTCTTTTTTTTCTTTTTTTTCAATAATATTGTATTATTTATGCTGAAATTTCATGACCTCACAGCTTAAACAGTTAATAGACAGAAATAATATCAGCATCATTTAAAGACTCAAAAGCTAAACTTTATGATTGTAGGTTGATGCTGAATGTCGTTTTGTATGCATTTTGTTTGTTGCACATTGTTAATGTATTTAATGTTTTATATTCGGTGACTGCTTGTGCGTGTAGATCTGGTATTAAAGCAGACATTGCATAATATACATACTAATTTATTCCTTTTTTACAATACAGGTTTTCTAAAAGCAAATACAACATCAATCAAGTTCTACACACATGATCTAAACATTTAAACCCTATCTCTCATGTGTTGTAGATCTGTCTCAGCCAAAGCTGTATTCAGAAGTTACTGGTGATTCAGTGAAGCTACACTGTGATGCATCAACAGAGTTACATCAGTGTTATTTCTACCCAGAAGGACAAAAGGAAAATCTAAAGTCTGCTTCATCATGTCAGCTCTCACTCACTTATTCTGAACTGAAACAATGGACACGAGCTGATTCACTAGTTAACATTATTTGTTACTATGCAAAAAATAACAATATTCAAACTCCCTCTCCTCACTCCACTCCAGTTCAAGTGATGTTCTCATGTAAGTGCAGATTTTTAACGTGTATTTTTAATTTTATTTTTAATCACACTAATAAAAAAGTATAATAGTTTGTAATAGCATTTTGATTCAGCAAGAAAACTTTCATACTGTACTTTGTTTTCCTCTTCAGATCCAAAACCAAAGATAAGTGTTTCTCAAGACTTTGATATAAGTTGTCTAATACCAATTCAAAACTTAAACAGCGCTGATTTTATCTGTAATCTGTACACTGGAGAAGATCATCAGCTGTTTGTTAATAAAGCATCACAAAGAAGCCAATCTTGGGAGTTCACCTGCCCTTTCACATTTCAGCAACAGGATTTATTCAGTCGTCTGCAGTCAGTAAAGAGTCATGAAGTCAGCTGTGATTATTCACTGAACTCCAACCCGAACATACGCTCTCCAAAAAGTGACAAATACTCTATCAGTAAGTTACACTGTATACGGTCACATTTGAGCCTTGTTTTTTACTTTATAACCTTAATTTGTATTAATATTTTTTTAATCTATACACAGATTTACCTTCTGTAACAACAGAACTGCTCACACCAGAGAAAACATCTGTAGATTTGTTTCTATTATTTACTTTTCATTATATATATTTATATATTCCATATACATATATTTTAAAATTACAGCTTTAATATTTTTATTATCTGTTGTATTATTTTTTGTAAAAGTCATCACTTTATATTGAACATGACTGTTATAGAGGTTTGATGGAGTAAACAATCTTTCCAAGGTTTAAATATCTAGAGTGACTGATGCATTCATATTTAATTAACACATATTTCCTGAATATTTAACAAAGCAGAAAAACTAAAAAGAAAAAGCACATTTAATATCTAATGATTTTTTAAATATTTGTAATGATTCAGTTAAGCACTAGTTTCTGATTGAGGGGAGTCAGAACAGAGATGAAAACAGTTCATTGATATTTGTACATAACTTATCCTCTTTTTACATTTCTACTGTTATAATAGCAAACATAACATTAAGTTAAATTATATGAACATGGTCTAAATATTTAAATTCTATCTCTCATGTGTTGTAGATCTGCCTCAGCCAAAGCTGTATTCAGAAGTTACTGGTGATTCAGTGAAGCTACACTGTGATACATCAACAGAGTTACATCAGTGTCATTTCTACCCACAAGGACAAAAGGAAAATATAAAGTCTGCTTCATCATGTCAGCTCTCACTCACTTATTCTGAACTGAAACAATGGACACGAACTGATTCACTAGTTAACATTATTTGTTACTATGCAAAAAATAACAATAATCGAACTCCCTCTCCTCACTCTACTCCAGTTCAAGTGATGATCTCATGTAAGTGCAGATTTTTAATGTGTATTTTTTATTTTATTTTTAATCACACTAATAAATAAATATGGGTGGCACGGTGGTTTAGTGTTTAGCATGTTCTCCTCTCAGCACTAGGGATTCCCGGTTCGAATCCCAATCTGGGTGGAGATTCCATGTTCTCTCCGTGTCCGTCTGGGTTTCCTCCCACAGTCCAAAAACATGGCTCAAGGTTAATTGAGTTCTTCAAATTACCCCAAATAGAGTGTGTTTGTGTGAGTGAGTGTGTGCTTAGTGATAGATTGCCACCCTGTCCTGGGTGTATCTGCCCCACGCCTGAAAATTTCTCCTCTGGATGGGCATAGTAGAGGATCATAGTAGAGGATAAAGCGGAAGATAATGGATGGATGGAATAAATAAATATTTATTCTGTTATTTGTAATAACATTTTGATTCAGCAAGAAACTTCATACTGTACTTTATTCTCCTCTTGCAGATCCAAAACCAATAATAAGTGTTTCTCAAGACTCTGGTAGAGTATTAATAACATGTAAAATACAAATTATACCCTCAATCAACGCTGAATTTATCTGTAATCTGTACACTGGAGCAAATCGTCAGCGGTCTATTAATAAAATATCACAAAGAAGTCAATCTGGGAACTTCGACTGCACTTTCACATTTCAGCAACATGATTTATTCAGTCATCTGCAGTCAGTAAAGAGTCATGAAGTCAGCTGTGATTATTCACCGAAATCCAACCTAAACATACGCTCTCCAAAAAGTGAACAATACCCTATCAGTAAGTTATATAGTCACGACTGAGCGTTGTGTTCTACTTTAAAACCTTTATTTATATTAATAATTTTTTAATCTATACACAGACTTACCTTCTGCAACAACAGAACTCTTTACTACACAGAAAACAACTGCAGGTTTGTTTAAATTATTTATCTTCCAAATACACAATTTAAAAAGTTAGTATTTGTTATTTGTATTATTTTCCTTTATGTAATAGTCTTTACTATATTAAATGTTAGTGGTATAGAGGTTTGATGGATGATCTGTCCAAACTGTCCAGTTAAACTTAGTGATTTATTTACAAATTTGACAAAGAATTTGCAGTTGGTAGAAGTTGGAACAGAGGACAGTAGACAGCATTTAAAGATAATTAACACATCTAACAGTGGTGCCACTAATGATGAGAGTGCAGCCTATATGGGCTGGGGCCACATACAAAGTGGAGAGAGGAATCTCACAGACTTTCAGAACCTCCAGCTTCAGTTTCCATGTTCTCCCCGTGTCCATGTGGGTTTTAGCCAGGTTCTCTGGTTTACTCCCACAGTCCAAAAACATGGATTCAAAGTGAATTGGCTGCTCTAAATTGCCCCATATTGTCTGTGTGTGTGTGTGTGTGTGTGTGTGTGTGTGTGTGTGTGTGTGTGTGTGTGTGTGTGTGGTGTGTGTGTGTGTAAGTGAGTGAGTGAGTGAGTGCTCAGTGATGGATCGGCAACCTTTCCCAGGTGTATCTGAGTCTACCTAGTGCCTGGAACGTTCTCCCTTAGATGGGCATGGGGAACCTCCCTGTCGCTCTAGTATAGGATTATAATAAGTGGAAGATAAGATATTATAATGTGTATAAATGGAATTTCTAATAAACTATTTTCCTTGAACAGCTTCACCTACAACAACACAATCAATTTCAACAGGTTTGTTTATTTAAATAACTTATCAATATTATTTTTTTATGTGTTCTGATTATAACCTTTTACTGATTTGCTTTTATATATCACATAGATCAGTCTGTAGATCAGTCTGTAGATCAGTCTGTAGATCAGTCTGTAGATCAGTCTGTAGCTTCTACTGTTTCTTCTACTTACATGAAAAGAACAACATCAACAACAAGCAGTGAGTTTCATTCTGTTTTCACTTAAATAATCTACGAACTAATAACTATAAAGTAAGATAACATTCTGTACCTTTTCCAGCTAAAAAATATAAAAAATTGGAGGGAAAAAATTCTACTCTAAAAAAATTAAAAAATATATTTTTAAGTAGACAAGTCTTATATACAGTGTCTTTAATTACTGTTAGTTACTAATAACTGTAAGTTGTTCTAGAAAGTTTGATCTAGGTTTGTGATTATTATGAAATACAGTACAGTAGATTTGCAATTTACATGAAAACTAACATACAATTGAACCACAAATATCTGTAAATACAAAGATATAGATTTTTGTTAGTGGAGCAAAAAGGGGGCGTGTCCAAACTTTATTTTTAATTGGTCTGTGATATAATATATTTGATCTCAATATTAAGATTTAACCATAAAGAATCCAATAACATAAATATTTAATTTAGTTTTTCTTTCTGCAGTTTCATCTTCCTCCAACAAACCAAATGCAATGACTTCCAGTCCCAGCAGAAATTCAAAGAGTATGTATATTTTTAATATTAATACTCACCTACATGACTAAAAAACGGTAATAACATAAGATAATGTGTATGTATGGAATTTCTAATCAACTATTTTCCTTGAACAGCTTCACCTTCAACTACACAATCAATTACAACAGGTTTGTTTATTTAAATAACTTATTAATATAATTTTTTATGTGTTCTGATTATAACCTTTTATTGATTTGCTTTTATTTATCACGTAGATCAGTCTGTAGATCAGTCTGTACATCAGTCTGTACATCAGTCTGTAGATCAGTCTGTAGCTTCTACTGTTTCTTCTACTTCCACGAAAAGTACAAGATCAACAACAAGCAGTGAGTTTCATTCTGTTTTCACTTCATTAAGCTACTAACTAATAACTATAAAGTAAGTTAACATGCTGTAGCTTTTCCAGCTAAAACAAATTGGAGGGGGAAAAAATAAACTTTTTTATTATTAAGGAAAATAATTAAATATTGCACACGATGATGAAAATAACATCAACCAATGTGACAACGGCCTTCGTTAGCTCGAAATTACCATCTTTACATAAATAAATATGTATGTGAAGATTAATAAACAAAATAAAGTGAAGTATTCTACAATAAACGTGTTAATAGTTTAACATTTTTACAAAAATATTTTTTAAGTAGACAAGTCTTATATACAGTGTCTTTAATTACTGTTAGTTACTAATAACTGTAAGTTGTTCTAGAATGTTTTATCTAGGTTTATGAGTATTATGAAATGCAGTACAGTAAAGTAGATTTGCAATTTGAATGAACACTATCATACAATTAAACCACAAACATCTGTAAGAACAGCTCTCACTCACGAAATCCAACCGGCCATAAACACTCCACAAAGTGACAAATACTCTATTAGTAAGTTTTATTGTGTTTTACTTTATAACCTTTATTTGTATTATTATTTGTATTAATAATTTTTGTAGTCTACGTATACACAGATTTACCTTCTGTATCAACAGAACTGTTCACTGCAGAGAAAACAACTGCAGGTTTGTTTAAATTTTTTAATTTTTATTATATAAATTTATATCTTCCATTTCCATACATTTTTATGTACATCCATTTCCCAATATTTTTAGTATCTGTATTATTATTTTTTGTAAAAGTCATCACTTTATATTAAACGTTATTGTCATAGAGCTGTACAATCTTTCTAAGGTTTAAATATCTAAAGTGACTTTGATGCACACACACACACACACACACACACACACACACACACACACACACACACACACACACACACACACACACACAGTAAATAGTGGCAATTTAGAGCAACCAGTTTACATTGAATCCATGTTTTTGGACTGTGTAAGAAAACCGGAGAACCCGGAGGAAAGCCATGCAGACAAGTTCAAAACGTGAAAATTACGTTGGGAATCTAACTTGGACCTCCAGTGCTAAGAGATAAACGTGCCACTGGAAAATCTAAAAAAAATAAAAATGAAATAAAAAAGACAAAAACTAAAACTGTTTCAGATGTAATTTCCAAATTGTATATTTGTATTTATTATTATTCATTCATTATCTTCTGTTTTATCATATATTAGGGTCGCGGGGGGCGGGGGGGAGGGGGGTTCCCCATGCTCACCCAGGGGAGAACGTTTCGGGTGCTGGGCAGATACACATAGGACAATCTATAGGACATAGGGCAATCTATTGCTGGGCACACACTCCATGTTTTTGGACTGTGGGAGGAAATTGGAAAACCCGGAGGAAACCCACGCAGACACAGGGAAAAATAGGAAACTCCACCCAGATGGGGATTCGAACCGGGAATCCCTAGTGCTGAGAGGAGAACATGCTAACCACTAAGCAACCTGTATTTATAATAAAGTTTCATATTCTTTTCCTGATCCAATGTCATCAGCATACAAAACAAAGTGGAAACCTTTTAAAGGTTTGTTCATTAAAATGTTAAACTATTTTCTAAGTGAAAAACCCACACGGACACGGGGTGAACATGGAAAATCCACCCAGATTGGAATTCAAACCGGGAATCTCGTGCTGAGAGGAAACCGTGCTGAGAGGAGAACATGCTAACCACTAAACCACCGTGCCACCCTGTTTATAATGTTAATAGTTTTAATTAATTTAATATGTTTTTTAATTAATGTTTAATATGTTTCTGTCTTTTTAGGTTGGATATATTCCATACCATGTTTTGTTGCTGCAGGAATTTTCATAATTGGATTAATTATCTTTTACATCTGCACCTTCCTCAGTAAGTTCAGTCACATGATTGTATTCATTTGATCTTTGTAGGTAATGATATCTTTAAAATTTTATTGATGTCTATGCTCATATAATCATATAAACATTATATTTATCATATGGATACATGTTTTTTAATATAACTGTGTGTTGTGTTGCAGGTGATGAGGTTTATACAGAAGTGGTCTACACTCTTTTCACTTAGCACCTGGTGTAATCTCCCAAAAACCCTCAACAAACTTCATTCACATCATACGGCATCTGTGCTACTGTACTGTACTGTGCTACTGTACTTATTCAAATTTCATATTAACTTTCATTTTGCAACAAACACTTACAATAATGTGGGAATTTATTTCATATTTTAAAAAATCTGTTGTTAAGTGTGTAAATATCATGCATTTTTCCTGAAGCCAAAAATAAAATAAATATCACAGCTTTAATATTAAGTTATAAAAGTTGTGTATTTATTGTATTTGTATTTAGACACTGTTGTGAAGGAAGGTTTAATCAGTCACAAATCTCATCTCATTATCTTTACCTCCCACCAGGGGGCCAATCCATCTCTGCGACACATTTACTCACAAATTTAGTCACAAATCTCATCCCAGCGGCACGGTGGCTTTGTGGTTGGCATGTTCTCCTCTCAGCGCTAAGGATTGCCTGTTCAAATCCCCATCTGGGTATTGTTTCCCTGTTCTCCCCGTGTCCACGTGGGTTTCCTCCGGGTTCTCCGGTTTCCTCCCACAGTCCAAAAACATGGATCAAGTCAATTAAGTTCTCAAAATTGCCCCATGTAGAGTGTGTCTGTTTGAGTGAGTGTGTGCCCAGCGATGGATTGGCACCCTGTCCTGGGTGTATCTGCCCGGCGGCCAAAACGTTCTCCCCTGGATGGACATGGGGACCCCCCCCCCCCCCCCTCATCTCATTCCATCCATCTCTCCATCAATTCATCTCTGGGACACATTTACTCACACTTACACAATATGGGGCAATTTATGTACCAAGAGTATTTACCTCAGCAGTAATAATAAGTATTATGTTTTGAATTACAAAGGAAAGCTGTACATTTAATCATTTATACAATCCAATTTGAAAATGCTTTATAAATGTACACAAGAGTAACACCAACATTTGCTATTTACTTTTAATCTAATAAAAAATTGACAAATGGTGTCCTGTCCTGGGTGTATCTGCCCAGCGCCCGAAACGTTCTCCCCTGGATGGGCATGGGGAACCAACCCTGCGACCCTAATAGAGGATAAAGTGGAAGATGATGGATGGATGGATAAATATTGAAACTATATGTTTTTTGCATTGTAAAAGTTTATTTCTCCTAATATTCGAAGATATTTCGTTGTACAGACCAATCAGTGCTATTCCTTATAAATCCACTAGAGGTCTCACTGCCCTGCATTCTTTGTTAAAATTTAAATACAGTACATACACGTTCACCAAACACACATTTACATAATGTATTTTAAAAAACAGAACAAGGAGTAACAGAGTTTCCACATGAAGGCACATTCCAATACATCTCAGATAGCTTTAGGTAATAAATACAAGTTTACCCTCAATAAACAACACAAAAGCAAAAAAAAAACTGCATAATTACATTATTTTATAGAATGACACTGAGCTTTAGTGCAGCAGTGCTGCTGGAGTTTCATTTCTCCACCTCAGTCACACTGCTGGGATAGGACTAATACACCAACCCAATAATCCCTGCTCTGTGGTGCTACTATTGGGGTTCCGACCATTAGAACAGAGTAAAGGGGACATACACAGTATGTACTGTAGAACACAAACAGATGGACTACAGTCTGGAATTGTAGAACTACAAAGTCCATCTTTACAGGAAGTGCAACTGAGAACATGGACACTAAGCTGAGCAAAAAGGAGGCATGGCCAAACTTTTGACTGGTACTGTATGAAAAAGCATTAGAGCTGGAAAATGAATACATTTTCTTTCTATGTATATTTAATGTCAATGGAACAGCACTGAGTTGCACAGAAACACAGGTACAGAGAAAGAAAAACGAGGACATGAGCAATAAAGTTAAGTTGAAGGTCTTACACCCATGTAAATTTATTGTAACATTTGCCCTAGAAAACACTCACACTGCTACTTCTTCCTGTTTTGTGGTTAAAAACATTCTCTTTATAGATTTTCTGTTTTCTAAAAATGTTTTTTTCCTTTTAAAGTTAATAAGGAATCTGTGAGGTCATGTACCAAAGTTGGTTCGGAACGGCCTACTGTGAGTATTTATTGGCACGGCATGCTGGTAATGTGGGCAAACTGTGCCCAACCACATAAAACCACAAAATACAAATTCATCGAATAATCTTCTTCTCATTCCTATACTAGGGACAAAGGTCTTGGGGGTTTCCCCATGCCCATCCAGATACAGCCAGGACAGGGTGCCAATCCATCACTGGACACACACTCAATCACACAGACACACACACATTTACATTTGGTCATTTAGCAGATACTTTCATCCAAAACAACCTACAAGTAGGCGGCACGGTGGCTTAGTGGTTAGCACGTTCGCCTCTCAGCACTAGGGATTCCCGGTTCGAATCCCCATCTGGGTGGAGTCTCCATGTTCTCCCTGTGTCTGCGTGGGTTTCCTCCGGGTTCTCCGGTTTCCTCCCACAGTCCAAAAACATGGATCAAGTCAACTGAATTCTCAAAATTGCCCCATATAGAGTGTGTTTGTGTGAGTGAGTGTGTGCCCAGTGATGGATTGGCACCCTGTCCTGGGTGTATCTGCCCAGTGCCCGAGACGTTTTCCCCTGGATGTGCATGGGGAACCCCACCGCGACCCTAACAGAGGATAAAGCAGGAGATAATGAATGAATGAATGAACCTACAAGTATCCCTGCTTGGTTGGGATCAGAACACAGGGCTGATACAGCATCCCTGGAGCTACGAGGGTAACTTAGAAAGGGGCAATTTGGAGCAGTCAAGTTTTTTTTTGGACTGTGGGAGAAAACCCATACGGACACGGGGAGACACATGGAAACTCCATCCAGATCGGGATTCGAACCTGGATCTCCAGCACTGAGAGGCAGACGTACTAACCACTAAGGCAGTGTGCCTCATGAGACAAATAATAACTTAAAACAAACAAAATAAAAACAATATGAAATACAATGGCACATGCTCGTCCTACAAAACACTCATAAAGGTGTGTGACGGAGCTACACTTACAACTGTACATACGCAAAGATGTTTACCTCTAAGAACGTGTACAAACAAAAAACCTCTAAGAGTTCTTTACAAAAATAAAAGTTGCATATCGATCACTGCTGCAACCACTGGGCTGAGATGTTGGGCGATGGGGGGTGGGGGGGGTGCTTGTCTGTACCATCTGTTAGGAAGGCCTGTTTTAGCTGGAGGTTAACCTGGCTACACGAATGATGTTCAATTCATTTAAGATTAAAAATTCTTCCTAAAGCTTCAACATACCACTCATAACATCATCCTTTCACTTTTATTCCCCTCCCCTCATATTTCTTTGGGCATTAACAGCTGGTTTCTGTCTGAGTTTGTCATGTTCTTCTTATGTGTGCATGGAGAACTAATTCCAGTAAAGTTTCTGAACAGTTACTTACCCATTGCTTTACTATTAATAAGCTTAATTACACACATTTACACATAGACACAGGAAAATGCACACACGCACACACTCACACGCCCACACACACACGCTCACATGCGCATGTACACCTTACACTCAAACACAAACACACACACATACACCTTGCATACATACATACACACAAAGACACACTGTACATATTGGATTTTACCTGCAGGTAGTAAAACATTGCTAAAGCGAGCACTGAAAGTGAGGTATGGTACTAGTTTCAGTTGGTTTTCCTGTGGTTTAAACAACGCTGTTCCTCATTTGGGTTTAAGAGCTTTGAGAACATCAGCTCTGATGTTAGTTGCGTTTGCAGTGAAATGGCTCTGTTTATTATAATCTCCAGCCTTTTGATCCTAAACGTTGATTGCCAATGTAAGTCTCTTTTTTCTTTTGTTAATATTATTATATTATTTACACTGATATTTCATGACCTCACAGCTTAAACAGTTAATAGACAGAATTAATATCAGCAACATACAGAGACTCGAAACCTAAACTACATCATTGTAGGTTGATGCTGAATGTCGTTTTGTCTGCTTTTTGTCTGTTGCATATTGTTAATGTATTTAATGTTTTATAGTCGGTGACTGCTTGTGCGTGTAGATCTGGTATTTGAGCAGACATTGCTGAATATACATACTAATTAATTCCCTTTTTACAATTCCGGTTTTATAATAGAAAATACAACATCAATCAAGTTCTACACACATGATCTAAATATTTAAATCCTATCTCTCATGTGTTGTAGATCTGTCTCAGCCAAAGCTGTATTCAGAAGTTACTGGTGATTCAGTGAAGCTACACTGTGATGCATCAACAGAGTTACATCAGTGTCATTTCTACCCAGAAGGACAAAAGGAAAATCTAAAGTCTCATTCATGTCAGCTTACACTCACTTATTCTGAACTGAAACAATGGACACAAGCCGATTCACTAGTTAACATTATTTGTTATTATGCTATAAATGACAACATAAATAATAATCTAACTCCTTCTCCTCACTCCACTCCAGTTCAAGTGATGATCCCACGTAAGTGCAGAATTTTACTGTGCACTTATTTCCATTTATAGTTATATTATTTGCATTAATAAATTAGCATAATAATTGACAATAATTTAAAGTGATTATGCTGTAAATAACAATATAAATAATAATCTAGCTCATTCTCTTTACTCTACTCCAGCTGAAACAATGGTCTCATGTAAGTGCAGATTTTTTACTGTGTATTTTTAATTTAATTTTAATCACACAAATAAATAAATATAATATTTTGTAATAACATTTTGATTCAGCAAGAAACTTCATACTGTACTTTGTTCTCCTCTTCAGATCCAAAACCAATGATAAGTGTTTCTCAAGACTTTGATATAATTTGTGAATTACCGATTCAAAACTCAATCAACGCTGATTTTATCTGTAATCTGTACACTGGAGAAGATCATCAGCCGTTTGTTAATAAAGCATCACAAAGAAGACAATCTGGGAAGTTCGCCTGCTCTTTCACATTTCAGCAACATGATTTATTCAGTCGTCTGCAGTCAGTAAAGAGTCATGAAGTCAGATGTGATTATTCACTGAACTCCAACCCGAACATACGATCTCCAAAAAGTGACAAAAAAACTCTCAGTAAGTTATATAGTCACGATTGAGCCTCGTGTTTTACTTTATAACCTTAATTTGTATTCATTCATTCATTATCTCCCGCTTTATCCTCTATTAGGGTCGCGGTGGGGTTCCCCATGCCCATCCAGGGGAGAACATCTCGGGCGCTGGGCAGATAGACCCAGGACAGGGCGCCTATCCATCGCTGGGCACACACTCACTCACACAGACACACTCTATATGGGGCAATTTTGAGAATGCAATTGACTTGATCCATGTTTTTGGACTGTGGGAGGAAACCGGAGAAACCGGAGGAAACCCACGCAGACACGGGGAGAACATGGAAACTCCATCCAGATGGGGATTCGAACCGGGAATCCCTAGCGCTGAGAGGCGAACGTGCTAACCACTAAGCCACCGTGCCGCCTCCTTAATTTGTATTAATATTTTTTTTATCTATACGCAGATTTACCTTCTGTAACAACAAAACTGTTCACTACAGAGAAAACACCCACAGGTTTGTTAAAAAGTTAGTATTTGTTATTTGTATTATTTTCCCTTATGTAACAGTCTTTACTATATTAAATGTTAGTGGTATAGAGGTTTGATGGATGATCTGTCCAATTAAACTTAGTGATTTATTAACAAATTTGACAAAGTATTTGGAGTTGGGAGAAGGTGGAACAGAGGACAGTACACAGTATTTAAAGATAATTAACGCACCTACAGTGGTGCCACTAATGATGGGAGTGCAGCCTATATGGGCTGGGGCCACATACAATTTGGAGAGAGGCATCTCACAGACTTACAGAACCTCCAGCTTCGAATCCCAATCAGGGTGGAGTTTCCATGTTCTCCCCATGTCCATGTGGGTTTTTCTCCAGGTTCTCAGGTTTACTCCCAAAGCCTGAAAACATAGATTTAAAGTAAGTTGGCTGCTCTAAATTGCCCCTTATAGTCTCTGTGTGTGAGTGAGTTAGTGAGTCTGTGCTGTTTCGGGTATATCTGCGTCTTATACCTGGTGCCCGGAACGTTCTCCCTTGGATGGGCATGGGGATCCTCCCTGCCACTCTAGTATAGGCTTATAATAAGCAGAAGATAACAAGATATTATGATGTGTATATATGGAATTTCTAATCAACTATTTTCCTTGATCAGCTTCACCTACAACACAATCAATTACTACAGGTTTGTTTATTTAAATAACGTACTTATATGATTTTTTTATATAGATGTGTTCTGATTGATAGATCAGTCTGTAGCTTCTACTGTTTCTTCTACTTACATGAAAAGAACAAGATCAACAACAATCAGTTTCATTCTGTTTTCACTTCATTAAGCTACTAACTAATAACTATTAACAAAGATAACATGTTGTAGCTTTTCTAGCTAAAATAAATTGGAGGGGTAAAAAAATCTGCTGTAAAAAATCAAAAAAAAAATTTTTTAATTAGACAAGTCTTATATACAGTGTCTTTAATTACTGTTAGTTATTAATAACTGTAAGTTGTTCTAGAAAGTTTGATCTAGGTTTGTGATTATTATGAAATACAGTACAGCACAGTAGATTTGCAATTTACATGAAAACTATCATACAATTGAACCACAACTATCTGTAAATACAAAGATATAGATTTTTGTTAGTGGAGCAAAAAGGGGGCGTGTCCAAAAATGATTTACCCTTAAAGAATCCAGTAACATAAATATTTAATTTAGTTTTTCTTGAATTGGCTGCTCTAAATTGCCCCATATAGTCTGTGTGTGTGAGTGAGTTAGTGAGTGTGTGCTGTTCCGGGTGTATCTGTGTCTACCTATTCCCTGAAACATTCTTCCTTAGATGGGCATGGGGAACCTCCCTGCCACCCTAGTATAGGATTATAAGTGGATATTAGATAAGATAATAAAATATTATAATGTGTATATATGGAATTTCTAATCAACTATTTTCCTTGAACAGCTTCACCTACAACACAATCAATTTCAACAGGTTTATTTATTTATATAACTTACTTATATGATTTTTTTATGTGCTCTGATTATAACCTTTTACTGATTTGATTTTATATATCACATAGATCAGTCTGTAGATCAGTCTGTAGATCAGTCTGTAGCTTCTACTGTTTCTTCTACTTACATGAAAAGTACAAGATCAACAACAAGCAGTGAGTTTCATTCTGTTTTCACTTAATTGATCTACTAACTAATAACTATTAAGTAAGATAACATGCTGTAGCTTTTCCAGATAAAATATTTTTAAAATTTGAAGGGTCTCTTAAAAAATCTGCTCTAAAAAATCTAAAAAATATATTTTTTAAGTAGACAAGTCTTATATACAGTGTCTTTAATTACTGTTAGTTACTAATAACTGTAAGTTGTTCTAGAAAGTTTTATCTAGGTTTGTGAGTTATGAAATACAGTACAGTAGATTTGCAATTTGAATGAACACTATAATACAATTAAACCACAAACATCTGTAAATACAAACATATATTTTTGTTAGTGGAACAAAACGGGGTGTGTGTTTTTTTTAATTGTTCTGTGATGTAATATATTTGATCTCAATATTAAGATTTAACCATAAAGAATCCAATAACATAAATATTTAATTTAGTTTTTCTTTCTGCAGTTTCATCTTCCTCCAACACACCAAATGCAATGACTTCCAGTCCCAGCAGAAATTCAAAGAGTATGTATATTTTTAATATTAATACTCACATGACTAAAAAAAACGCATTTATGTTTAGGTTTAAGTCAAAGTCTTTAGATTCATCATACTGCAAAAGTCCCTTTGATATTTTGTGCTCTTTAAAGTTTTAATTAAGTAACTTACACTAAAAATTAATGATCTCAAGGGCAGAATGGAAGTGTAGTGGTTAGTACCATTCTCCGTGCGTCTGTGTGGGTTATAGCCAGGTTCTCTGATTTCCTCCTACAGTTAAAAAACATGGACTTAAAGTGAATTGGCTGCTCTAAATTGCCCCATATAGTCTGTGTGTGTGTGTGAGTTAGTGAGTGTGTGCTGTTCCAGGTGTATCTGCATCTTCCATGTGCCCGGAACGTTCTCCCTTTGATGGGGATGGGAACCCCCCTGTCGCTCTAGTATAGGATTACAATAAGCTGAAGATAATAAGATAAGATGATGTGTATATATGGAATTTCTACTCAACTATTTTCCTTGAACAGCTTCACCTACAACACAATCAATAACTACAGGTTTGTTTATTTAAATAACTTATTATTTATTTAAATAATTATTTTTTTATGTGTTCTGGTTGTAACCTTTTATTGATTTGTTTTTATTTCTCACGTAGATCAGTCTGTAGCTTCTACTGTTTACTCTACTTACACGAAAAAAACAAGAGCAACAACAATCAGTGAGTTTCATTCTGTTTTTACTTCATTAAGCTGATAACTAATAACTATGAAGTAAAATAACATGCTGTAGATTTTCCAGCTAAAACAATCTGGAGGGGGACAATCTACTTTATTTTAATTATTAAGGAATATAATTATATATTCATTAATTCATTATCTCCCGCTTTATCCTCTATTAGGGTCGCGGTGGGGTTCCCCATGCCCATCCAGGGGAGAATGTTTCGGGCGCTGGGCAGACAGACCCAGGACAGGGCGCCAATCCATCGCTGGGCACACACTCACTCACACAGACACACTCTATATGGGGCAATTTTGAGAATTCAATTGACTTGATCCATGTTTTTGGACTGTGGGAGGAAACCGGAGAACCCGGAGGAAACCCACGCAGACACGGGGAGAACATGGAAACTCAACCCAGATGGGGATTCGAACCGGGAATCCCTAATGCTGAGAGACGAATGTGCTAACCACTAAGCCACCTTGCCACCCGAATATAATTATATATATAAATATAAATAATATCAACAAATGTGACAACGGCCTTCAGTATCTTAAAATTACCATTTATATATAAATGGATATTTATGCGAAGATTAATAAACAAAATGAAGTGAAGTATTTTACAATAAATGTGTCTTTAATTACTGTTAGTTACGAGTAACTGTAAGTTGTTCTAGTAAGTTTGATCTGGGTTTGTGAGTATTATGAAATGCAGTACAGTAAAGTAGATTTGCAATTTAAATGAACACCATCATATAATTATACCACAAACATCTGTAAATACAAAGATAGATGTCGGTTAGTCCAATAAGTAGAGCAAAAAGGGGGTGTGTCCAAACTTTTTTTTTAATTGTTCTGTGATATAATGGATTTGATCGCAATGTTAAGTTTTAACCATAAAGAATCCAATAACATAATTTTTTTTTTCTTTTTAAAGGTAATACAGTTTCATCTTCCTCCAAAACACCAAATGCAACGCCTTCCAGTCCCAACAGAAATTTAAAGAGTATGTATTTTTTAAATATTAATACTTCATACATGACTAAAAAAAAACACAGTAAAGTTTAGGTTTAAGCCGAAGTCTTTAGATTCATCATACTGCAAATGTCCCTTTGATATTTTGTGCTCTCTACAGTTTTAATTAAGTAACTTAATTGAAGTTTAGTTAGAAGTGTAGTTTTGTGAAATGTAGCACCATTCTCCCTGCATCTGTATGGGTTTTGGCCAGGTTCTCAAGTCCCTCCTACAGTCCAAAAACATGGTTTTAAGATTAATTAGCCGCTCTAAATTGCCTCCATTTAAATTGCCCCATCTAAATTCCCCCTATAAATTATGTGTGTCTGTATTATTGAGAAAGTTCTACCCTTGATGGGCATGGGCAACCCTAGAGGATTAAGATGAATATAATGTAATGAGATAATTGATGCATTCCAACACAAACTGTTCCATTACAGGACAAATGTAATAATGTAATAGTCGTGAAGGAGACCTATGACCATTAGCTAACTTAAAATATTATTTTACATAATTTATATAATATATAAAAATATAATATATAAAAATAATATATTTTACAGCTCTTACCTGCCATTTAAAGTGGATTTAGACTAATTATTGCCTTAAACGTTACAGCAGTTAAACTCGTTACAGAGTTTTATAAACTCTTTTTAATTTCTTCTCAAAGCAAGGTGTGTAAACTCATGGATTAATAATGTTTGGTAATGTTTGGTTTTAAATCTAGTCTTAAAACACATTTTTACTCTTTGGTTTTTAATACACCCTGATATGATTTGATTTATTGTTTTATTGTTTATATTATATTCTTGTTTTTTTTATAATTTTAAGTTTAAACTATGTACAGCAATTTGTTGCAGCTGCTGTTGTTTTTTTAATGTGCTTTATAAATAAAGTTAACTTGAGTTGCATTAAGTTTAGTTGGTAGAACTTATTGTTAGTGACAGAACAAAGCACTGACCTCGGCAACACGTTCTAGGAGAATAAAAAGGCTGCTCACGTTAATATTTTTAGTTGCGAAAGTTAAACACAAACCTGTATTATATTTATTTTTGCCCTTTTGCTTTTACTTGATTCTACTTTTGTAGTCACACGAGTGTATGCACTTCTTCCTAAAATACTCTATTATTCAAAGTGATGTTTTTATTTAAAATAAAGCAGCGATGCAGGTGTTGTAATCTGAACTGGTATACATTGTTTAAATAATCAAGAATAATTTATTTAGTTTTTTGGTTTCATACAGGTCCATTAGTGTTGGTGATTTTTACAATCTGCCTTTTGGGAGTTTTTCTCGCTGTATTGCAAATCATCGGCGTTTGCTGGTTTTTCTGTAAGTCCATTAACTGACAGATAATTAAAAATATTGTGTGAATGGTTCAAATTTGTAAATATTATATTTGTCTATACATAACAAAGCCATAACAAAAGGCATTTCTTATTTTTTCAGGCAACGGCAGGAGGCAAAGGTTTCAAATATCCTCATTGCTATTGAATATTGTATTTCTGTGATACACTGTAAGACCAAAAGTATGTGGACACTTTAAAGTTTATATGCTTCTAATATTAATTGATACATGGTTTAATGGAAAACGCACCTCATTGGTTCATGCAATGTCATGACTTGAGTTCCAATGGGATATCATTACTAAAAAAAAAAATGTTCATAAACATCGAAAAAAAAATGTTTATAATCTGATAACAAGACAACATGATTTTGTGAAATCATAAATGATATTATAATAATAGCAAAGATTGAGTTTAAAGGTTTGATAATGAGATGTCCACATTCTTTGGTATATATACAGTACAGTGTACTGGATGCTTGTCAGTTTAAACAGTACCAGTCAGAAATTGCTCCATTGATTATTTCCTCCACTTACCATATAGATGGACTTTGTAGTTTTAAAATTATAGACTGTAGTCCATCTGTGTTCTTTGTTTTTGTTAGTCATCACAGAACTATAGGAATAATGTACCAACCCAATAATCCCTGCTCTGTGGTGCTACTATTGGGGTTCTGACCATTAGAACAGAGTAAAGGGGACGTACACAGTATGTACTGTAGAACACAAACAGATGGACTACAGTCTGGAATTGTAGAACTACAAAGTCCATCCTTACAGGGAGTGGAACTGAGAACATGGACAATAAGTGGGTCAAAAAGTGGGCGTGAACAAACTTTTGGCTGGTACTGTATTTGTAATATTATATTATAAATTTGTTTCAAATAAGTGTTTTTTTTTTTTTTTAACAGTGGTAAACTGAAACTAAACCGCTCAAATCAGGGTACGTGTGTTTTTCCAGTCGTATTGATTCAATAACAACAAACATCTGAATGTTTCTGAACTGAACTGAGCTGAACTGACTCTTTTAGCAGATTTCATGTTGCACATGCTCCCTGTAAATAAGGTAGAATCACTATATACTATTTTGAAGTATATGAGTAATCATTTAATACTCTTTAATTATATAATAGTCTGACTACTCTATGTTTAGTTTGCAGAAACAGATGAAGCTCATTATTTGGGGCCTACAGATGTGACCACCACATTTACTTCTGCAGGTAAACTGATGTTAAAGTGTCTTGGAAGGAAGAGCATTTATACAATATCCATCCATCCATCCATTATCTTCCGCTTTATCCTATATTAGGGTCACAGGGGGGTTCCCCATGCCCATCCACACCCAGGACAGGGCGCTGGGCACACACTCACTCACACAGACACATACACACTCTATATGGGGCAATTTGGAGAACTCAATTGACCTTGATCCATGTTTTTGGACTGTGGGAGAAAACCGGAGAACCCAGAGGAAACCCACCCGGACACGGGGAGAACATGGAAACTACACCGATTCGAATCCCTAGTGCTGAGAGGAGAACATGCTAAACTCTAAGCCAATGTGCTAACCACTAAGCCGCCCTATATACAATATATTTAACAATATATTTATATTGTTTTTTTTCTTTGTCTTTTCGTATTTAAAAGCAGGACAGCCCAACAATCATGTAAGTTTGTTTCGATTTAAACTATTTAATCAAATGTTTTGTAACTTATTTAATGCCCCTAAAACATCAGTCATATTGTTGTATATATGGTATCACTATCAGTCAAAACACACCTCCTTTTTGCTCAACTTATTGTCCATGTACTCATTTCCACTTCCTGTAAAGATGGACTTTGTAGTTCTACAATTCCAGACTGTAGTTCATCTGTTTGTGTTCTACAGTACATACTGTGTACGTCCCTTTTACTCTGTTCTAATGCTCAGAACCCCAATAGTAGCACCACAGAGCAGGGATTATTGGGTTGGTGCATTATTCCTATCCCAGCAGTGTCACTGAGGTGGAGAAATGAAAGTCCAGCAGCACTGCTGCACTAAAACCCCCTCACCACATCAGTGTCACTGCAGAACTGACAAGAAACAATCAACCACCCAAATGATACCTGTTCTGTGATGCTCCTGACCAACAGAGAACCAACAGGGGACTAACAACAACACAGAACACAGATGAGCTACAGTCTGTAATTGTAAAACTACAATGTCCATGTTAAGTGGAGAGTAAAGTCAAGTTAATACTTATTCACTCTTTTTTTTTTCAGTATTCAAAAGTCAATGCTGTAGTAGCTCTGCCTGAAGCATCAGGTATGAAACACGACCAAACTATCCACATACACTTCCTAGATTTCAAACTCATTCTTTAAAATGTTCATGTAAATGTTTACAAGTTGGTGATGTATGAAATATCTAGGTACTTTCATATCAACCCTTCTTGTAATAGAATGTTTGCATTATTTGAGTGAATTAACAGTTTGTGACTTCAAAACACATTTTTTTTATGTTAACAGAAACTAAGAAAAGCACAGGACCAGAGGTGAGTAAGATTGTGCATGTTAAATAAATGCAGGAATATATCATATCTGAAGACATTCTGGAATTTAAATAATTAAAGTTTAAATTATATAAATAAAAGAGAATTCTGCGCTAAATGATGTTTGGAAGTTATGTTCTTTAGGAAATGTTCAAATGAAGGAAATGCCTGTTAAATATATTTGTTAAGTGTAATGAACTTTTTACTGTTTTAGCCTGCAGCGCAAACAGATGTACCTTATTCTCTGATTACCAAAGTGCCTATGACATCACAACATCCAGGTATTAATATTATGATTGTTGTTATTATAGTTTTAAAGTACAGTATCAAAGCTTTGGACACATGCCCTTCTTGCTCCACTTATCATATAGATGGACTTTGTAGTTCTACAATTCCAGACTGTAGTTCATCTGTGTTCTGTGTTGTTGTTAGTCCCCTGTTGGTTCTCTGTTCTCTGTTGGTCCGGAGCATCACAGAACAGGTATCATTTGGGTGGTGGATTGTTTCTTGTCAGTTCTGCAGTGACACTGATGTGGTGAGGGGGTTTTAGTGCAGCAGTGCTGCTGGAGTTTCATTTCTCCACCTCAGTGACACTGCTGGGATAGGAATAATGCACCCACCCAATAACCCCTGCTCTGTGGTGCTACTATTGAGGTTCTGAACATTAGAACAGAGTAAAGGAGACATACACAGTATGTACTGTAGAACACAAACAGATGAACTACAGTCTGGAATTGTAGAACTACAAAGCCCATCTTTACAAAAAGTGGAACTGAGAACATGGACAATAAGTTGAGCAAATAGGAGGTGTGTACAAACATCTGACTGTCGCTATACAATAGCATTTTATTTACATATTAATTAAACTTTAGTAGGTTACATAATTTGCAGTAATTCTTATTTAATTTTTTTTTAATCACAGGAAATGTGATGGCCAGTCACAATGACAACCATGTAAGTTCTGCACTATTCGATTCTTTATCAGAACGGTGTTCTCACATGTCTAAGATAAAAACCTGGATTATATCTTTAGCCTCATGCTTTAAGTCCACAGGAAATGTGTGGCTGCTGGATTATATTTATGTCATTGACTGACACTGTACTTCCTGTTAACTTTGTAAGTTAAATGAAGTTTCTGCTGAAATACAAGTATAAAAAAATGAGAATGGATATGAAGAGGTGTTTAACCTAAGCCATACATCATGCTTTAATCTTAAATGCTTTGTTACTCTGTTTGAAATGTTTGTGGAAATAACGGTGACTAGGTGGTGAAAAGAGTATTTGTAAAGTTAGAAACAGGGTGGACGATTAAGGTTAGAGTTCAGTGTGAGTCAAGGGTGTTTGTCCATACAACATTTAGTAAAGTCTATATGTGTAATGTCAGGACATCAAATAATTTCAACAAAATATAGTAAAATATGGTCCTGTGTATCTGCCCAGTGTCAGAATAAGCATGGAGAGTCCATAGTTACGTTTAAATGACTAAATAAATAAAAAAATATTTATTTGTATTTTTGCAACAGTATTCAGAAATCACTGATGTAGCAGCTCCATCTAAACCAGCAGGTGAGATTCTGGGTTAAATACATATTTTCGGCTGTTACAGACCAAATGTCATTTATATAATGTCATGTTATTTTAATAAGATTCCTTTTTCATATCCTGAATAATTTTAGTCACAGTATTTATATAAAATTAACAAGTTATGTTTTAGGCGGCACAGTGGCTTAGTGGTTAGCACGTTCTCCTCTCAGCGCTAGGGATTCCCAGTTCGAATCCCCATCTGGGTGGAGTTTCCATGTTCTCCCCGTGTCTGCGTGGGTTTCCTCTGGGTTCTCCAGTTTCCTCCCACAGTCCAAAAACATGGATCAAGTCAATTGAATTCTCAAAAATTGCCCCATATAGAGTGTGTCTGTGTGAGTGAGTGTGTGCCCAGCGATGGATTAGCACCCTGTCCTGGGTCTATCTGCCCAGCACCCAGATGTTCTCCCCTGGATGGGCATGGGGAACCCCACCGCAACCCTAATAGAGGATAAAGCGGGAGATAATGAATGAATGAATGAATTATGTTTTATGTATTTATGGCTTAACAGACATCATTTATATTTTCAGCAACTAAGAAGAACACAAAGACAAATTCTAAGAACCCAGAGGTGAGTAACTGTTAATCTATTATTAGTAATATTAGTAAATGCTCTTCAGTCATGTAACTTGCAGTAAGAATCAAAAGTTTGGACACGCCATCTTCTTGCTCTATTGTCTGTTTCCTCCACCGACCAAAAAGATGTTTTAACAATATGTGTCTGAAATTCTTTTTAAAAACCTTCACTTCTGATGTTAGATGTCTCACGTGTTGTCATTGTGTTAAAACCACAACGGTAGACTTATTTTCACATGGTCGTGAAATGAAAGCCTGTCGGCTGCTGGTTCTTGACCTATGTATGTTTCACTTCACCTTTTCAGAATGATGTGTATCATGTGCACTGCAGCATTCCTGAAGTAAAAGTGTGCAACACAAAGGGAAAACAAGTTGTGCGGTTTTTAACACATGTTGTACAGACTGCTACAGACACAGCGGGGTGTAGTTACATACATTTGTAACAACCGTTACAAATAAAATGGATGGTCCGTGGAACCAATGTTCTAATAAAGACATAAATGATGCTGTGTGATGTCTAGCAACTCTTTACTTTACAGTTCTCTCTGAGAACACCCCTTTTTTATCCTCATGCACAGACACCCAGACAAAATTAACCTAACATATGGTAGGAGAGTCAATTACCTCCCTCGTTTCCTTAGCTCCTTCTTCATTTCACAACCCAGAGTCTGATCGACACGGCCACTGGCACATTTTCCCATCGCCTGCTTTGGGATGCTCTGTGGTGGTGAAAGGTGGTTGCAGGGGAACACGCTGCTGCAACATCGGCCTGTAAAATATGAAAAATGGAGCGTGAATTAAGCCAAACCCTTTTGAAAGACTTGCATATCAGCTCTGGCTCTCGCAATCAATCTCTCTATTGCTCCTCTTCATTAAAAACTCCTCTCTTTTATCCGGCTGCACAGACGCAATACAAAAAACACATGGCAGGTGAAATAATTGCCTCCCTGATGTCTTTGGTTCCACCTCCCACGCACAAACCTGTCTTTGATTGACAGCAAATTGTCATTATGTAAATGGTTCCAGTAGAAATTTGTAGATGTATTTGTTTATACCCAATAATCATTTTTTGGTTGTTAAGACATTTCTACCTTTCTATCTTTATAATTGTGACCCAATCGTATAGTGAAGTTCAACTAAACAAATAAAAATATATTTTTTTTGTATTTTTGCAACAGTATTCAGAAATCACTGATGTAGCAGCTCCATCTAAACCAGCAGGTAAGATTCTGGGTTAAATACATATTTACGGCTGTTACAGACCAAATGTCATTTATATAATGTCATGTTATTTTAATAAGATTCCTTTTTCTTATCCTGAATAATTTTAGTCACAGTATTTGTATAAAATTAACAAGTTATGTTTTATGTATTTATGGCTTAACAGACATCATTTATATTTTCAGCAACTGAGAAGAACACAAAGACAAATTCTAAGAACCCAGAGGTGAGTAACTGTTAATCTATTATTAGTAATATTAGTAAGTGCTCTCCAGTCATGTAACTTGCAGTAAGAATCAAAAGTTTGGACACGCCATTTTCTTGCTCCATTGTCTGTTTCCTCCACCGACCAAAAAGATGTTTTCACAATATATTTCTGAAATTCTTTTTAAAAACCTTCACTTCTGATTTTAGACATCTTACGTGTTGGCATTGTGTTAAAACCACAACTGTAGACTTACTTTCACATGGTCGTGAAATGAAAGCCTGTCGGCTGCTGGTTCTTGACCTATGTATGTTTCACTTCACCTTTTCAGAATGATGTGTATCATGTGTACTGCACCATTCCTGAAGTAAAAGTGTGCAACACAAAGGGAGAACAAGAAATGCTGTACAGCCTACTACAGATGCACTGAGCCACGATGCAGTGTTGCTAAATTTGCTTTATGCTGTGACATGTCATGACATCTAAAAATAATTTAAACACAGTCCACTGGAATCAGTTGCTAATTTAGATGCACCTATATAAAAAAAGAGATTTTACTGTATAGTTATTGATACAGAACGTAAACTACTTTTGCTTTACACATCAGGTATAACAAAAAACATAACATAAAATGATCAATATATGATCGAGTACACTGTGCTATTATTAATCATTAGCTTCCGCCGAATCCTGATTTCTGTGGATTTGGTGGCGTGTTTGAGATAACTGCTGCAGTGTCGTGCTTTTCACTTGTGATAGCATTTCATGCTGATATGCTGCGCATTATGGTCAGATGTCTGCATTTTGTTCTTGTCTGTCCATAAGACATTGTTTCAAAGGTCTTAAGATGTTCTTTTTAGAAAGAAGAAACTTTATATTGGAAATATGTATAAAGTTTTATTTACTTTGTTACAAGTATTATATGTGGTTTTTTTTTTCTCTGAATTTACTGTTAACAGCATCTAACAGAGTCTTTGACAGACTTGTTATTGTTGAGAAATAATGGAGCTTTTAGAAATTGCCTTGTATTACTTCCCAAATTAATGGTCAGTGACAGTTTAGTATTTACTTTACTATGTTTTTACACTTCCCATGACTGTAGAAAGGAACCAGGTTTGTGCAGTGGTTAAGTCAGCTACTACACTGCTGTAGAAGACTCATATTTCAATACCAGTGGTATTACTGTGGTAAAAGGAAAATGGAACTGGAACTGCTAACAATTATATTGGGAAAGAGAATGGCCATGAAAATACATAATTACATATATGTTCAGCATCAATCAAAAGTTTGGACACTCCCACTTTTTGCTCCATTCTCCATTTCCTCCACTTACCATATAGGTGGACTTTGTAGTTTTACAATTACAGACTGTAGTCCATCTGTGTTCTTTGTTTTTGTTAGTCCCCTGTTGGTTCTCTGTTCTCCTTTGTTGGTCAGGAGCATCACAGAACAGGTATCATTTGGGTGGTGGATTGTTTATTGTTTATATCTGCAGTGACACTGATACTACAGTGACACTAGCCCATAAACAGATTGACTACAGTCTGGAATTGTAGAACTAAAAAGTCCATCTTTACAGCAAGTGGAACTGAGAACATGGACAATAACTGAGCAAAAATGGGGCCAAATTTTGATTGATGTTGAAAACATATATGTATTTGAATTTTATGCTCATTCACTTTCTCAATCTGATTGTTAGCAGTTCCAGTTCCATTATAATTTTACCTCAGTAATACCACTGGTTTTGAATTATGAGTCTTCTACAGTAGTATAGTAGCTGACTTAACCACTGCACAAACCTGGTTCCTTTCTACAGTAATGGGAAGTGTAGAAACATAGTAAAATAAATACTAAACTGTCACTGACCATTAATTTGGAAAGTAATACAAGGCAATTTCTAAAAGCTCCATTATTACTCAACAATAATATATAAATATATAATATATATGATTTATTGAAGCGGCATGGTGGCTTAGTGGTTAGCACGTTTGCCTCTCAGGTTCAAATCCCAATCTGGGTGGAGTTTTCATGTTCTCCCCGTGTCCGCGTGGGTTTCCTCCGGGTTCTCCGGTTTCCTCCCACAGTCCAAAAACATGGATCAAGTCAATTGAATTCTCCAAATTGTCCCATATAGAGTGTGTCTGTGTAAGTGAGTGTGTGCCCAGCGATGAATTGGCGCCCTGTCCTGGGTGTATCTGCCTAGCGCCCGAAACGTTCTCCCCTGGATGGCCATGGGGAACCCCCCCCCCCCTAAAATGATTTATTGATTTTTGAACTTCATTATTGCACTGACAGCTCATGAACAGCACTTTGATCGAATATAATTTTAACACAATTTTTGATTGTGTTTTGTATTGCACATGTAGCTAATAACACAAAGCAGAATGTATTATTAGCTACAGCTTTTGTATTAAAGCTTTGAATCATATTAGCGTTATAGCAGCTGAGATATTAATGTTTAGCAATTACACAATAATCTTATTTAAATGTTCATTTGCTTGTTAAAGGGTTTTTGTTAAGGTTATCTTACCTGAAACATATGATACTGTCATACAGATGTCCAGTCTTGATTTGTTATGAACTGATAATTCTGAAATTCAACACAAAATATTAATTTCACAAGAAATAAAACTTTGTTTTTAAGGCAGTTTTGTGTTACTTGTGTTTTTAAATGGTTTTGCTTAAATCTTGATAAATTCATGCATAAGTCCTTAAAAAAAAAGTTCTGCCCTTTGAAACAAAACAAATGCCGGGGTTATACACTTACTGGCCATTTTATTAGATACAACTCCTCAGGTTTCTGTCTGGTTTTTCAGTTCATATCTGATCATATAGATGGACTTTATAGTTCTACAATTAAATTTGTAGTCCATGTTTCTCTACATACTTTGTTAGTCTGCTTTAGGATGTTCTCCGATGATCAGGACCCCCACAGAGGAGGTAGTGGGTGGTGGGTAATTCTCAGTATTGCAGTGATACTGCCATGGTGGTGGTGTGTTAATGTGCGTTGTGCTGCTGGTCAGAGAACAGTACACCAATCAGAACATACAGCTGCCTGATCCACTCGTACCATCATCCACCTCCCTAATAATACCTGCAATGTGGGTCCTGATCATCAGAGAACAGAATAAAGAGTATGTAGAGGAACAGATGGACTACAGAATGGAACTGTAGAACTACAAAGTCCATCTATATGGTAAGTGGAGAAGCAATGAGCTGTACCTAATAAAAAGGAGTGTATATATATATATATATATATATATATATATATATATATATATATATATATATATATATATATATATATATATATATATATATATATATATATATATATATATATATTACATATAGACATTCAGGGGAAAAAACAGGGTTTTCCTCATACCTTTGGAGATGTAGTTCTTCTAATTCTTTACTGAAATGGAATAAATTCAGTAAAGGTTGACATGCATATTACTTATTAGGTTAAACATCCATCCATTATCTCCGCTTTATCCTCTACTAGGGTCACGGTGGGGTTCCCCATACCCATCCAGGGCGCTGGGCATCTCGGGCGCTGGGCAGAAACAACCAGGACAGGGTGCCAATCCATCGATGGGCACACACTCACTCACACAAACGCACTCTATATGGGGCAATTTCGGGAACTCAATTTTCTTGATCCATGGTTTTTTTGGACTGTGGTAGGAAACCGGAGAACCCGGAGAAAACCCACGCGGATTCAGGGAGAACATGAAATCTCCACCCAGATTGGGATTCAAAATGGGAATCCCTAGTGCTAAACATGTTTAGGTCCCCTAGTTTAAACATGTTTTTTTAATATATTCTTGTGCACTTTCCAGCCATGACTAAGTACCACACACACATTACTTATTATGGCATCTAAACTAGAGTTTTACAAAAATGCTGTATTAAAAATGTATTTATTAATTAAACCATACACATTAGAGTACACATAGCATGTTATCCATGTTGCATTTTGGTAAAGGTATTTAAATACTCTTTGATTGGCTTTGTATTAGAGCAGTTCACATAATGGAAGCATCATGTCTCCCCAGCTGACCACAGTCACACAGACACAATCACACAGGAAGCTGACAGACGTATATCTGCATTAAGAACCTCCTTAACCGGCCTTTTCGTGGCTTTCTGTGCTACTCTGTGGTGTAGTTCTTTACATGCTCTCCTCTTTTGTTTTAATGACATGGAGCTTGTCTGCATGCACAGGTTATGCATCCAAAAGTATGTGGCCTTATTTATTATCAGTGATGTGTAATGTTAATATTAAATCATACCGCTTTGTTAGACTTTTCTATGCTTTCTTGCAGCAACACTTTAGAAAAGGCTGTTTTTCAGTATGATTGTGTGCTCGTGCTCTGGGTCCTTTTCTGGGTCAATTTGGACTGCGGAGAATGGAATGTACAAAATGCCGAATTCAAACCCATTGCTACAGAAACTGGTTTACATAATGGACAACACAACACACCCTTTACACAACCTACTGGACAGACAGATGAGTGTTTACAGCAAAAGGCTCTGCTGTAATAAAGACAGATACAGAAAGTCATTCTTACAAAAGAAAAAAAAAACCACGTGCAATAACTATTATATCAATACTTTGTGGAGCCACCTTTTGCTTGCAATACAGCTGCACCACCTGTGCCTCATCTAGTGACTGTAAACTTCTTCATTCCTCCTTGCACACACTCAGTCAGATTGGAGGAATGTTTGTGAACAGCAGTTTTGAGATCTTACAAATTCTCAATTGTTTTAGGTCTTTTTTGCACATACACATACAGTCATTTTTTTAAACACACTCCATTGTAGCTCTGGCTTTATGTTTAGGGAGTTGTCCTGCTGGAAGTGAACCTCCGCCCCAGTCCTCAAAATCTTTGCTGACCACAGTCTTCCAAGATTGCCCTGTATTTGGCTCCATTTTTTAACTGTACCAACTTGCCCCTTTTTTTTTTTTTTTTTTTTGTGTTGTTGGGTTTGTGTTTTGTTTTTTTTTTTTTTTTTGTTTTTTTTTTTGGGGGTTTTTTTTTTTTTTTTTTTTTTTTTGGGGGGTTTTTTTTGGGGGTTTTTGGTTTTTTTTGTTTTTTTTTTTTTTTGGGTTTTTTGTTGGTCCCTGCTAGCACCCCCAGAGCATGATGCTGCCACCACCATTTCAGTATGGTTTTCAGAGTGATATTTCTCTGCCACACATAGCGTTTTGCATTGTGGCCAAAAAGTTCAATTTTGGTCTCGTCTGACCAAGCACCTTTTGTGGCTGTTTCAACATCTAAAATGCATACGGGACTTCTTATTGATTATATCTATCTAATTAATCATATCTTTCTCCTTTCTATCTTCATAAATCTACTTATTTATTTATAAAGCGCTTTTTATAATAGTACATTGTCACAAAGCAGCTTTACAGTGTTATAAACCTTTGAACCCCAAAAGAGCAAGCCTAAGCGACAGTGGAAGGGAAAAAAACCCCTGTTATGTTGTTATTTTAAGGATGAAACCTTGTGAGGACCGAGGCTCAGTGGGGGACTCATCCTCCTTGAGCACCTGGGCAGCATCAACAGTGTAGGACACCAATGTACAGATTGTGTAGTGATTAGATCTCGTCACTGACATTCATTCATTCATTATCTTCAGCTTAATTCTACTCAATTGTATTTTAAGTATTAATGAAACAATATAATACAATAGACTATCTTGTGTGTTTTTGGGGCAGTCGTGGGCAGGCTTGTGGTTAAGGGACCAGCCCTGTGACCTGGCGGTCATCGATTTGATTCCCAGTGCCACTAATTACCATGGCTGAAGTGCCCTTGGACAAGGCACTTAACCCCAATTAATCCTTGGGCAATTTGTACAGGACTGCACACCACTCAGGGCATGTGTGCTCACTTCACTCAGTGTGTGTGTGTGTGTGTGTGTGTGTTTCACTGCCTGGATGGGTTAAATGTGGAGGCCTGATTTCTCTATGTGTAAGAACAGAAGGTAAAATAGATCACTTCATCATTAATATGTATGATGCAGAAAATATACAGCATCAGTCAAAAGTTTAGGACACACCACCTTGAAACATCTTGCTTCATTGTCTTTTTTTCCCATTTTGTAGTGGTGTAATGTGTGGGTGTCTCAATAATGCTGTCCGTATGGTGCTGTCCTTATCTGCACCACAGGTATGAGCACATAGAGATTGTTTTTTTATTATTATTATTTTAACATGCAACCACATTAATAATAAAACCATCTGTGTGTGGTTTTGCATCCTGTACAGTTCAAGTCCTTTTATCGCTGTATCAGAGTTGCAGACAACAGCGGAACTTCTGAGCTATAATCTATTATAGTTTCTCAGAACAAACCGCTGCACTCGTGAGACGTTGGGGTTAAAAACTGCTTCTGGTTCCATTCTACCTTTTAGCAGTTTCTCTTGTATATTTCACAGAACATAACCTTCTTAACTTAACCTTAACCTAAAGAACTTACAATTTTGGAAACTGCAACTCTGCAGACTTTCCAGTCTTTGCAAAATCTTAAAATCTTGAAGTTAGCAAGTCACTGACCTACAATAAAGATTTATATTACCCGATAATCCCCCACGCTGCTAAAAGAGGAAACTAGCTTTAGGCATGTCTAAACTGTTTTTTTATGTTGTAACCAGTCACATCAAAATTTGGCCAATACGGGCTCAACATATCATGCAACACTTTGCCTTGTTGCACATATCGAAAGAACAAAAGACAAAATATCCTGAAATGAATTAACAGGTCAAAGAAAGTAGCGCTGGAAGAACTTTGATGGAAAATATGTCTTTATTTGCAATAAATGGCTTTGTTTTCTTTTCGAGGTAACGTGTTAAGCATTTAAAAGACAAGGTTAGTAGTTTTCAAGCAGGCATTCTTAACTTCCAGGCTTTTCCTCACTTCATGCATATTAACTATAATATATTTGAATGAATAAATATCTGAGTTGTAAAAAATCTGAAGCACACAAACACAAACAAAACCAGACATTTAAATTAATTCTTTTTTTTTTTTTACACAAAATGCTCATAAGGTGGAACACTGCTGATCTCTGCATAAGAGCTGTGATGCAAAGAGTCTGAGTTTCACATTGTGGGAGATTCTTTTTTATCTTTCTGTTTTATCAGGTGGGGTTCCCAACACAAGAACTTATTTGGACATGGTCTTCGAACCATTTATTTAAAGAAAACTCAATGATCAATGAGGCACATGGGACATCATGCATTATAATGCATGATTTCACTTTTCATGAACTTATTGACCAGTGTATAAAGCAATAAATAAATAAAGCAATAAAGCACAAGAGGGTAGCATTATTGTGAACAAATCACATTAGAGAGGTGTTGAGTTTGACGTGTAGCGGGGTGACGCTGCACCTCTATCCCGTGATTTTTCACAATAAAACGCGTCGAGTGACATTACATTTATTAAATGGTTATAAACATACTTCGATAAAAAAAAAAAAAATGTGTTTCTTTAAAACTAAATTATTAATAATCTGGTCATCCGGTGACGTATTTAAAGTAAACATAGATTGCTGGGTAACAGGATACCAGTTTCTTTTATGATCCAAAAATGCCATTACAGATTGCAACTTTTAAACAACAGCCGCAACAGGCTTAGTGCTCATCAGCTCGTTGTTTAAAATAATTGTGACTCTATTCCTTGGTATAGGATTAAGCAGAAGATAATGAGATGAAATTAGTTATTATAATGCTTTATATCACTTTGTTTTCTAAATTGTTATGAATAGTTTTTAAAGCTTTATGAAAGCACTTATTATGCATTATTGATACCAGATAAAAAGTGTTACCAAAATACCTATAGGATCTTTTTTATTTGATAACTTATTGTTGCTTAATTTTAGGCAATGTTACATTACAGATTTAACGTGATAAATATTGTAACGTGTTTTAAGGAGAAGCATCCTTCGAATATGTTAAAGAAGTTAAATTTATACCTCTGTAACTAAAAGAGTACAACTTAAAATGATAGCTATACTTTGTGGGTGGTGCTTTGCCTTTGTGGACGACTTTATAAAGTGTTAGTGTTTGGAACACAACCACATCTTTACTGTCAGTTGATATTTTCATTTAGAAAGATTTATGATGCTTTAAAGTGTCACCTGCTTTTATTTAGTGTCAAGATAAAAATATCCTGTCAGTGAGCTGCATTTGAATTGTTAAGCAGTATCTATTGCAAAGATGCCCCCCCCCCCCCCACTATGATGAAATGTCAGTAATTACTCTGAAGGTCACCTAAAGGTGAGGAAAGTTAAGAGAGAGAACAAAACAGCTGCCAGTGTAGAAGAAAGAGCCACGGCTGAGCCACACTCCATCGCATTCTCCTGTTGACACACATATACACAAACATCCATATGTACAAACTGTACAACATTACCTAATCACACCGGCATTTTAACCTTTGACACTTTGGTCACTAGAGTTAATCTTTAGTACAAAATGCATTACAACCACCAACACTACAGAATTTAAGCAAATGTGACTTTAGCATCTTAAAATATATGCTAAGCTAAATACATAACAGTGCTTATTAATTATGAAGGAAATTATACCATGCAGTGCAAGTAATTTATGAATGTCTAACAAATATATGTCTGAAATCTGAGGAGGGAATAAGATAAAATGTTCTTTTGGTTCATGGAAAATAAGGTGGGAGCATAGTGGTGTAGTGATTAGCACATTCGCCTTTCAGCGCTGGGGAACTGGGTGGAGTTTCCATGTTTCTCCATGTCCGTGTGGGTTTCCTATGGGTTTGCCATTTTTTTGACCCACAGTCCAGGATTTAAGTTTATTGGTTGCTCTAAATTTCCCCTATATTTATATATAGTGAAAAATAATACGATGAGATGATTTAATGCCCGGGTGGCATGGTGGCTTAGTGGTTAGCATGTTCTCCTCTCAGCACTAGGGATTCCCGTTTCGAATCCCAATCTGGGTGGAGTTTCAATGTTCTACCGTGTCCGCGTGGGTTTCCTCCGGGTTCTCCGGTTTCCTCCCACAGTCCAAAAACATGGATCACGGTCAATTGAGTTCTCCAAATTGCCCCATATAGAGTCTGTTTATGTGAGTGAGTGTGTGCCCAGTGATAGATTGGTGCCCTGTCCTGGATGTACCTGCCCAGCGCCCGAAACATTCTTCCCTGGATGGGCATGGGGAACCCCCCCGCGACCCTAGTAGAGGATAAGGCAGAAGATAATGGATGGATTTAATGCCCTAGAATTCCTTCCCTTTAAGTTTTGTGTCACAACATTATGTATTACTTCAAAACACAATTCACTTTGTACACACAAACACACACACAAACACACACACAACACACACACACACACACACACACAATACCTCAGGATGAAAAGGATGACAGGAGTCTGGACGTTTGCGGTCCTTCTGAAATTTTAGTGTCTCACACTTCACAGATTCATTGTGTGTTTCGAGATTAAAGCTAATAATCAGATTTAAATGTTGTGGATTAAAAAAATAACGCTGCCAACAGAATACATGAAGAAATTAATCATCTAATATATTATAATTTGATTCAGAGTAATATCACTAAAAATTCTAGAATAGCAGAAAGAACATTTTCACAAAGCCGAAATACTTCCTAAATGGATTTATAATAATTCTACAATAAATGAGATAATAAAGGATATAAATGATCTCTATTGGCTCCATGGTTACGGGAGGAGCAGAGCTGCAGTCACATTTGTTCTCCACTACCACCATAAATAGGTTACTGCTCGGGATCTGCTGAATCACAAATGTCCTGAGATCGAAGGCAGCGTGGACCGAAAAAACAAAGGTAAAGGAAGGGAGTAAAAGAGAAGATATTTTTATATTTGTTGTATAAGTTTCAGGTTGTACACTCAGTTGGACTCGGTTTGCTATCCGTCATTAAAAATGTTGTCAAGCTTAAAAAACACAAACCTGATGCAGCCTTCACAGTCGATGCTTCCTGCCGTCTCTTTAATAGTGCGCTCTGAAACGAAGACCGGATACTCCGTGTCACAGGGCACCATCATTGCCCTCCTGTTAACTCTGTCAGCTGAGACACAATCACAGTAACATGTTAAAAACATAGATACTCCAGTGGTAGACACTATTTGGGCAAAAGAATTAAGATACACCTCATTATCCCTAAACTTCCATATTGCATTCAGTCTCATTGACACAGAAGGCTGGGGGAGGCACGGTAGCTTAGTGGTTAGCATGTTCTCCTCTCAGCACTAGGGATTCCCGGTTCAAACCCCAATCTGGGTGGAGTTTCCATGTTCTCCCAATGTTGGTGTGGGTTTCCTCCGGCTTCTCTGGTTTCCTCCCACAGTCCAAAAACATGGATCAAGATCAATTGAATTCATCAAATTGCCCCATATAGAGTGTGAGTGTGTGTCGGTGTGAATGAGTGTGTGCCCAGCGATAGATTGGCGCCCTGTGCTCTGTGTATCTGCCAGCACACGAAATGTTCTCCCCAGGATGGGCATGGGGAACCCCCCCCTGTGACCCTAAAAGAGGATAAAGCGGAAGATAATGGATGGATGGATGGATGGGAGAGGCTGGTTTCTTTCCCAGCATGACTGTGCACTAGCGCAGAAAGCAGGATTTTTAGACATGGTTGGGCATGTTTGGTTTAGAAGAACTTGACTGGCGTTTTAAACACCTGCGTTAACAAAAATAAATACAGATGTTACACATACAGCGATATTGATTCACCTTTTGCAGTGTAGTCTACATTCCACCAGTTGTACAAATTGAACTCTATCAGGAATCTATTAGGAATACACACACACACACACACACACACTCACACACACTCACTTTCTTGCAGGTGTACAATAACATGATTAAACATTACAATCCTGAACAAGTTAAACTTACAGGATGACTTCACTGAGAAGCCACTTTACAGCAGAAAAGGGCTGAAAGAGAAAAAGGTAAAACATCACAAGACCTATATTAGGGTTAAAAGTAATAAAAAATACTGAGACACCATTTAATATGATTTAAATTGTAGATTTAAAAAATCTTAAGAATAAGTTTTAAACAATTTACAAAAAGGTTAAAAATAAAAAAGAAATTCTCATTTTGCTCATTAAAAAAAGTACCGGGGGAAAGTTTGGCCATGCCTTCTTTTTGCTTCAGTTATTGTCCAATTCCTGTAAAGATGCACTTTGTAGTTCTACAATTCCAGACTGTAGTTCATCTGTTTGTGTTCTACAGTACATACTGTGTACGTCCCCTTTACTCTGTGCTAATGGTCAGAACCCCAATAGTAGCACCACAGAGCAGGGGTTATTGGGTTGGTGCATTATTCCTATCCCAGCAGTGTCACTGAGGTGGAGAAATGAAACTCCAGCAGTTTGAAATGAAATGAAAATACTGCTGCACTAAAAACTCCCTCACTACATCAGTGTCACTGCAGAACTGACAATAAACAATCCACCACCCAAATTAGAGCAGATCAAACAAAGTAAAATGATTGCAACATTAAATGTAACTATAACAGAGTTGTACTCACGTTAAGCAGACTGCGAGCGCTGTCACTGCTGCCTACATACTCTTCACACAGAGCCTTGTAGTCAAACATAGCGATCCTAACAGAACCCAGTCAAACAGAACCATAAACCCAAGCTTTAAACTCTAACTTTATGAGAGAGATGAAGAATAAGCTCATGGCTTATTCATATGTCTTATCATTTTTATTACAACTAGTGACTATATTTTGACTATGACTGTTAAGACTTTTGTTTAAGCTGTATAAAAATGTCTGACTGTGTGACTGCGAGAGAAAGTGTGTGTGTGTGTGTGTGTGTGTGTGTGTGTGTGTGTGTGTGTGTGTGTGTGACCTTTTAAACGATCCCATGAGAAGCAGTTTATTCATCACAGCCCCTTCAACCTCTCCAAAAAACAGTCCCGTCTATGAAAAAAAATTTATATAATCAATAAAACATTATTTTCTAATTGATGTGTCACTGTGACTCTGCAGACAGAACTGTCAACTTTCTAAAAAAAAACAGAGTTTTATGTTCTCCTTATTTCTTTATGAGTTAAACTCATAGAGCTCGAACTTTCCTCTCATCGTTTAATGACATGCAAATCAGGTCCTTTCAGATACTAAATTGGCCCCAATGTGAATGTATGGTTTTCTTGCTCCAGCACCTCTCTGTCACTCAGAGACTGGATTTGATTTATTAATCATCACGGACATTTGCTAAGACATTAATTTCATTAATTTAATAAAACTAATGGAAATAATAAAGAAAATGTCATTCTTTACCTGTGAGTGATCCTCAGAGACCAGGACAAAGCCATTGTTATCAATGAGATAACACCTAATGTCCTAAAAACATAATAACAAAAAGAAATTCTATTACTAAATCTAAGAGACAAATGCAGAAAGAAAAATAAACTAGTTTATGATTTTGCAAGTATACAATAAATAAATATTTATAATATATGGATCACACTATGGATCTGGTATTCATAAATCATTATACACACATTTATTAAGCTTTACAAAGTATGTAAACCACTTAATAACACTTTTCATGAGCCTCCGTTAATGTAAATAGATGTTTATAACCCCACACGTAAAGTGTTATAAGAATATGCCATAAGATTTAATTACACAATGTGACAATGCATTATAACCACATTCATAAAACTTTGTAAAGTGTTCGTAATGCTTCATAAGTTTGAATTACCTGGTTATCACAGCTGATGCTACATTTCCCATCCAGTGCATTGCACTGAGTAGAAGACAGAGGCATGAACAATAATATGGTACATCACTTCTCTCCATTACAGTAAAATCATTTATTTATTAAGTGATTTAAAGCGCGCAGATCAGATTAATTCACCTGCCTACTAGCTGTCCAAAATTTCCTCTGAAAGAATTCCAATTTCATCTGAATCCCGACAGCTGTGAAGAGCAAATGAATCTGTAATTTATACTTTAAAGTCAAAGCGCAGATGTGAATATGAACAATTCTAAACCTTAAGCTGAATAAACAACATGTCTTTACCAGCCAAGATGGGCGACTTTCTGTCATCAAGAAGCTGGATAGCTGTGCTCGCCAACACCACACTTTTATTATCCTGTGCTACAGTGCACACACGCGCACACACACACACACACACACACACACACACACACACACACACACACACACACACACACACACACACACACACACACACACACACATACACACATACACACATACACACATACACACACGCACACACACAAACATATTAAACAAATAATACTACACAGTCATACAAACAGATAACTGTGGAAAGGGTTAACTTATAAAGCCCTTGTTGTTAACCTTATTTAAAGCTATTTATTTATCCACCAATCCATTAGTATATATATATATATATATATATATATATATATATATATATATATATATATATATATATATATATATATATATATATATATATACTGAATTTACCTGAACCAAAAGGAATGGAGTAGACGAAAGTGCCAGGAACTTGTTCAGCTGCACGTTTGTACCACAAAGGAAAATGATCAGCATTAAAGACGCCTTCCTTATTATCTGATCTCAGCAGATCCCTAAAAACATAATACAAAGTGTCTGTTCTAAATATAAATCTGATATTAAATGCTGTTTTACAAAATCGCATCTCATTTCATTATCATTCACTTAATCCTCTACTAGGGTGGACAGATAGACCCAGTACAGGGTGTCAATCCATTGTTGGGCACACAATCTATGGGACAATTTAGATAGGGGAGCAGCCAAATCGTCTTGAATCCATGGTTTTGGACTGTGGGAGCAAACCAGAAAACCAGGAGAAAGGAGAAAACCTATGCAAACACAGGGAGAAGATCTCATCCTGAGAGGCAGATGTGCTGACCACTGTACATTATATCTATAAAACAATCAACATTTGTGTTTTTCTCTCATTCTACTCACTGATTTGTCAGCTGTTCCGGGACAACAAACAGGTTGGTTCTGGACAGACCGCTACGGGTGCCGAGGAAAGTAATCTCCACTCCTTTATCAGGGTTCCTGCAAGTAATCATGACAATTATGCAAATATATAGGTGATTGTATGGTATGTAAAGGATGTAGAACCATAAATTGCACATTAAATTAACAGAATATGAGACACGATAATCCTTAAAAGACTAAAAATGTGGATTTACCAAGAAATATTATCTTAGTAATAAATGCTTTAAAATGAATGTATTGTATCTTTAAAACTGTGGTTGGTGATAAACAATGGAATTAAGGACAGGTGTGATATTGAGACACATACTCTGATTTGTTGAGGGCCAGTCCTGTCCAGTAGGACTTCAGTGGTGCAGTGACTTCAGCGTCGAATAAAACCTGCTGAATCAGCTCCCGATCACCTACAGCAAACCAGAGGTGACTCATTTCTACCAAATATACACGTCATCAGCTCATAATGAGGACATGACTCAAATGACTGAGGAAAACTCAAATGAGTTCAGGTTCAGAGAGATTACAGCATCCACAAAACAGAGCTATGGGAGAGAGATCGGTCTCTGAGGCTTTATTAAAACCAAAGCTATTAGAACCTGCATCGTCAGCAAAACAGTAAAACCTTATAGTACCAGTTAAATGTTTGGACATGCCACATCATACACACTCACAAATAAACACATAAATACTGGGAGAACATACTAAAGAACAAGATTGACACAAGAGTGACTGTAGAAACCTAAAGCACAGTTACATCATTATCTCCAACCATCACCAACTGATGCAAAATACCAATTATTTCTATTTTTTGTTACTGAATGGGCATCACAGTGGTTTAGTGGTTAGCATGTTCTCCTCTCCACCATCTGGGTGAAGTTTCCATGTTCCCCCGTGTCTGTGTGGGTTTCCTCCAGGTTCTCCGGTTTCTTCCCACAGTCCAAAAACATGGATCAAGGTCAATTGAATGCTTCAAATTGTCCCATATAGAGTGTGTGTGTGTGAGTGAGTGTGCCCAATGTTAGATTGGCGCCCTGTCCTGGGTGTATCTGCCCAGCACCCCGAAACATTCTCCCTGGATGGGCATGGAGAACCTCCCTGCAACGCTAGTAGAACATTTAGTGGAATAGGGATGGATGGATAAATGTTAGCGACATCATGTCCTATATAAAATAGTAAATAAAAGGAATATATTAAGTTAAAATTGAGATTTGTTCTTTACTTTTCTGACACAAAAAGCAGGTCTGAATTTTGGGGACTTACATTTGAGGTGTGGTTTGCGGTCAGTGAAGTAGCGTTTGATAGCCTGAATCTGTGACAGGTAACGATGTTCATGATGCTCATCTGTGTTGCAGTATGACCTGTAGATCGGTTTAATAAAAAGACTCAATATATCTTCAGATTCATTGGTCCAGTAAATCAGACAATAAACACTGAACATGCTGTACATAAAACTAATTACAACCATGTGAGTAGCTCCATGACAAGAAAAATGCAAGAAAAACACAAAAGGACAAAATGATTTTTTCTGTAAAGAAACTTTTGATTAGGTCTGTATATAAAATACTATTATAGTATTAGTAGTATATTGTGTAATTAAATTTAAAAAATGGTTAAAAACAGTTAAATTCCAGCCTGATCATTCGTGTTATAATGTTATAACTAAATGTATGACCCGTGTGTTCCTGCTGATCTGAGGGCCCTTGGCAGGAATGATCACAGCACTGAGGTACTGAGGGGTCCAAACCCTCACGTTTTGCTTGCCTTGATTTTCACTGCAGCGAAATGCGCCCTCTGTAGGTTAGAATTAGAACTTTGTAGCACTAATTAATTTTAACAAACACAGTCTTATATATATATACACACACTAATTTATATAAGACTGGGTTTGCTAAAATTAATTACGCTGTGGCTGGTTTTTCCTTAATTACTAACTTGTGTTGTTCTTTTCATTTGTAAGTCGCTTTGAATGGAAGCGTCTGCTAAATGACTAAAAGTAAATGTAATGTAAATATAATATGAAAGTTATGTAATATATTTTTAGCTTCTTAAAAACAAAGCAACATATTTTAATTAAAGTATCGGCACTTTAATATAACATTCACATTTTAACAAAATTAATTTGAAAAGGTTAATTAACATGTTTATTACCATTCATCTGCCAGAGAAACACCTGGCTGATCGAGCGCACGCAGACCTGTCACAAAAAAACAAACGCAAATTAATCTGCATGTACACTTAAAGAAAAAACCTGAGGCTTATGACAGAAATGAATGTTGGGTAAAATTTGGTTCACTAATGAAATAAAAGACAAATTTGGTTCATATATTTGGCTGTATGTTGTTAATTTTTTAAAAGCATGCTGGGGAAGGCTCTTTTCTGGTCCAGCATGACTGTGTGACCTAGTGCACAAAACAACCTATAAAGGGTGGTGTAGTGACTAGAACGTTTGTTTCTCAGCACTGGGGAGCACGGGTGGAGATTCCATGTTCTGCCTTTGTCTGGGTGGGTCTCCTCTGGGTTCTTGGTTTTCTTTTACAGTCCAAAAACATGGATTCAAGGTGAATTGCCAAACCTTCCCCCACCTCTCAAGCAACATTAGTAGGTTTAACTGATAAGATGAGAACCACAGAAAACCCTGATCCAACAGCATGGATCTGAAAATGCCAACCAGGCTTTAAGAGCGGCATCAGACGTGAGCTTAGGAATAAGAGGTACGTAGATCTGAGGAGGCAAGGAGGTGAATTGTTCTGTAAAAATTTATCATTATTCTCATACACATTAAAAAAATCTTGTAAAACAACTTTCTAGAAAAGAGGGATAGCTGTGCAGGGAGGACCGACTTGGCATGAGATGCCATAGGGGGTCCTGTAGGTGTGATATAGGTGTCAGTAGTTGTACAAATACTTTTTTCCATTTAGTATTAGATATGTAATATGTAAATTATTGATAAACTTCATATATTGTGTAATGCACACACTGCTCACCTGTATCTAATGAAACATTTACTTTGAAAAAATGCTTTCCATGTCCACGAGACAAAGCCACTCCCACGCTGAACACACACAAACACAGTTTTACTTTATTGAGTTGATCAGAACTCATAAATGCATTGTACAAATCAGAAACAATTAAGCGTTTTAAAGAAACTGAGCAAGAGTTCATCACACGCTCCAGTTATCAGGGTTCTATTTACCTAAATGGTGTTCCTTTGATGTCTGTAAAGTAGTAATCATTGTGCATTGACAGAACCCTTTTCTGTAAAACAGATGTTGGAATCATATATTATCTGGTGAATTTATTATTTTACAACAGAATAAAGACTTGAGCATATAAATCTAATCAGACCACAGTGGGAAACTCACCCCTCTGTCCACCGTCCGCTTCACTTCCATTGAGAAGGTTCCTGTTTTTCGGTTCACCATAGCGTTCCTCAGCTGAGGAAAAAAAACAAGTGAAGGTCATGATGCTGTGGGAGTTTTTATTTATGTTCTTAATATAATAATTATTTGCTCAATTATAAAAAAAATAATCAGAAATGAAAACCTTTCGTACATAATTGTCACTGTCTTCCCATTCCACTTCAGACAGGTCCACACTACCATAATGGGCTTTCCGTCTCCTTTGACCATCGTGGTACTGTATGCGCACACGCACACACACACACGCACACACACACACACACACACACACACACACACACACACACACACACACACACACACACACACACACACACACACACACACACACCAAATGTAACGCCAGTGCCAAGAAATGATCTTATACTGGAATCACAATCACAAAATGTCACAACATGAAACAGGATGAATGTTTCAGAGGCATAGGCAGTAATACCCCTGTGGGGGTGGGGGTGGGGGGGTTACAGTGGGGGATTGTATCCAAAATTTAATTCTCAAATTTGTAAAAGAGTGTAAATTATAACACAAGTAGTGTATTCCAAGCTGTATTTAGAATTTGAGTGTATCTCATCGGACAAATATATTGTCTTCATTGTGACCTTCCTCAGTTCCCACAACATTCAGTTTTGTTTACACCTTTCAGTGTAGCTTAGATATACAGCAGCGGTCAAAAGTTTGGACACGCTCACTTTTTTGCTTCATTGTCTTTTCCTCACTTACCGTGAAGATGGACTTTGTAGTTCTACAATTCCAGACTGTAGTCCATCTGTTTGTGTTCTACAGTACATACTGTGTACGTCCCCTTTACTCTGTTCTAATGGTCAGAACCCCAATAGTAGCACCACAGAGCAGGGGTTATTGGGTGGGTGCATTATTCTTATCCCAGCAGTGTCACTGAGGTGGAGAAATGAAACTCCAGCAGCACTGCTGCACTAAAACCCCCTCACCACATCAGTGTCACTGCAGAACTGACAAGAAACAATCCACCACCCAAATGATACCTGTTCTGTGATGCTCCTGACCAACAGAGAACAGAGAACCAACTGGGGCTAACAACAACAAAGAACACAGATGGACTACAGTCTGTAATTGTGGAACTACAAAGTCCATCTATATGATAAGTGGAGGAAACATAATGCAGCAAGAAGGGGGCGTGTCCATACTTTTGACTATTAGATGAGCCTAGTTGTTGAGAGTTCAGTGGAACCTGAGGTCAAAGCTCATCTGAAACCATACGTTTGATGTAACAGTGTAATCTCACATTTTTACTGTACTCTCTTGCTGTATGTACATTTGCATATGCATCTATCCTACAATGAATAAGCAAGTTTACCATGGTAACAACCACTGACCACCACAAACAACATGGTTACAGCAACACAAGCTAACTGTAGCTAGTACAGAAGGCCTAGATTAAACACACACACAGACACACACACACACTCTCACTCTCACACTCAGCAGAGATGAGTGTTGACTTGGTGAGGTTTTCACAAACACAGGACTATATACACAGAACAGCACAAACTAAGTTATACTATACACTACAACAGCACACACACACACACACACACACACACACACACACACACACACACACTCATTCATTCAGAGTAACACACAGTCACACATGGTGACTGAATGTTAAAGGAGGTGGTTACCTCGACTCTTAGCTCAGGCCTGGCAGGTGCCTGAAGGAGCTTTTACTCCTGCATGCAATACATCAAAGGAAAAGGGTTCGCATTACAACTCCCAGCATGCACCTCTGCATACGCCCAACAGCTGCATTGTTAGCTTATTATAAAGGATTTCTTTACTAATAAGGAACCAGTAGTAAATCAATAGTGTATTGCATATTTTATTATTATTATTATTATTATTATTATTATTATTATTATTATTATTATTATTATTCATTCATTCATTATCTCCCGCTTTATCCTCTATTAGGGTCGTGGGGGGGGTTCCCCATGCCCATCCAGGGGAGAACGTCTCGGGCGCTGGGCAGATACACCCAGGACAGGGCGCCAATCCATCGCTGGGCACACATTCACTCACTCACACACACTCTATATGGGGCAATTTTTGAGAATTCAATTGACTTGATCCATGTTTTTGGACTGTGGGAGGAAACCGGAGAACCCGGAGGAAACCCACGCGGACACGGGGAGAACATGGAAACTCCACCCAGATGGGGATTCGAACCGGGAATCCCTAGCGCTGAGAGGAGAACATGCTAACCACTAAGCCACCGTGCCGCCCTATTAATAATAATAATAATAATAATAATAATTATTATTATTATTATTATTATTATTATTATTATAATAATTGATTGATTAATGTATTTATTAATGTTTTTTTTTTTAAGATATTGTTTTATTTCAGGTGTGTTGTGGGATGCATGTTATCCTTCACCTTTTCTAGCGTGTTAGCACAGAACCCTTTAAAAGTTTGGCCACGCCTCCTTTTTGCTCCACTTATTGTCCATGTTCTCAGTTCTACTTCCTGTAAAGATGGACTTTGTAGTTCTACAATTCCATTCTGTAGTTCATCTGTTTGTGTTCTACAGTACAGTACATACTGTGTACGTCCCCTTTACTCTGTTCTAATGGTCAGAACCCCAATAGTAGCACCACAGAGCAGGGATTATTGGGTGGGTGCATTATTCCTATCCCAGCAGTGTCACTGAGGTGGAGAAATGAAACTCCAGCAGCACTGCTGCACTAAAACCCCCTCACCACATCAGTGTCACTGCAGAACTGACAAGAAACAATCCACCACCCAAATGATACCTGTTCTGTGATGCTCCTGACCAACAGAGAACAGAGAACCAACAGGGGACTAACAACAACACAGAACACAGATGAACTACAGTCTGGAATTGTAGAACTACAAAGTCCATCTATATGATAAGTGGAGGAAATAGAAAATGGAGCAATAAGGGGGCGTGTCCAAACTTTTAATACTGTATGCATATCATTTTTATGTAAAGTAAGTCATTTCTTGTTAAAAACGCGACTTTTTTTTCCACGTATACAAAATACAAATAAAGAAAGCTTAGAAGTGAATATGATTTACTGCACTAAAACGCCACTAGAGAGCGCCGTTGCTCTAATAGTAATAATTCCTTATTTCCAGCTGTGATTGTCTCCTGTTGTAAAAGTGCAATTTTTACCTATTTACTTAATAAATATTTTATTTAGTTTGTATTATTAGTTATGAAATCAAAATCTGGCAGGCATCTGAATTTATTAAGATATTTTAATTTAATAATTAAAATCTTATTAAAGTTATTCTTTGTCTGTGTGTCCTAATACTTACAAAACAACAATATAGACATATATATTGTCACAATCTCAGTGATGACATGGGTTCTGAACAGGAGCTTGTTTCTTACCAGGTGTCGCAGATCCGGGTGCATGAGGATGTAGCCGTTGTTGGTCACAGCAAATGCGTAACCGTGTATCCCCAGCTAGACCAACATGAGCAAAAGTGTGAAGCATTGTTACAACAACTTTATTTTGAGGAATTTAAGTTGTGAGGATATATGAAAATAGGAAAACAAGCCAGGTACCTTGTGTATAGGGATGGTCTTTATGAGGTCCTGAATGGGAATATCTATGCCCACTACACCCAGGAGAATACCCTGATTTTTCTAAAGATAGCGAAAGGAGATTATCCAGGAAAAAAATCCTTAAACCCAAAGTGACTTACAGCACAGACACACACTGCACTTACTGTTTCGTTCTTGGTGCTAAACACAGGCATGGCCACAGTGGTCATCGGGTTCGGGGCTTTCTGTGCTGCAAGCTTAAACAGGTACAAGATTCAATTATTATTATATGGGATGCTTTAAAGTTTGTAAATTTTAAGCCTTTTTTATAAATATGGTATTTCTAATGCATTATAAGTGCATTCATAAAGCTTTATGTCATAAGGTAATATTAATGTAAATAGATGTTCATAATCACAGTCATACATTGGGCTTTATAACACAATTTAACATCATACAGTATAAATGAAAATTCGGAATATTCATTTTCATAAAACATTATAAGCCAATTCATAAAGATTTATAAAGTATTCATAGCACTTCTCAACATTTATCCTAAGCCTCTGTTAATGTGCATAGATGTTCACAATCGCTGTCACATAGTGTAATAACATCATGACATAAGGCTTTATAGCACAAAGTAACATTTGTTTTGACATTCTCACTTAATATAAGATGATTTCACTTTACTTAATGTCTATAAAGAGAATTTATAATATTTTATAAGTCATTATGTACTGATATTTATGCAGTCTTCTTCACAAATGACAACACTTTACCTAACACCTCTAAAAAGAACTTATAAGCTTCTATAAAGTCATTAGAGTGTTATAAAGTCTGTAATCGTAAAACAGAAAATAGATGACTTTTGACTGGTACTGTATATTTAAAGAGGTTTATTAGTTCATACAAATCCAAGTCTTTGATATTTTTGTCTCATAGTTGTCTCTTTACTGTATTTACTGTATACATAACAAAATAGTATAATCATTTTTTTTTCTTTATGATGTAAATCAAGCATTGCACAGTTCAACCATAACAATTACCATTTACTTCTGCTGGATATTTACGGAGATAATTTAAGTCTACATTGATGTAAAAATATTTGCTATAAAGATTTTTAGTTTTTTGAGCATCCAAATCTATAACACTGTATAAACTTGCACAATGCCTTACCATGTATGACCTTTTCTCATATAACTGCAAACACAAGCACAAACACAATCACTATGACTAGATGCTGACCAAAACTCTGCATAGACCCACACATGTATTTTATGTTTTAATATAGTTGTATAGCTCCTCAGGGAGGTGTTATAATAGCATTGTTGTAATAGTGTGCAGTGTGTATGTGTGTGTGTGTGTGTGTTTCTGATCATCTGTTCGTTCTGCATGACCCGTGTACCTCAGCCGCGTGGTGTTCATGTGTAATGAGCGGCGAAATAACCAGGAATTAGATTGTTGGTATTCACTTCTTTTCACAGTTCAATGATAGAACATTTAATGAGACAGTAGCCATTTCGAACTTTTGGATTGCCCTCTTCTGGGTTACAGATCTGCTGTAAACATGATGTATACTTGCTGTTTGCCGAATGATCGTCTTATCTTCAATACGATGTTGAATCAAGCTACATAAAATCCCCAGAGTGCATTGTGGGAAATTACACTGTGCTCCATGTACCCCCTCAGTCTCCTTCACCACAACACTCCTCACCTTTCTCTGCACCGCTGTCAGGTTTATTATAGCTTTAAGAGATAAAAGACGATGATGAATAGTGTGTCATGCCGGCTGAGATATAATGACTGCGCACCAGAATAGGATAACCCTCGAACCCTTTGTTTGTTTGTATGTGTGTGTGTGTGTGTGTGTGTGTGTAATGAGTTTTCATAGTTTGGCCTTTTCCTGTCCTTCACCTGTCTCTAATAATCACCAAACTTTTAAAGTGGACATTAAAAATGCAACACACTATATAAGCTACAACAGGCGTTCTCATTTGGTCTCAGTCCAGGAGCCACATTTTCTTCTGGTCATCAAGTTGCGACCCACTTTTTATAGAATACCAACTTAAAAATATATTTTTTTTAAATATTTGAATTTTGCCATCTTGCCTCTAAACATCACAAATTTAAAGGGACGGGTAACCGACATACGATTGGTGGTTACCATGGCAACAAGAATGCTGCACACATCTGTTTTTTAAGATAAAATATAAGTAAAAAATTCATTATTAAAAAAAAATCATTATTATTCATTCATTCATTATCTCCCACTTTATCCTCTATTAGGGTCGCGGTGGGGTTCCCCATGCCCATCCAGGGGAGAACATCTCGGGCACTGGGCAGATAGACCCAGGACAGGGCGCCAATCCATCGCTGGGCACACACTCACTCACACAGATACACTCTTTATGGGGCAATTTTGAGAATTCAATTGACTTCATCCATGTTTTTGGACTTTGGGAGGAAACCGGAGAACCCGGAGGAAACCCACGCAGACACGGGGAGAACATGGAAACTCCACCATTCGAACCGGGAATCCCTAGAGCTGAGAGGCGAACGTGCTAACCACTAAACCACCGTGCCGCCGCAATCATTATTATTATTTTTTAAAAATCGATTTATTTTTGGTACCCGCCCAGAACGTGTCTGCGACCCAAGACGTACCGGTTGAGAATCACTGTTCTACAATACATTCTGTACATTACACAATTATAACACAATAAACTGTAAAATGACAAAAAAATCACCTTGTGAGCCTGAGCAAGCTACGAAGAGGAAAGCAAAACATTTTTACAGTTAATTATAGAGCAGTAGATCATATTCACAGTGAACTGTACGCTGTTTCTTATTTTGCAGTAAGCATGATGCAGGGAAACAAAGCTAATGAAGCTATTAATGGGAAACCCTTTCCACACATCAAAGAGGGAATCAGGAGGAGGGGACTAAAACGCATGACTATTCATCAGATAGATTTATTACTGGTTTATGGGATGGTCCTTAGAAGGCCTGTATAAATATTGAATGGTTTTCATGAAGTATAAATTAATTAATGACAATTATATGAAAGTAAAAAGTGATTGTGTACTCACGGCTCGATCTACATAGGCCTCCGTCCAAATTGTATCATGTTCATGATCTATAACCTTTGGTCTGCTCATGACATGCAGGTACCTCATCACGTTCTCTTGAACATCAGCAAGAGTTGATATCTGACTAAAATACCCTACATTTACAAAGACAAACACACAGACAAATGAATGAATAGTATATACAGTATATAGAGAGAGGCATGGTGGTGTAGAGGTTAGCATGTTCTCCGCTCAGCGCTGGGGATCCACGTGAGTTTGTTCCAGGTTCTTTAGTTTTCTCCCGTAGTCCAAAAACATGGATCTAAGGTGAAGTGGCTGCTCTATATAGCCTTATTTTATTTGCCACTACAATTATTGAAATTATTTATAACTTATTTATTAATTAAGTATTATTCATTCATTCATTCATTATCTCCCGCTTTATCTTCTATTAGGGTCGCGATGGGGTTCCCCATGCCCATCCAGGGGAGAACGTCTCGGGCGCTGGGCAGATACACCTAGGACAGGGTGCCAATCGATCACTGGGTACACACTCACACACTCAAGCACACTCTATATGGGGCAATTTAGAGAACTCAATTAACTTGATCCATGTTTTTGGACTGTGGGAGGAAACCGGAGAACCCGGAGGAAACCCACGCGGACACGGGGAGAACATGGAAACTCCACCCAGATGGGGATTCAACCGGGAATCCCTAGCGCTGAGAGGAGAACATGCTAACCACTAAGCCACCATCGAAACTCAAATAAACCTAAATAAACCAAAACAATATAATATATTTTTTAAAGAACGTGCTAATCACTAAGCCACCGTGCCGCCATTAAGTATTATTAATAAATAAAATAAAATAAATACAATATTCTAAAAATAAAATTTAAAAAAATGACTGATGATGAATATCAAACACAAACTGGGACTCTGATGGAAATGAGAAAATGATTTCATTCTGAAGAATTCAGTGCTATTTAATAAGTGTGTGTGTGTGTGTGTGTGTGTGTGTGTGTGTGTGTGTGTGTGTGTGTGTGTGTGTGTGTGTGTATTCAGCCACCCGTATCGGTAGCACACATCAGTGATCAGCAGGCTGCCGCCAGAGGGACAATTCTGACAGGAAGACTGATTTAGGCTCACTTTAACTCTTGACCTCTGTGTGCCAGTTCCATGCGGTGACACTGCCGCAGTCCCAACTCTGCCAAAAGACACCTATAAACCTATAAACCCGTAACAACTGCGGTCTGTGCTCATCCTGAACCTACCCCATTCAGCTACTGTAACCGATTTCTAAGTGTTCCCGTTGTCTGTGTATGTGTGTGTGTGTGTGTGTGCACATGGGTGTTGTTACAGTGCTGCAGAACCTTTATTAGCGCATGCCATCCATTTAAGGTTATCAGCAAAGGCAGACTCCCGTCCAATCAGGTAAGGGAAGATCCGCACCTACACAGACAGCAGCAGAGCATCATTAAACACAAATGGAACGCCTTCATCCATTCATTATACAGTTTTATTTTCAGTTTCCTCTCTCCTCATTTTCTCAAGCTGTATCTTAATCAGTGATTGAATCTTCCACTTATACTTGTGCTCCATCCAACCCTGCCATTATTTTCCACTACATTTTTCTTTCATGTCCAGTATAAATGGATTTGAATTTACCTCATTAAGAACAAATCTCTGTCTCTCTCGCACACACACACACACACACACACACACACACACACACACTGCAGGGTTTTAAGATGTATTACACCCCCTGCTGATGGGGACATGGGAGTCAGATGTAGACACAGTGTGTGAGGCTTTGAGTGGCAGAGTCATTTTCATTCCCTACACAACACACTGCACGTACAAACCGACTGAACTGAAACTTACAATCTCTAATGTGAAATACACATAGAACATAAGTAATTAGCCAGTATTCTTTTTAACTATAACTATAAACCTATGCAGCAGAAAATATTAATACCTACCTACCCATCCAAATACCCAGCCTGTTTATGACAAATAGCTATAAATGTGCAGAACCAAAAGGGTGGTCCTCCTCAGCACTTAATAAATTAATCAATCCGTTCAAATTTATATTCTGGGCTGACAGATGTCCCGCTGGGACAAAACTGCAACAGTTTTTTTTTTTTTTTTGCCGTGTTTCGCTTTGTAGCCTTTGGGTATGTGAAACATTAAAACCATGTCAGCATTTCTAACACATTAGCAAAGCGTTTTTTTGTGTAAAACACACGCTTCAATTTCTCAAACTGTCAAATGGGATGAAATAGCCATGCAGCCAAACTGCCTATGAATTTTCCCAACGGAAAATCAAAACAATACACCGATATGACTCTGAAAGAGGAGAGACATGTACAGATTTACATAAAAAAAATGCTATATTGTTGATCTGTAGACCTTGACATTCTTTAATAACATCACGGTCAAAGACAAACACCTGGAATGTTATCAGTAAATGTTATCTTTAACTTCCTTCTGGAAGTATTAGTAGAATCAAAAAAGTAGTAATAGTAATAGTAGTAGCAGTACCAGCAGTAACAGTAATAGTATCAATAATAGAAATAGTAGTATTAGTAATAGTGGTGATAGCAGTAGTAGTCTTAGTAAAAATAGTAATAGTAGTAGTAAAAGTAGTAGTAGAAGTAAAAATAGTAGTAGAGAAAAAAAGTAGTAGTAGTAGCAGTAGTAGTAATAAAAGTAGTAGTACTAGTAATACCAGTAGTAATGAAAGTAGTAGTAGTAGTAGTAAAATCAGCAGTCGTAAAAGTAATACATTTACATTTGGTCATTTAGCAGATACTTTTATCCAAACTGACTTACAAGGTGAGCACAGGGTTAATCACAACATCCCTGGAGCAATGAGGGTTAAGGGTCTTGCTCAAGGACCCACATTGGTAACTTCAGTGGACCTGGGATTTGAACCCCCAACCTTCAAATTGATAGCTCAACACCCTGACCACTGAGCTACCATGCCCGTAATAGTATAATAGTAGTAGTATTAATAATATTAGTAGTATTAGTTGTAGCAGGAGGAGTAAAAATAGTAGTAGAAGTAATAGTATTAGTAGTAGTAAAAGCAGTAGTAATAGTATTAATAGTAGTAGTAGTAGTAGTAATAGCAGTAGTAATAATTAGTAATAATTAATAATAATAATCATCATAATAATAATAATAATAGCAGTAGTAATAATAATAACAACACTCTCACTGTTCTCACATAACAACACACACTCTGCACACCAAAATGATGCACAATAATAAAACCCTGTGTTAATAAACGAACTTAAATAATGTTAAACACGTCCATTAAGGTGCTGAGACATGAGAAGGGTACCTTTCTCTCAGGCCAGTTGAACTTAGCAAAAACATCATCATGCATTTGAGTGGCGCCATCCGTCACCAGCATTATGGCCCGACTGCACACACTCCCGCGGCCCTCCTCATTAAACTGAACACACAGAGCACATTCAGTTAAAACAGGTCCTTATTAAATATTACTAAGGAATTTATTTAAAACACAGAAATCTGATTTTATACACCTTTTCATCACCTTCACAAAAACTTGTGATTATTTACCTTTTTAGGTGATTATCTATCAGCAAATACAACACAAATGTAATGCAAACAATTTATAAATAAATACAGGTACAAGCATGATACTGCTTACTTCAACCTTTAATTAAAGAAACTTTAAAGTTTACTCAGAATGGCGCAATAGAAAACCGATAAGCAATCAGGTCTTTAGATGAAAACTACACAAGGATGTCGAGCTGACGAGGACAGGACAAGGGAAACACCGTAAGAATATGGTCATAAAGATTTATAAACACAGTATAATTGAAATAAGCAGAAAATAAGAATGTACACACCTACAGTACAACTGCACATCTTAAAGTTAAGATTTCAAGACTGTGGATGTGTTAGAACAGTTAAAACAGTAGTTTTTTTTTTTTTTTTCACTGTGATGTCAGTCTCAGGAAAATTTTAGAATAAAGACATTGGTATTCTCTGCATGTCCACAACCCATCACGAGTGATCATTAATCTGATTAATGATGATGCACAGCAGTAATTAAGTTCTTTATTGACCCATGACACAAACTGAGCACTGAGTGCAGTCCTGTATAAAGCTCCTGACAGCTTCTTATATTGTTTTATTAAGCGTCATGTAAAAGTTGTTGTAACATGGATTTTGAGAAGAGGTTTTAAAACCAATCAAAGAATTATTCATTTTTTAAAGACTTTGTTTATTTTAACAAATGATCAAAGTGAGGTCGACATGGTGGAATTGTGGTTAACACATCAGCCTCTTAGCGCTGGGGATCCTGGGGTGGAGTTTGCATGTTCTTCCCTAGTGTCAGATTCTAACATGGATTCAAGGTGAATTGGCTGCTCGAAGTTCCACATATTTAAATTGCCCTTATACAGTATAGTATGTGTGTCTGTGTGAGTGAATGTGTGCCCAGTGATGGATTGGCGCCTTGTCTTGGGTGTATCTGCCCAGTGCCCAAAACGTTCTCCCCCACCCCCCACCTCATCAAAAGAAACTGAACTTTTTTTTTGTTTACTTCTTCCCATTACATTGTATTTTTGGGATTTCATTTTTATTTCATCTCCAATATCCTATATATATATATATCTTTTTTTTTGCATTTTGCATTTTGCACTATTGATTTAAATTTAAATTTTGTTTAATGGCATATTTGCACTATTGATTTAATCGTAAACCTTGGTATTTGCTTGCACATTAGATTTAAATGTTTAGTTTTTTTTTTTTTTTATCTCATTTTGTCCTGTTAATAGTCTCGTGTGAGCAGACTGTTCTAAGCATTTCACTGCAAGTTGTACTGCGTATTATTGTGCATGTGACAAACAAAATTAGATTTTGAAAGGCGGAAATTGCATTTAATTTGATGTGATTTACAGGATTAAGCAGGAGAAGATAATGGATTGATGGATGGATGGAATGTATAGTTTAATCTTGACTGTAAAACATCTAGTCATTATACTAAAGCGATGTCTTAATTTTGCTTCAAAACCATTTTTTGTTCAATTAATACAATTCTATTAAATATCAATGCTGCATAAAAAGTTATTCAGTAAAACTTTGCACGCTGCAGCCACATCCATCTCTTTAAAACATCATCTTGCCAGTTTTGTTGATTACCATATTTATTATACTGCCTTAAGGGAGGCAACAAATATGGTGCACACTGCTGTTTCTGTCATCCCCTTCGTCTCTCATGCCAACCTTACTCTCCTCCATTCCAACCTTCTGTTTCCACTTCCACTGTTGCCTTTTCAACCTTTATTCCAATTCTACTACCCCCTCCCCAAACCCTTCACAGCCTGAGAAAGAGAGATAAAGGCAGAGTGTGGCTCAATTCTGACCACTATCTCCTCCTTTCTTCAGCCAGCCAGTTAATCAGTGATGTTAATTGCTGCCATTAATCACAGTTTGTCGCAATGAGGGGTGAAACAGGGAAACATGGGAGCGTGTGTGTGTGTGTGTGTGTGTGTGTGTGTGTTTAAAAGCAAAACACCATGGCAGCAAACTAACTCCCTTAACTGAATTTCACATTAAATCTTTATAAATAATTGTTAACATTAAATAAATCCCCACTGCTTTTAAATTCCGAAATGGAAGCGATGGGCAGTCGTTTGGACATTTTGCATTATCTTAACCACTCATGTATTTGACAGTTGGCTCAGGTTGCTTTATTATAAATGAACAATCCTTTGGTTCGGTGTGGGAGACCAAAAGTAAAGCATTTGATGATGTTTGACTTTGTCTTGAAAAGTATTTACCAAAATAACATTATAAATCAGGGGCACCGTGGCTTAGTGGTTAGCATGTTCACCTCTCAGTACTGAGGATCCAGGTTGGAATCGCGATCCGGTGTGTCTGTGTGGGTTCTCCGGTTTCATCCCACAGTCCAAGGAAAATTGTCTGCCCTAAATTGTCCTTATCTAAATTGCCCCTATATAGTGTGTGAGTGGGTGTATCTGTCCAGCGCCAGAAATGTTCTCCTCTAGATGAGCATGGCGAACCCTTGCTATGACCGTTCAATAGAATTAAGCGGCAGATAATGGATGGATGAATGTGGGTGCGCGTGTGTGTGTGTGTGGGTGTGTGTGTGTGTGTAAAAAAATACCTCATTAAGAACAGTAAAGGCTTCAGTCAGGGCATCACCCAGCAGCCCAATACCTTTTGCGAAGAGTTTATCCAGGTGAGAACGAAAATGCTGTTAAAAGAAAAAAGAAGAATTTTTTTTTCCACTTCTAAACTTAAAAAAAAAAACAGAAAGAAAGTAAAATTTAAAAAATGGATCAAATAAAAAAATAAGGAGAAAAAACTTGTGTGAAATGTGTGACAAATGTGTGTCATAATATGCAAAACAAAAAAAGGGAAAAGAATATAAAGATGGGAAATCACAGACCTTCAGGAGAAGAAATAACACAAGCAATAAAATCAGGAATAAATGAAAACACTTACGTCTTTATTGGTTTCGTCAGCTTGCACCAGCGTCCCATTCAGACATGGCTCGACGTAATGTATCTCCTGATTGTACTGAAAAGACAAAAACGTGCCCACACACACACACAAACACACACTGCTCAGCAATAACTGTACCTGTCACTATGTCATTTGCATGATTAGCGTGAATCAGGTGAGTTATAAATACAGCAATGATGTTAAAGAAGTCATCATCTCCCAGTGTGTCTAGGATGGAGGAGACCGTCTGTCGGGCGATAGTGAGCCGGAGACCTTTCATACTGCCGCTTACATCCACCAGAATGACCACATCCTTCGGAGATGTGGCTGCCTGGATGTACCTGTGAGGATAAATCTACAATTGGTTATTTCCCAAGAGACAATGTGTTACAAAAAAATAAAAACAAGAAATAAATTAATCAAAGCCTGATAGATAATATTAGTATGTACTATGTTTTACTATATACATCCAGAAACAGTCAAACGTTTGGCCACGCCCCTTTTTTGCTCCACTTTTTGTTCTCAGTTCCACTTACTGTAAAGATGGACTATGGAGTGGACTACAATATGGGGATGTGTTCACAGAATATATGATATAAATATGTATAAATAAATTAATATTATAAGGACGGCACGGTGGCTTAGTGTTTAGCATGTCCTCCTCTCAGCACTAGGGATTCCCGATTTGAATCCCCATCTGGTTGGAGTTTCCATGTTCTCCCCATGTCCGCGTGGGTTTCCTCCGGGTTCTCCGGTTTCCTCCCACAGTCCAAAAACATGGATCAAATCAAGTGAGTTCTCCAAATTGCCCCATAAAGAGGGTGTATGTGTGAGTGAGTGTGTGCCCAGTGATAGATTGGTGTCCTGTCCTGGGTCTATCTGCCCAGCACCCGAAACCTTCTCCCCTGGATGGGTATGGGGAACCCCCCCGCGACCCTAATATAGGATAAAGAGGAAGATAATGGATGGATGGAATATTATAAGTATTATAATATCAATAAAAACATAATAATGGATCGATAAATCTCATTACACATTAAACAGATACAAGAATCCGTCTATGAATTTTGGCACGTACCATTTTCTGTTGCGGCAGTCAAATGAGATTACACCATGTTCATCAGGATACCATTTCACTCCTATAAGTAGAAAATAATTGCATGGGGTATACGTTTGACCTTTTATGTTCCTGTTAACGAGTATTTGTTTAATTAGCGATCAAATGTGTAACTATTAGGAGTAAAACACCCCTAGTGTGTGCCGAGTGCGTGGCAGCACATCTCAGCAGCTTGTAAATCTTCCCATTGTTGGACCAATAAAAACATATCTTATCTTATCTTATCTTAAATACTGACAACTTTAACAGAAAGTTTGGACTCACCACCATTAACTTATGTTAGCACTTCATCCTGGAGCTTCTGTATAAGCTAATTTACCAAATGGTACGTGAATTAATAACATTAACATAATGTCATGAGCGTTTTCTTACCCGGGTATTGTCTGAAGAAACCTTTGGCGCTTCCAAAATACTGCCAGATGAGTGTGGGGTCTCTCTCGAAATTATCCACAAACACTTTATTCAAAGCCTCGGACCAGTACACGCCATTCACTATGTCAGGGTCTAAGAGAGTAAAAAAGACTTTTATTTACTGGTTCAATCATCTGTAACAGCTTTTCCAGGGCAGAGATTTGTGATGTCTGTCAATATAGAAAACTTACATCACATTACATGCATCACAGTCTAAATGTGACACTTCATAAACCATATGGCCCAAAAGTCTGCTAAAGTCTTAAGACTATTATAAATAAATAAATGTGGTATATGATTCTGACTCCAGCACATCCATCCCGCAGATATACCATGTCCAGGATGCATCTGCCCAGTGATTGTCCTTTGGATGGACATGGGTGCGATTTATATTGATCTCATTTACATTTTGTGGCATAAATAATAAAATACTGAACACAGTTTATGAGAAACAGCGGGAAAAGAATGTATTAAATATCACAGATTGATACAAATGTGAAGCGTTATTGTCAATATTGTCATGGCTGGACAAACTACTCAGCCAATCAGACTGAAGAACTGGAACTACCATCCATCAATCCATTATCTTCTGCTCTACTAGGTTCGCGGGGGGGGGGGGGGGGGTTCCCCATACCCACCCTGGGGAGAACGTTTCTCTGGGCACACACACTCACATAGACACACAAACACACTCAATATGGGGCCATTTGGAGAATTCAATTGACCTTGATCCATGTTTTTGGACTGTGGGAGGAAATCGGAGAACCCGGGGGAAACCCACACGGACACGGGGAGAACATGGAAACTCCACCCAGATTGTGATTCAAACCGGGAATCCCTAGTGCTGAGAGGAGAACATGCTAACCACCATGCCACCCCTGGACCTACCCATTTTATAAATAATAATATAGCAATTTGGCTGTGATCAGGATGGATATGGACATGTAAGATACATCGGTTGGTGCAATAAGACGGACATAGCATCTTCAGATTACATTATCCCAAAGGTTCTATCCATTACAGTAGGTGAGGTATTAGTTCTGCCTCTGCAGTGAAATAAAACAAAAAGGTGAGAAGGAGACCCGAATATCATCATCTATTATCAGGAAAAGCGAAAGGAACGGTTTGTTGTCTTAATGTCCTTTGTAAGAAGGCCTTTAAATCACCTCGTTCTCTTTCTTTTCTTTAATAGAGTCAAGTGTGATTGCATTCACAGCCTCTAAACACACAGCACTATAGACACACAAAGGACTTACAGAGATGGAGTGACTGCACACACCCTCACTACAGTGATTATTGACCTGTGAAAGGATGCTGACAGTAAGCTAATCATCCCCAGATCAGTAGAGCAGGACCAGCCAATGGCGCACACACACACACACACACACACACACACACACACACGGACTACAGCAGGGCTACACCCTTCAGCATAGAAGGGGCTTCCCTATTTAGAAGCACTTGATTTAAATTAGGTGGCACGGTGGCTTAGTGGTTAGCATGTTCGCCTCTAAGCGCTAGGGATTCCCGGTTCGAATCCCCATCTGGGTGGAGTTTCCATGTTCTCCCCATGTCTGCGTGGGTTTCCTCCGGGTTCTCCGGTTTCCTCCCACAGTCCAAAAACATGGATCAATATAATTGAATTCTCAAAATTGCCCCATATAGAGTGTGTGTGTGAGTGAGTGTGTGCCCAGCGATGGATTGGCGCCCTGTCCTGGGTCTATCTGCCCAGCGCCCGAAACGTTCTCCCCTGGATGGGCATGGGGAACCCCACCGCGACCCTAATAGAGGACAAAGCGGGAGATAATGAATGAATGAATGATATAAATAATCAGCCAATTAGCAGTTGTAAGTGTATTATTGCAGAAAAGGTGTTCAAATGTGTTGGAGCCATCAGGTCATGCTTTGCATGTTTATTCCACAGAACCAACGTTACATTTACATTTAGCAGATGCTTTTATCCAAACCATTAAATTGGTTGCGGTCAGAACACAGGGACAGCATCACTGGAGCAATGAGAGTTAAGGGTCTTGCTCAAGGACCCACATTGGTAACTTCAGTGAACCTGGGATTTGAACCCACAGCCTTCTGATTGATAGCCCAACACCCAAACCACTGAGCTACCACGCCCACATCCATTTGTTTTAAATGTAATTCCAATTTTCATATAGATGGACTTTGTAGTTCTACAATTCCAGACTGTAGTCCATCTGTGTTCTGTGTTGTTGTTAGTCTCCTGTTGGTTCTCTGTTCTCTGTTGGTCAGGAGCATCACAGAACAGGTATCATTTGGGTGGTGGATTGTTTCTTGTCAGTTCTGCAGTGACACTGATGTGGTGAGGGGGTTTTAGTGCAGCAGTGCTGCTGGAGTTTCATTTCTCCACCTCAGTGACACTGCTGGGATAGGAATAATGCACCAACCCAATAATCCCTGCTCTGTGGTGCTACTATTGGAGTTCTTACCATTAGAGAACAGCATGGAAATCATAACAAACAGGGGTGTAAAAAGTAGGTGTGTCTGAACTTTTGACTGGTACTGTATGCTGTTACTAAAGTTTTCTATAAAACTTATATTCTGGGAAAAAAATTGGGACATTACATTTTAAAGTCTTGCATTTTGTCTCGTTTTACATGTCAGTTTAAATATATGAGGTGCTTTTGATGTCACTTAAAACGAGGGTCACTAGAAATGAACGCAAAGACCTTCACATGGATCATCTGAGCGCCGTAATGAAACACTTCTATCCTGGGCTCTCGTCCAAAATGAATTTGTTCATCAATTCACGTTTTTATTATTTTTTTTAGCAGATCTCACAGTCTGTGGTGTAGTGGACAGCACATCTGACTCTCAGCACTGAAGATCCAGGTTCGAATCTTAATCTGGGTGGAGTTTTCCACGTGTCAGCATGATTATTCTCTGGGTTCTTCAGTTTCCACCCACAGTCCAAACACATGGATTCAAGGTGAATGAGCTGTTCTAAATTGCCCCATATAGTGTGTGTGTGTTTGAGTGTGTGTGCCCAGTGATAGATTGGCACCGTGTCTTGGATGTATCTGCATAGCTCCCAAAACGTTCTCCCCTGGATGAGCATGGCAACTAATTTAGAGATATTTAAGATCTTCATGAACACTTTCTGTTCTTGTTTACTGTTAAACATCAAACCCAATGAATTTTAAATTATATAAATTAATAACATAATTAACAAATTAATTGAGTATGTAATTACAGAATTACCCAGAGGAGGATGGAGCTTGGTTCTACTTTGAGTTTTTTGTTTATAGTGGATGGGGTGATTTGACTTTGCCTGTGTGTGTGTGTGTGTGTGTGTGTGTGTGTGTGTGTGTGTGTGTGTGTGTGTGTGTGTGTGTGTGTGTGTGTGTGTGTGTGTGTGTGTTTGTTACCTTTGTTATACATGTTGGTTGGCACCTGCACAACACTCAGGCTCAGGTTGACGGATAAGTTGTTGAAGTGATCATTGGGTTCTAAGATGAACTCGCCCCCGAGCTCCACACTCTTCCCCTCCTCATCCACCTCATTTATCAGCACTGCATTAAAATACTCATACTGCGCACACACACACACACACACACACACACACACACACACACACACACACACACAGTAAATACACTTAAATAAGTGATTTTGTTCTAATTTTAAAAATCAAAAAGGTTAAAAATATTTTAAATCCTTTTATTTTGGTAAACCGTAACCAGTCACTGTTTTATTGAACTAATGAATAAAAGCTAATTTATTGCAATGCTCGACAAGAGAGGAGAAAGAAGGACAATGCAAGAGGGATGGAGGATGTTGTCATCTCTCTGAATTTCAGCGGTGACAGCTCATCTCATGGCTGGATGCTCCTGTAAAGCGCTCTGGGAGCTGCGAATAAAACTGCTTACATGGCAGACCTGCAACACTGAACTCTGGCTGTTGCTGTCACTGAGAGTGTGATCAACGTATACACACGCAGGAAGTCACAGACCCTCTTTCTCACACTAACATGTGTGCATGCATACACACACACACACACACACACACACACACACACACATGTCTCATTCATGCCACATACTAAACAGTTTTTTTTTCTTTCATTTTTAACACACATTTTCACTGTTAAAAAAAAGCAATTTAACATTCTCTAAATACAAAGCACTTTTTTCATGCCTAAAATTGTTGTTATTTAAAGTCAATTCAGTATGCATAAAACTAAATCTTCAATTTATTTCCAGCTCCCACACAGGTGTACATACAAGATCTTTGTCATAATAATAATAATAATAATAATAATAATAATAATAATAATAATAATAATAATAATAATAAATAATATTATTATTATTATTATTATTATTATTATTATTATTATTTATTATTATTAATCATTTTAAAATTATTACTATCTGGAATACAGTATAAAATATGCAGTATATATGCAGTTTTATTAATATAGTACTTGAAAAAGTTTTGTTCTTCTTATTTTTTTTTTTGTTCTTTTATTAATTTTTTTGTTCTTTTATTATCACTATATTTATATATATATATATATATATATATATATATATATATATATATATATATATATATATATATATATATATATATATATATATATATATATATATATAAATACACAGCACTTAAATTACAACAAAATCTAAGTATCATAGAATAAAATTTGATTAAAACAGGACAAGTGCAAAATGATGATCAGGTCCAAACTAATAAATAAAAACCGATACCAAACTTTCCTGATCGATTGGCGTAAACAACAGAACAGATTTAATCTCTCGGCTAATCTGTTGCCTTATTAGAATTTTTAAATAGACGATTTGTTGAGTTTATATCCGATTATCTCGGACAGCAATCGAGAACTCCTTCAACAAGCGCGTGCACATATTGCCCTATAGATCTGTGACAGGTCATAAGCGTTAATAACAGCTTTACGTCATTACGCATCATTAGCCTCGACTCTACAATAAATAATAAATAAGAATAAATAATCAGTGCTAATCTCGCGGGATTACACGTCTTTCTTGTGGAATTGAACGTTAATGAATTGGTTGTTCGTTTTAAACTCCGCTGATTTTGCGCCTTTAGCGGCAGAACAGCGCGCGTTAATCTGAGTGGCGCAGAGGGGCGGGGTCCGAAGCGCGGATTTACACTCCGAGTCGGAGTCCCCATGACTGCAGCCTGCCAAAAATCTGAAAAGGCCTGCGCCTGCGTGCGGCAAGGTCGAGCAGGTAACGAATAAATAATCCCGAAACGCACGACAAAGAGAAGACGCAGCGGGCCAGCTATACACAAAGACATTCAATTACAGCAGATGGATTTAAATTCTTTGCAAAAAACATTTTTTTAGTCCGAAAAAATAATTATTGCTGTGAAACTGAAGTCAAATTTAATTCGATACTCTAGAAATTGTAATATTTTAGATGTCTTATACGAGTTTTTGTGTGCGCGCAAAAGGTTGCAAGTTATTTGGTATTTAAAATAAAATCGAGAAAGAGAGAAAGAGAGAGAGAACAATAAAGAATATAAAGAATATAAAGAAAATTGATTTGAAAATTGAATTGAGAGATAGAGATTTAAGGTGATTAGGATGAGGAACTTTGAGGTAACACTTAGTGGAAACTTAGTTTTATATATATATACATAATCTACTTTAGTGTGTTACACTGTTAACACTCGCTGACCCATTAAGAATGATGGATGTTTTATTGAGCCCTGGTTCTCACAAGGTTATTTCCTTATAAAAAAAACTAAATACCATAGCGATTTGCATATTAACTCTAACTATATATTAACTATATTAACTATACTCTAACATATTAACTAACTATATATATATATATATACATACATACATACAGGGAGCGGTAGCTCAGTGGTTAGGGTGTTGGGTTATCAATCTGAAGGTTGGGGGTTCAAATCCCATGCCACTGAAGTTACCAATGTGGGTCCTTGAGCAAGACCCTTAACCCTCATTGCTCCAGGGATGTTGTGATTAACACTGTACTCACCTTGTAAGTTGCTTTGGATAAAAGCGTCCAATAAATGACCAAATGTAATGTAAATGTAATATACATTACATATATGTATATGTATCATCTGGTCTAAGTGAACAATGGTTTAGAGACTCAGTTAAATAGACTATCAATGCCTTAAAAGTTAAGGAAAAATATATTTTTTTATTTTTTTTGAGGAGATGATTATTAAATATAAATTATTGTACAGTAGGAGAAGGAATAATGGTGAGAAAACTGAAATGTGGGAACTAAATATCACTAAATTAGAAAATAAAAAAAACATTACATGTTTGTGTGTATGTGTATAATATATATATATATATATATATATATATATATATATATATATATATATATATATATATATATATATATATATAGTAAATCGCAAAATCGCATTGAGCTTGTTTTTACCTGCAGGTCGGGATTCTCTTCGTGTTGCAGGTGGGCCTCCTCCGCCGCCTCCACCAGCCGCTGCAGGAATATCAGCGCATACAGATCAGTGCATTTTTTCAATTTCTTTAACACTGATCATAAAAGTTTCTCCAAATTATATTCAAATTATATCGAATTCACACAGAGAGATAACAACATGACGCGATTTTTAGAAGTCGTGATCTTTTACAGACAAAGATCCACACCCGAAGATCCACACCCGAAGATCCACACCCGAAGATCCACACCCGAAGATCCACACCCGAAGATCCACACCCGAATTATTTAAATCGTAGCCCGTGTCTTATTTGTGAAAAATCTGTAGGTAGAACCTAAAACCCTGAAAGTGCCTTTTTAATAAATCAGGCGTCCTGAGATTTAATGAGGCCTCAGCGTGTGCGTTGGTGCGCGTGTGCGTTGGTGCGCGCGTGCGTTGGTGCGCGCGCGCGCGTGGCCGCAGTCGCCCGAGGACACGAAATTAAAATGCCGCGAATAAGGTCGCAGGTCGGAGAAAGTGGTGCAACGTAAACATAAAGCAAGGATATTTCCACAGGCAATGTTAACCTCCTAAAAACGTTCCCTATTTATCCAGGACCGCAACTAATGACCCGTTCAGGGATCGCTAATCACTCATGTTGGCGGCTGAGGCCCCGGAGAGCCCCGCAGCCGCAGTGTGGCTCCACATCACCTCAACCGAAACTATCCAATCAGAACAGATCATTCAATAATGTTCTGTAATAATAATAATAATAATAATAATAAGGTGGCGAGCGTTTAATGTATATTAAACAAATTTATTTACTATAAATATATAATTAATAATTCTAATAATTATAGAGGGAAAAACGTGAAAAGATGTGGCCCAAAGGTACATGAACCTGCGATAGTGAGACAAGTGCACTTTATCACACACACACACACACACACACACACACACACACACACACACACACACACACACACACACACACACAGGTGTGGAATCAACATCCGGTTTATTCAGACAGTGTATGGAGATAAACCCTGCGCCACGCTGCGCTTTTGAGATAGCAAGTTTTTATGACATAAATAACAGACATCACCTTTAATGATAACAAACGGCATGACAATAATGTATATATGTGTGTTAATACAATCTCATTCAGTTTATTTATTAATAATAATAATAATAATAATAATAATACGTGAAAATAAAACAACAATAATAATAATAATAATAATAATAATAAAAAATAATAATAATAAAAATAATAATAATAATAATAATAATAATAATAATAATAATAATAATAATGTGTATATAAAAATACAGTATGTACATTGTTAGATATTTTGGATTTGTGTCTGTATATATATATATATATATATATATTTTTTTTTTTTTTTTTTGGGGGGGGGGGGGGGGTATTCATATGATGTCTTTATGGTTCATTTGAGATGCACTGGAATTGATTTATTATTTATAATATTTTTGTATGTGAAAACCATGTAGCATACTTTGGTTCAGTCTGTGACATGTTGGAGAGGGATGGGCAAGACACACCTGGTTGGTTTTATTAGCAGTGTTATCTGGCAGTTTGTAACCATGAGGAAGGCCTAAGGCTCGAAACGTTTGTGTCTGTGATTCAATACATTCATTTTATATTATATATTATACTGTGCTGTCTGTAACTGCCTACTTGTGCAGTTTATATTTCAATTGGTTTAAAGTTTGTAAAATTGTATAATAGTGTATTAATTATAATAGTGTAATAGTGTAAATTTGTTGATAACACGAAACAAAGGATCAGTCTTAAGATTAATAGTTTACAATATGTAAATTGCTCATTGTATATTTCTTTATTTGATTTATGTTACAGTTCTTACGGTTGGGTGTAAGGTAATGTACAAAGTTAAGGTGCAAACTCAAGAATAAACCTAACTAGTATTGGCAAGAATGTTTGTGCTGTCGACTTTGAATCTGAGGGAGCTACACTGTCCGACTCTCTTCTCAGTTGAAAAGAATGTAATTCACCCAGACTTGCACTCACCCGTGCCGCCTGTTCTTTACTGCGAAACATTTCTGCCATCTTCTCAGAGATGCTCTGAACAAGCTTGGCACCATCAGCTTCCTCCATCCGAGCAGATTTCTCGTACTCCTTACATTTCTAAAAAAAAAATAATTAAATAAAAAAAATATATATATATATTTTATTAAGATGAATTATAAGTTTGTATAACTTTAACCTGGTTTGATTCCAAATAACACAATGTACTATGGCTAAAGTGCCCTTGGGAACGGCAACTAACCCCAATTGCCATATACAGGGCTGCTCAACTCCCCAACTCCCTTAGTGTGTGTGTGTGTGTGTGTGTGTGTGTGTGTGTGTGTGTGTGTGTTTCACTGCAGGGATGGGTTAAAAGTAGAGGACAAATTCCTCCATGTGTGAGCACTGTAAGCTTTACACTTACACACAAACATGTAATGTTTTTTTTATTTTCTTATTTAGTGATATTTATTTCCCACATTTCAGTTTTCTCATCATTATTCCTTCTCCTACTGTACAAGAATTTTCTCTATCACATATGCACATATTCACAGCAGCAGCATTATTTACACCCTCCTATTTACCCGAGCTTAGACCGGCACTATGAGTGCACAGACACGCCCAATTCCAATAAATAATACAATTTAATGTCACTAATATATCTATCAGCATAAATCTATATCTACATGTAACACATGGAAGGAAACTCCAAAGAAAATACATACAAGTACAGTAAGTTCATGCAGATTTCACACAGAAAGGACCCGAGTTTACACCACCGGAACCCGGGACCATCTGGCTGTGGTGCAAGTATGCTGTCCACCAATTAATATGTAAAGAATAATGATGAATGAATAAAAAGATGTATGTAGTAAATATAAAAAAGCAATGGATTCTAAGATGTGTCTTTATTTTGGGATCCCTGCCGTCAGTGCCTCAGGGACAATTTAGATTTCTCCATCTATTTTAGAGTGACAGCATTGATCTCTGCTCTCTAATTTGCTTATAAACTCAGCTTAGCCTCTAATCAACCAATAGATGAATTTAATTCATGGCACAGCCCTCGGTGTGAACACTGGTTGGGTAAAAAAAAAAAGAGCCATTTGTCCAGTTGGTGAAGGTCCGGTACGGTCAGGCATTTGACGAATGTGCCAGGAAGAGGCTGCACGTGAATGGAGGGTAATTGAAATAGAGTCAGACTGCGCGAGAGAGATAATAACGCGTCAAGCCTGGGTGCCTGAGGATAATGAACTACATTTCAAACAATGCTGAGCCTGCAGAACACAGCCACAACCTCCGTCTCACTCCTTTCCTCTCTCTCACACAGTAAGCTAGAAATGCTCATGATGTATATATACACACATATACAGCACCAGTCTAAAGTTTGGCCACGCCTTCTTTTTCCTCCATGTTCTCAGTTCCACTTACTGTAAAGATGTTCTACAGTACATACTGTGTACATCCCCTTTACTCTGTTCTAATGGTCAGAACCCCAATAGTAGCACCACAGAGCAGGGATTATTGGGTTGGTGCATTATTCCTATCCCAGCAGCGTCACTGAGGTGGAGAAATGAAACTCCAGCAGCACTGCTGCACTAAAACCCCCTCACCACATCAGTGTCACTGCAGAACTGACAAGAAACAATCCACCACCCAAATGATACCTGTTCTGTGATGCTCCTGACCAACAGAGAACAGAGAACCAACAGGGGACTAACAAAGAACACAAATGAACTACAGTCTGGAATTGTAAAACTACAAAGTCCATCTATGTGCTATATGGTAAGTCTATATGGTATACATTGACATATTATTAAATTATTTATATAGTAAACAGAATAGTTTAATAATATGTAATAATATATATTCATTCATTCATTCATTCATTCATTATCTCCCGCTTTATCCTCTATTAGGGTCGTGGTGGGGTTCCCCATGCCCATCCAGGGGAGAACGTCTCAGGCGCTGGGCAGATAGACCCAGGACAAGGCACCAATCTATCGCTGGGCACACACTCACTCACACAGACACACTCTATATGGGGCAATTTTGAGAATTCAATTGACTTGATCCATGTTTTTGGACTGTGGGAGGAAACCGGAGAACCCGGAGGAAACCCACGCGGACACGGGGAGAACATGGAAACTCCACCCAGATGGGGATTCGAACCGGGAATCCCTAGTGCAGAGAGGTGAACGTGCTAACCACTAAGCCACCGTGCCGCCATAATATATATTATTATATATAATATATAATGCAATAATATATATTATAGCTTACTATTCATAATAATAGTATAGTTTAATAATATGTAAATGTCCATATATATATATATATATATATATATATATATATATATATATATATATATATATATATATATATATATATATATATATATACACAGTATGTACATTTACATATTTATTTGATTGCATTAACACATCACATTAAACAGATTATTGAAAGTCAGACACGCTTAGCGCTTAGTACAGTAATTATCCATTCACATAAACTAAGAAACAAATCCTACTAAAATCCAGACACATGTTCCTGTTCACACTCCACACATACACAGAGAATTGCCCGATTCCAGTGAGGAGGAAGGGGAGAGGGGAGTTAGTGAGGTGGAACACTTCATTTCACGCCTGTCCTCCACTCCTCTCTCTCCTCCCGTCTCCCTCTGTAGCCCTCTCCACTCCTCCCACAGCGTTGCAGTAATTCACAGCATCAGTGACCATGATTCTTCAGCCAATGTTTTTCCGAGCCCTTCAGACTCAGCTGCTTTGGTTTGATCCTGCTGCATGAAATAAAAGCTTTGAAGCTTTTTTTTTTTCTAGGTTTGGGTTTTGTTCGCATTTAAAAGCAAGGTTGGCAAACCTAGCGCAAAAAACTGTTCTGCTCCTCATTGTTCAACTACAACAGAAACATGAAGGAAACTGTTTTAAAAACCCAGAAAGGAATTAAAAGGAATGTAAATGTCAGCGATAATGGTTGAAGTACCCTGTTAAAGCAAAAAATTTGGGCCATTGCATTGTGGGTTAGCGGTATTAAATTTGTGAAATACCCCACTGATCGTGATCGTGGCAGCACTGCGGTGTAGTGGTTAGAACGTTTGTCTTTTAGCGCTGGGAATCCAGGTTTGAATGCGGATTCTCCCTCTGACTTCGTAGGTTTTTTCCTCCATGTTCTCAGTTCCACTTACTGTAAAGGTCCTACAATTCCAGACTGTAGTTCATCTGTTTGTGTTCTACAGTACATACTGTGTACGCCCCCTTTACTCTGTTCTAATGGCCAGAACCCCAATAGTAGCACCACAGAGCAGGGATTATTTGGTTGGTACATTACTTCTCTGTATAATACTCAGTGCCAATTACATTGGCCACACCTCCTTTTGGCTCCACTTATTGTCCATGTTCTCAGTTCCACTTACTGTAAAGATGGACTTTGTAGTTCTACAATTCCAGACTGTAGTCCATCTGTTTGTGTTCTACAGTACATACTGTGTACATCCTCTTTACTCATTGAATTGTGGGTTAGCGGAACTAAAAAAGCCATTGATGGCATTAAATTTGTAAAATACCCCACAGATCGTGATCATGGCAGCACTGCGGTATAGTGGTTAGCACGTTTGTCTTTTAGCGCTGGGAATCCAGGTTTGAATGCGGATTCTCCCTGTGACCTCGTAGGTTTTTTTCAGGGTCCTCTGGTTTCCACCCACAGTCCAAAAACATGGATTCAAGGTGAATTGGCCGTCCAAATTGGCCTTATATCATGTGTGAGTGAGTGAGAGTGCCCAGTGATGGATTGGCGTCCAGTCCTGGGTGTATCTGCCCAGCGCCCTTAGTCCATGTATTGGATAAAGCAGAAGATAATGTGAGTTTCGACCTTTGCTGATTTAATGAGGTTAGACAGATATTGAACAAGATGACATCACAATCTTGGTTCTAGCTAAATGGGGTGAGGTCAAGGCTCTATGCGGTGTATGTAGCGGTGGGGAGACAGCTTGAGCATCTTTTTGGTGGTTTGTGAAGAGTATATATAAAGCTCCACAGAGCCCTTAAGATTAAACTACAAAAAAAATTATGTAAAAAAATAATAAACACAAATCAAGAAAAAAGTGCAATGAATCCAATGGAATAATCTCCCAAAATAGTGAGAAAATTTATCCCGATAACATTTCTTAAAATAAGGAGAACTTTCAAGGAACAAATCCAAAAACGAGATCATTTATTTTACATAGAAATCTCAGAAGTCCAAATCAAGATTTGTTACACTTATTAAGATTTTAATTATTTGCAGTGTAAGTATATCAATTGTGGTATTAATTTGAGCAATGATGTGGATTTATATAGCAAACACACACACACACACACACACACACACACACACACACACACACACACACACACACACACGTACCATTTCGCAGTTATTTTTAAAATAATGTAAATAACATCAAGAAAGATAGACTTTACATTTGACGGCAATGTAAAAGTCTTTTAGTTTCCATTTGTCTTCGTTACAGATTTCCTAAAGAACAATTCAGAGACTCGTCTTCAGCCTGTTTATCTACCTACAGCATCTCATAATGGGACAATTGAAAAAGGAGCATTAGAACCGAGCCACTCACATATCATGGGCACACAGACACAATGCATTTTCGCTTGTTATTAAATTCCCTTTTTATTTCTGGATTTTGTTTCCATTTTTCTTATTTTTTTATATTTATGTCTATTACATCCTCCATACACACTTACGCTGCTCTTGTTTTCAATTTGTCTCTTACAGGCTGATTCTGTCCGGAGAGAATTGAAGATGAGGGGAGAAAAAGCTCAGAGTGTAATGAGCCGTAACTAGAACAGAGTCGCACACACACACACACACACACACACACACACACACACACACACACACACACACACACACACACACACACTACAGCAGCAGCTGAGCCTCCGATTCGACCTGAGTCTTCCCCAGTTGAACCATCTGTGTGCAGCTGAGATGAACTTAGCCTGCAGTCTACCCTTAAGATGCCGCACGTGTTTAGGAGACAATACAGAGACATACGGACTTTCTGGGTTGCACAGTCACAATATGTCACAGTGTCTCTGCTCTGCTGATACATTATGTTCTGTTATGTTTGTGAACGCATTTGAACTCAACCATAAGCTGCAGAACTACACAGCGGTGCAGGTCCCCAAATCTTACCAACTTTAACTGAGATGTTATTACAAAGGTGTGTAGATGTAAAGTATCAGTTACTCAGTATATTTATACTGCCACGCCTCCTTTTGGCTCCACTTATTGTCCATGTTCTCAGTTCCACTTTCTGTAAAGATGGACTTTGTAGTTCTACAATTCCAGACTGTAGTCCATCTGTTTGTGTTCTACAGTACATACTGTGTACGTCCCCTTTACTCTGTTCTAATGCTCAGAACCCCAATAGTAGCACCACAGAGCAGGGGTTATTGGGTGGGTGCATTATTCCTATCCCAGCAGTGTGACTGAGGTGGAGAAATGAAACTCCAGCAGCACTGCTGCACTAAAACCCCCTCACCACATCAGTGTCACTGCAGAACTGACAAGAAACAATCCACCACCCAAATGATACCTGTTCTGTGATGCTCCTGACCAACAGAGAATAGAGAACCAACAGGGGACATAACACAGATGAACTACAGTCTGTAATTGGAAAACTACAAAATCCATCTATATGGTAAATACTAAAAATAGTTCTTCAGACTCAAACACTGAGTTCAAAGCATGAAAGAGCATCAACATTTTTTTTTACCATATATTTGTGTCATATAAATTAAATTCATCTGAATAAATATACATAGATGTGATAGAAATGATAAAGTACCTTCTGCAGCAGTATGGAACCGGAGTATTTAGTAGCAATGGATTTGATTTCACCACCAAATGCTGAAGCCCAGAGTTTAACCCTGCACACAGAGAGAAGTGTGTTAATATAATACAACAATGTTTCTGAAAAACACAAACCAAAAGGACTGCACAAAGCATCATGCTGTTACTACACCGCAAATATATAGAATAACACAACAGCTATAGATGATAAATATCAATTATCTTTTCTTTTATAGAATCAATAAGCAATAACATGCTTGATCTCCAGAGTTCCCTTATTCTGTAGCTAATCTACCAAGCTTCACAGAAACTGCACGCTGACCAAGCAGGTCATAAAGTCGGTTTAAGTCAGAATCTGGACTAAATGTATATACATATACAAGTTTCAAAAGGGTAGTTTAGTGGTTAGCATGTTCTCCTCTCACCACTAGGGATTCCTGGTTCGAATCTCAATCTGGGTGGAGTTTCCATGTTCTCCCAGTGGCCGCGTGGGTTTCCTCCGGGTTCTCCCGTTTCCTCCCACAGTCCAAAAACATGGATCAAGGTCAATTGAATTCTCCAAATTGCCCCATATAGAGTGTGTCTGTGTGAGTGAGTGTGCACCCAGCGATAAATTGGCATCCTGTCCTGGGTGTATCTGCCCAGCGCCCGGATGGGCATGGGAACGCCTAGTAGAGGATAAAGTGGAAGATAATGGATGGATAATACAAGTTTCAAAAATGACTAAAGAATTACGTGCTGTTTGTATATTAATTAGTGAATAATGAGTAAACTCAAACTGATTAGTTTTATTTTTTATTTTTAACTGATCAAAGTGAAATGTACGGAACAGGGTGAATCGTGAACGAGACTGCTGTCGGTAAGTTGGTTACACTAAGATCACGATGTTCTGTACAAGTGGGATGGAGGTCTGTGTGTAATGGGCTGTGCTGATACCGCAGTGTCAGCAGTAAATCGGATGGGGTGAGAGGGGTAACTCGTTCAATGCCCCCCACTTCTGTGCTGCAGGTCAACAAGTTGAAATGAAAGCATTTAATAAACAGCAAATATATTAATGACGTAATTTAAAAAAATTTAAGTGCGTACATTTAAAATGTAAATGTATATTTCAACAAGTTACACACACACACACACATATATATATATATATATATATATATATATATATATATATATATATATATATATATATATATATATATATATATATATATTCACACACACACACACACACATATATATATATATATATATATATATATATATATATATATATATATATATATATATATATATATATATATATATATACACACACACACACACACACATACACACACACACATACATACAAAGACACACGTGTGTATTAATATATAAGTTCATTTTATATAACAAGTTTAATTTTACAATGTGCCTTAAAAATTTTGTTATTTACTTCTAAAATTTTTCATTTTCATTTTCTGAAGAGAAACTGTCTTCAGTTGTGTTTTATTTCTCAGTCCACGTCACCAAAATTTCTTTATTTGTTATTAAACCTCGGTATTATAAACGTCATAAACGCCCGAAAACAGAAAAGGACATTTTACTGTATTAAACGTTTGCTTTTCTTTTATTATGTCTAGCATTAAGATCTAATCTCCAATATAATCCTCACGCTACAGCTGGCTGCTTTTTTTAAAATGTGAAATTATTATTTTATTATTATATCATTGTCTTATTTTCATTCTAAAACATTAGTTTGTGAATTTTGTCTGTTCCTCCGCCGATTTTCCGATTTCGAGGGGACTATTTAAATTGATCAGACCTTTAAATTCGCATTTTTGGCTTCATTTGAGCAAAATAATTGACATGAACATGGATTTTTTGGCTCTGCTAAAATAATAAGTGCTATGATTTCGGTCTGAAGAACCTGTCAGAACATTGTACGAGTTCTCCCAACGTCTATAAGAAAATGTAATTATTCATTAATCAGATGTAAAGATTGTGGTTGAATCTTTAGGACAAAAAAAAGGGCTTAATCACAACAAAGCTTAGAGAAACCATATATTAATAACCTTTTTTATTCTGTGAAGTCGCTGTAAAACATATTCATACTGATTTACAATAATGCTTAGCTTTATTTGTCAATTATCTTTGTCCACAAACACTCTTATGCTCATTACTTTCTAATTCTGGTTTAATTACGATCACAATTTAGCCGAACAAGTTGGAAAAGTCATCACCCTAGAGCTTAAAAAAATCATTAAAGGTTTTTACATGACAAAATGCCTGATGCTTAATATGGCTGTGATTTTAAGTGAACAACATTCTTATTTCCAGACTTTTTACTCACACTCCCAGCGGGATGCCGTGCGCGCCGTGCGCTCCCGCCGCTGCCATCCAACCCAGCGCCATCCAGAAGAGCGCGGCGCGCGCCCCGGACCCCGGCCCCCTGCTGGGATGATGGTTCTGCATGTTCTACCCCCTCAGTCTGCGCCTGGTGCCCCTCAGCTCTCCCAATGCAGCCCACCGTCACGCTCGCCACCTCTTCTCCAGCGCAGGAAAACCAAGGAGAGGTCCATCGGGTGGAGGATTAATCCAGAACAAAGAGCAGGAAACCTGAAGTGTTCTAGAGCAGACTTCAGCTGTGTTCCCAAATCTCCAACCTTCTCCACGATGCGCTCTTTTACTCCCCCGCCCTCTTTATTATAGACGCTCTTTGATTTTCTTTCACAAGTCTTTCTCTTTCTATCTCACTCCATCTCTCTCTCTCTTTCTCCCTCTCTCTCTCGTCCTCTCTCTCTCTGTCTCTCTCTCCTCTGTAGGATTTATTTTATTAATTAATTCATTTATTAAAAGAATACACCGTTTAAAGGCTGAAACCCAAGAGCTTTGGAACATTCTGATGTATTTATTCTTATGAATATAAATGCGGCTTTCCATCCCTCTCCTCCACCCCCCCCCCTCCACTCCACTCCACTCCACAATTAACTGTTTCTACGCCAGCATTTGCAAAACACTCATTGCAGAAGACAGTTCAAATTAGCAATCCTCCTGGGTACCATCCTGTCATAGTATTTGGATAATTAGAACTTAAGGCTTCATCGATTTTCTGCCACATTTATGACATTTTAGATTTAAATACATTCAACTCATTCATTCATTCATTCATTATATTCCGTTTAGTCCTTTGCCAAGGGTCGCCTGGGTTCCCATGCCCATCCAGAGGAGGTGCCAGGGTGCCACTCACTCACTCACTCACTCACTCACTCACTCACTCACTATATGGGGCAATTTGGAGCATTCAATGTCAATGTTGTTGGACTGTGGGTGGAAACGGAGAACCCAAGAAAACCCACGCGGACACAGGGAGAACATGGACTCCACCCAGATCAGGATTCGAACCTGAAGCCCAAGCACTAAGCCCCATCCAAACTCATCCATCCATCCATCCATTATCTTCCGTTTTATCCTCTATTAGGGTCGTGGGGTGGTTCCCCATGCCCATTCAGGGGAGAACGTTTCGGGCACTGGGCAGATACACCCAGGACAAGGCGCTAATCTATCTGGACACACTCACTCACTCACTCACACAGACACACTCTATATGGGGCAATTTGGAGAACTCACCTGACCTTGATCCATGTTTTTGGACTGTGGGAGGAAACCAGAGAACCCAGGGGAAACCCACGTGGACACAGGGAGAACATGGAAACTCCACCCAGATTGGGATTCGAACCGGGAATCCTAGAGCTGAGAGAACATGTAACCTCTAAGCCACCATCGAAACTCAAATAAACCTAAATAAACCAAAACATTTTTCAGTCAGTCAGTCAGTGCATATCTCCCGAATATTTATCCTCTATTGGGGTCGCGGTGGGGTTCCCCATGCCCATCCGTTGGGGAGAACTTCTCTCGGGCGCTGGGGCAGATACACCCAGGACACAACGCCAAGTCATCGCTGGGTACACACTCACCCAGACACTCTGAAATGAAGACACTCTATAGGGAGGTGGGGCAATTTAGAGAACTCAATCCACTGAAGTTACCAGTTGATCCATGTTTTTGGACCGGAGACCCTTAACCCATTGCTCCAGGGAGGAAACCCACGCGCACACGGGGAGAACATGGAAACTCCACCCAGATGGGGATTCGAACCGGGAATCCCTAGCGCTGAGAGGCGAACGTGCTAAACACTAAGCCACCGTGCCGCCCTAAACCAAAACAATATAATATATTTTTAAAGGCCCTCGTGTGGCAACTACTGTAAGTGCATATTGCAATTCTTATGAATATTGTACACCTCATGAATATTGGGTATAAAGACAAGGGTAACAAGTAAGAGATGTTCTGAATAATCAGCCACACTCGTTGTCTGACTTCTGTCCTGCTGTTAGTGTGAGGGTTCATGGTGTCAGTGTGGGGCAGTAAGCAGGCTTGTGTCTTCTTCCATGAGAGACAACAACATGAAAGTCATGCTTGGCAGTTGGGACCTGCATAAGAACCCAGACATTAACTGAAATGAAGACATGACTAAGGTAGAGATTTTGTGGAGGGAGGTGAGTGGTAGCTCAGTGGTTTGGGTGTTGGGCTATCAATCTGAAGGTTGGGGGTTCAAATCCCAGGTCCACTGAAGTTACCAGTGTGGGTCCTTGAGTAAGACCCTTAACCCTCATTGCTCCAGGGATGTTGTGATTAACCCTGTGCTCACCTTGTAAGTCGCTTTGGATAAAAGCGTCCAATAAATGACCAAATGTATCCAATAAATGACCTAATGTAGGTGAGGGGAGGGGACACAACTCTGTTCATGGCAGCTGCTCCACTCAAATGAATGGATTAAGCAAAACTGAGTCTTTAGGTTTATACACAATCATAAGTATTAAACACGTAGGCTGGGTGGATGTCTCCACCTGGTGGAGACAAAAAGTCACCATGACGTAGCCCCACTGATTAGGTGACGAACCTGTTTTGAAGTTAAGGCTAAGAATAAGATGGAAGTCTGATCTTATCTCATTATCTTTAACTTAATACAATACAGGGGGGGGGGTCACAAGTGGGTTTAAGACGCTGGGCAGATACACCCAGGATAGAGCACCCAGTACACACTATATAGGGGCAATTTAGAGCAGCTGAGTCACCTTAAATCCATGTTTTTGGACTGTGGTAATCCAATAGAACCCACAGGAGCATAGGGTAGTTATGAGTGAATTCAGTCACATCTTAGTAAGCAGAAAGTAAATCCACATTCATTCATTCATTCATTATCACCCGCTTTATCCTCTATTAGGGTCGTGGGGGGGTTCCCCATGCCCATCCAGGGGAGAACGTCTCAGGCGCTGGGCAGATACACCCAGGACAGGGCGCCAATCCATCACTGGGCACACACTCACTCAAACACACTCTATATGGGGCAATTTGGAGAATTCAATTAACTTGATCCATGTTTTTGCACTGTGGGAGGAAAACAGAGAACCCAGAAGAAACTCACGCAAACATGGGGAGAACATGGAAACTCCACCCAGATGGGGATTCGAACCGGGAATCCCTAGTGCTGAGAGGAGAACATGCTAACCACTATGCCACCGTGCTGCCCCTAATAATAATAATAATAATATACACGCACAACTGTATTTATTACACATTATGTGGATTTACAGCGGCACGGTGGCTTAGTGGTTAGCATGTTCTCCTCTCAGCACTAGGGATTCCCGGTTCGAATCCCCATCTGGGTGGAGTTTCCATGTTCTCCCCGTGTCTGTGAGGGTTTCCTCCGGGTTCTCCGGTTTCCTCCCACAGTCCAAAAACATGGATCAAGGTCAATTGAATTCTCCAAATTGCCCCATATAGAGTGTGTGTGTGAGTGTGTGTCCCCACGCGACCCTAGTAGAGGATAAAGCTAAAGATAATGGATGGATGGAATATTATTATAACATTTTAGCTGCAGTAGAATTACACTGCAGCCCTGCTGTTGGCTTTTATTCTTCTCTCAGCCGGTTTCTGTATTTTGTGTTCTTTTTTTATGGAACAGCTGTTTGCTCACACTGGTCATGGTCAGCCTCGGGCTGAAGCAGCTGTTCAGTTACAGAACAGTTACAGAATTTTGTCCTGGTCAGTATTGCTGATCCTGAACTGAAGGTGCACTACACTAACGGACTCCTCACCATCTGTGAGTATTAGTGAGCGTGAGCTGAGGGATGTCAAGCATGCAGCGTGTAGAGTCCACTTCAAGGTCAATTGTAAGTAACTCAGTAGTTTTGGTATGAAAAAAACCTACTTCTTGCTCCATCATCTATTTCCTCCACTTATCATATAGATGGTCTTTGTAGTTCTACAATTCCAGACTGTAGTCCATCTGTGTTCTGTGTTGTTGTTAGTCTCCTGTTGGTTCTCTGTTCTCTGTTGGTTAAGAGCATCACAGAACAGTTCTGCAGTGACACTGATGTGGTGAGGGGGTTTTAGTGCAGCAGTGCTGCTGGAGCTTCATTTCTCCACCTCAGTGACACTGCTGGGATAGGAATAATGCACCCACCCAATAACCCCTGCTCTGTGGTGCTACTATTGGGGTTCTGACCATTAGAACAGAGTAAAGGGGACGTACACAGTATGTACTGTAGAACACAAACAGATGGACTACAGAATGGAATTGTAGAACTACAAAGTCCATCTTGGAACTGAGAACATTAAGTGGAGCAAAAAAGGGGGCGTGGCCAAACTTCTTATGTTAAAATTAATATTAATCATCCATCCATCCATTATCTTCCGCTTTATCCTATACTAGGGTCGCGGGGGGGGGTATTTCAGGTGCTGGGCAGATACACCCAGGACAGGGCGCCAATCTATCACTGGGCACACACTCACTCACCCCCACACACACACACACACACACACACACAGACACACTCTATATTTTTGGAGAATTCAATTTTGAGAATTCAATTGACCTTGATCCATGTTTTTGGACTGTGGGAGATAACCGGAGAACCCGGAGGAAACCCACGCGGACACGGGGAGAACATGGAAACTCCACCCACATTGGGAATCGAACCTGGAATCCCTAGTGCTGAGAGGAGAACATGCTAACCACTAAGCCACCGTGCCGTCCTAAAATTAGAATAGTTTTTGAGATTCACAATTGCAAATAAAAGTTTCAGAAGTCAGCAATGCTGCAACGTAACAGATGCTGGCTGACCTCAGGGTGCTGGGCCCTATCCCAGCTGTTTCACATTCAGATGATAACCACCCCAATATACACTGAATATAATAAAGCCAACAAAACTACACCAAATAATAAAAAAACAGATTTAAGACGGACCCCTTCACCATCTGACTGCACGTTTAAACTCCAGCAATAAAAACCACAGAGTGAATGTGAATCAAGGCTCAGCCCTGATGGAGTCCAAATGTAATGTACTGACCTGCCGTTGCTGCGGTTACCACATGGATACGTCAGAAAGTGCTCGACGCTGGGTCATTCATTCATTATCTCCCGCTTTATCCTCTATTAGGGTCGCGGTGGGGTTCCCCATGCCCATCCAGGGGAGAACATCTCGGGCACTGGGCAGATAGACCCAGGACAGGGTGCCAATCCATCACTGGGCACACACTCACTCACACAGACACACTCTATATGGGGCAATTTTTGAGAATTCAATTGACTTGATCCATGTTTTTGGACTGTGGGAGGAAACCGGAGAACCCGGAGGAAACCCACGCAGACACGGGGAGAACATGGAAACTCCACCCAGATGGGGATTCGAACTCAGAGGCGAACGTGCTAACCACTAAGCCACCGTGCCACCTCGGTGCTGGGTCATATCACAAAATATGGCAGCTTTTCTGTAGTTCTTTAGCTCCCATGTGATGCAGCTGACTGTGACAGACTGATCGCGTGGCAGAGCATGAGGCATGTAAGTGTGATCTGCTGAAAAAGGTGTGCAGAAATGCACCAGGACTCACTAGGAATTAGGGGAAAAGCAAACACATAGTAAGTTAGTGTAGTTTCAACTTTCCCAGAGGGTGGGGTTCGCCCTTATAAGTATAGCAACGAGGATAGACGGGTTTCCATCCATCAGGTGTCCATGATTCTGTTATTGATGATCAGTTAGGTGTAGAAATGAGCTACATCTGGCAGGAACATCTGGTACAAAGCTGGTATCTGGGGGGGGGGGGTTCCCCATGCCCATCCTGGGGAGAATGTTTCAGGCGCTGGGCAGATACACCCAGGACACCAAGCTATGGCTGGGCACACACTCACTTGCTCGCTCACCCATACATACAGATAAAGATCTGGGCGGCGGCACGGTGGCCTCTCAGTCGCCTCTCAGCGCTAGGGACTCCCGGTTCGAATCCCCATCAGGGTGGAGTTTCCATGTTCTCCCCGTGTCCGTGTGGGTTTCCTCCGGGTTCTCCGGTTTCCTCCCACAGTCCAAAAAACATGTATCAAGTCAATTGAGTTCTCCAAATTGCCCCATTTAGAGTGTGTGTGTGCCCAGCGATAGGTTGGCGCCCCTGTCCTGGGTGTATCTGCCCAGCGCCCGAAACGTTCTCCCCTGGATGGGCATGGGGAACCCCCCCGCGACCCTGATAGAGGATAAAAGCGGAAGATAATGAATGAGAGATATGGGCAATTTAGAGCAGCCGATTCACCTTGAATCCATGTTTTTGGAATGTGGAAGAAAACCGGACATCCTGATTGGGATTCAAACCTTGAGGTGCTACAGGGCCGCCGGCTGCACAAGATAGAAACAGCAAAACCAATCTTATATAAACATAAGTAGCATTTATTTTTTTATGTAGTGGGTTTTACTAAAATTCGATGTGTTTGTGATTCACTCCTGATTTTGAAAGTTTATTCAGTAACGCTCAATAGAAAATAAATTTGCTTTCAAGTCAAAAAGGGCAAAAATAAATACATAAAAAGTACAAAAAAATGCATTGATACAAAACCTTAAAGGTTTTCAGAAATCTGCTACCAAAAGAAAACAATGTTTACTGGATACAAATCGTCACAGAGAGAGAAAGAAAAAAAAATCAGGATTTTCAAGTAAAGAACATAATTACACATCTTTCCAGTATATTTTTACATCATATACACATTACAGCCTTAAAGTTTCCTTACAGTATTAATACATAGTCATAATATAAGTAGTAAGAATAAACTGATGAAAATGCTTAACTCAGATGTTTTTATGTAAACCTCTATGTTATGGATGTTTAACCCATTATCAATATTCACTGATGATGAGGTGCAGCTTATGTTTTTTGTTGTTTTTTTCTTTTTTCCCAGCCTTTAAAGATGAGATGTTTTTAGTGACAAACATATTTTACTCTACTTTACACACCAGCACAGGAAAAGTACAAAATCTGCTCAATACACACAACTGAAAACAAGAGAAACGGAAAGCACAGACATTTGTGCAAAGACCGACAGCCATGTGCTAATATAGAAATTCTATTGGTATAAAATGAACCGCAGTCTTATGCAAATCTCTTGGCACCTCCTGTTCAAATTCCATGTTTTTCCATTTATGATTATTAACAGAACACATTCTGGATGTTCTGGATTATTTAATTCCACCGATTGATAAATTAAAACTTTACAGAATGAAGATGTCTGATGATAATGGAGTGTCATATTAAACAATTTGTTAATCAAATAAATTAAGGGCAAATCAATTAATTAGCTATTTGGAATAATATGAGCCAAAATGATCCCTTCAGAAAATATTGTTATTAAAAATTATTGATACGCAAGATCAACAAAGTATGGAATTTAAGCAGGGGTGTCCTAACTTTTGCACAAAACATACCATACATACACACACATATATATATATATATATATATATATATATATATATATATATATATATATATATATATATATATATGGTAACTCTTTCTATTAATCCGGTATTCATAAAGCATTATAACATTTGTCATGGACCTCTGTTAATGTACATAGATATTCATAACACTTATAAAATGTTATAACAATATCACAGAACGCATTATAACATTAACTTTGGATTCTTCAAATTTGTAGACCTTCTTACTTAATACAAGATGATTTCAATTTACATAAAGACGCTAAAGAGCATTTCTAACCTTTTATAAATCACTATGTACAAATATTCATGCAATATCCTTCATAACGCTAATAAATTACACTTTACCTAATGTCTGTAAAGAGAGCTTATGAGCGTTTATAGAAGATTTTTTATAAACATATAATTAGCACTTATGAAGTCAGATGTAGATTCTTTATAACACTGGTCTCCACAATATGTTAATAAACATTTCAAATATACACTTTATAATGTGTTATCACATTCTGTTATAATGCCTTATGTCACAGTGCTGTAACACTTTATTAGTGTTGCTATAAACATCTATGTACATTAACAGATGTTTATGACAAGTGTTCTGAAGCATAATAAATACTTTATAAAGTTTTTTGAAAGTGTTTATAATGCATTATGAATACCGAATTCATAGAAAGTGTTACCATATGCATTATATATATATATATATATATATATATATATATATATATATATATATATATATATATATATATATATATATATATATATATATTGTATATATATATATATATATATACTGTATATATATATACTGTATATATATATATATATATGCCTCTGTTCTTCAGGAGTCGCTGATATGAGGTAAAAGTAAGTTAATCTTTTTAAAGTTCAGTGTCACTTTACAAAGCTTTTTAAAAATAATGCATATATTATTCCTTTTTTTAAGAGTAACTGCTACAAATAGTACAATGTGCCTGTAATGCGCATTGGTCCTCTCACAAGATAAATGTACATAAAGACTGAAACACTATATCTATTTTTTTTTTTTCTTGCAAAACATTTCGGAGCCCTTTAAAATGTGCACATGTCGTGGAAAAAACCCACAATATTTTCATGACAGTATTCGGTTGACTGAAAGCACAATACTCACTCAGTACATCTTCAACACTCCAAAACTACAATTCCCATAATACCCTTAATGACCCTTTCTACCTGCGACCAGACAGTGCTGCCGTCCAGCACGACGAGGCGGTGCCTTTGCAGCCACCTTCTTTTTTCATTTTTTTTTTATTATTATAATTTTTTTTACTATGAGCTCCTTGCGGTGGTTGCATTACAAAAACAAGTTTGTGATTGCCCTGCTCTGAAAGTGAGAGGGGAAACATCTCACATTCAAAATACTTTAAAGAACAAAATACTTCTTAGGAATAACGAATGGTTCAGACGGTACGCTTTGCTCTGCGCCGACAGCTCTAAGGAAATGAGTCAGTATTGCTGTGCCATGTAGCATGCAAGTTGTACCATTCACGTACCTGCAGTGACCACTATAGACAAGATCATGTCGGAGCCTATCCCAGGAACAATAAGCACAAGGCAGGAATACACTTATTCTGCACAAGCTATGTTCACATGCAGACTTCTGATACATTAATTCCATAGTTGGTATATAGCAGTACAGACAAAATAACTGATAGAGACATAAATGAAGTTTTAATCAATTATACCCTGATGTTACCTGTTTTTACTAAACCAGAATAAAATAATTGGGTAATTAAGAAAGTTCTGGTCATGTGTCATTATGAACAAACACTGTAAATTAGATCGTTCCAATTTAAAGCTTATAAAAAGGCATGGAAATGATAATTTTTAGATTTGGAGCCAGCATTTAAAGTGACTGTCTCTATATAGTGTGTGTGTGTGTGTGTGTGTGTGTGTGTGTGTGTGTGTGTGTGTGTGTGTGTGTGTGTGTGTGTGTGTGGCCTGTCCTGGGTGTATCTGCCCAGCTCCCAAAACTGGCCATCCAGGGGAGAACGTTTCGGGTGCTGGGCAGATACACCCAGAACAGGGTGCCAATCTATCACTGGGCACACACTCACTCACACTCACTGTATGGGGCAATTTGGAGAATTCAATTGACCTTGATCCATGTTTTTGGACTGTGGGAGGAAACCGGAGAACCTGAAGGAAACCCACGCACACACGGGGAGAACATGGAAACTCCACCCAGATTGGGATTCAAACCTGGAATCCCTAGCGCTGAGAGGAGAACATGCCAACCACTAAGCCGCCGTGCCGCCCTATAACAAGTATTTATTTCGAGATTTGTTAATGGGATGCACTTTTAACTTTGCTCATTGCAGACCCGTTCGTGGATGATGAGGGTCATCAGTCACACTGACGTCTACACTCTCAGGAGTTCTGATTTCTCCCCGGTTAAAGTTGCTCTTAACTGTGTTACTTATAGAGCTAAGATATAAATCTTTGTGAACATGGTCACGATGTTCCTCCTTATCAGTCCTTTTGACGAGGTGCCCGATGCCGCTCTTATTTATGACCCTCAGCTAAGGTGAGCCGGATTGCAAAATAAATAAATGAATTCCTGATTGCACGAGATCATCTTTCAGAAGCAACATGTTGAGATACTGCTGCTGTTCGAAAGTCGTATGCACTTACAGCAGATGCCATCTACCAAACTTTGCTGGTTACAGCAAGAAAGAAGGATGGAGGGCATCAGTCAACCTGCCTGAGGTGATGAAGGTGGCGTAGCACAGAAGGAACAAGTGTTCTGAGATAACAGATGTTAAATTAAATCAGCACCACACCATGAAATATAAAGACAAAAACGGATAAAGTATATATATATATATATATATATATATATATATATATATATATATATATATAGGCGGCACGGTGGCTTGGTGGTTAGCACGTTCGCCTCTCAGCGCTAGGGATTCCCGGTTCGAATCCCCATCTGGGTGGAGTTTCCATGTTCTCCCCGTGTCCGCGTGGGTTTCCTCTGGGTTCTCCGGTTTCCTCCCACAGTCCAAAAACATGGATCAAGTTAATTGAGTTCTCTAAATTGCCCCATATAGAGTGTGTTTGAGTGTGTACCCAGCGATGGATTGGCGCCCTGTCCTGGGTGTATCTGCCCAGCGCCCGAGACGATCTCCCCTGGATGGGCATGGAGAACCCCACCGCAACCCTAATAGAGGATAAAGCGGGAGATAATGAATGAATGATATATATATATATATATATATATATATATATATATATATATATATATATATATATATATATATATATATATATATATATATATATATATATATATATAAATATATATATATATACACATGTATATTATATACATATATATTATATATAATAAAAATGCACCTCTTTTATTAATAAGCAGTTTCAAATTTGTTGCGAGGTGGCTTAGTAGTTGGCACATTCATTTCTCAGTGCTGGGAATCACGAGCTGGGTGGAGTGAGTTTCCTCCGGGTTCTCCGGTTTCCTCCCACAAAACATGAATTTAAGGAAAATGTGCTGCTCTAAATTGCCCCTATACATATAGTGTGTGTGTGAGTGCCCAGCAATAGAATGATGGGTGTATCTGGGTATGCTGGCTGCATCTGCCCAGTGCCTGAAACGTTCTTCCCTGGAAGTGCATGGGCATATGTACCCCCCCCCTCCCCACACACACACACACAACCAAAGTCCCTAGCAGAGGATAATGAGATAAAATACACAAATTTGCTGCATGTATTGGAATAAAATGTTCTCATCGTGTCTGCATGTAAACATAGTGCGTCATTCACACCAGTGTATTAAAGGAAGTCCAAGCAAATTAGGGAAGAACATATAACTCGGTCGCGGGTCGAGGCCGGGTTCCCTGGAACCACATGGTTCTAACACTGCTGCATTCCCATGAGGCCTTCAAAGTGTGTAACAGCCATCCTAAACCGCTTTGCACCACCATCCCGCTTCATTTTCCATTTATAATAACAAACCCAAACACAGTTGACACCTGCATCAACCCCCATCATTGATTAATACTCTATTTAAGCAGCAATATCAATGCATGAAGCATTAAAACATCAATTCCTGCACAAATCCCTGCAACTCCTCCCAGTTCAGACTGACTGAAATAAAACAAAAAAATAGCACAAGTACACATCACTCAGGGCCACCATCCCAAGCAGAGTGTCCAGCAGTGCACAGCCACGGCATGCTGGGAGTTTAAGGGAAGGACTGGGCAGTGGTGCCTTTACACACACACGCTCTCATACATCCAGAAAAAGAGAAAATGTAACAAAAGCTATTTGCATATCTTCTCTTATGAAAAGTCTACACACGCAGAATTGGAAATGTCTATGACTGAAACGGAAAGGTAAAGAAAGAAGTGGAATTTCAAATCATACCTCAAACTGTTTTTCGTTTTCTGTTATATAGTAACATCAATTAGGATCAATATTGCTGATTCTTACAGTACATAATTACAAAATATGTCTCTTTACAAAGTTACGGTTTATATTACAGGTCATGTACAGCGTAGCAATTCTGAAGCCCAAAACGGCCTGAACTAGTTAGAAAAATAACCTGCCTGCTAGTGTATTCAACAGAAGTGTCAGTCTTCTCCAAAAAAAAGCAATTATTTCCGTGTTTCTAATGCATGATGGTCATTATGATCGAACCGGACTTGGTTTTCCTAGAGTTATCGCCCTTGAACTGATGTACAGTACAAAATAAAAGCCTCTAGTGGGAGCTATGCCTTACTTAGTTTGCATTGACATGCGCGATATGCACAACCCTTAATAAAGTGACTGAGGTAATGACATTTCACATCTGATTGTCATCACCTTTAACGAAAACTTCCCACGTGTGGCGTTCTCAGGCAGGTTTCACTGCCCATCGGTCCGTGGTCATTGGCGACAGCACAGGCAGCCTCTCAGTTCATCACCTCCCCGAAAATCATCATCCCAAATCTGATACAGCAGAACTATGGCTCCGCACTGGCTCTCCGAGTGATAAGCCCATCGACCAATAGGAAAACACGTGGGCGGAGCAGCGGTCTTACTCTCAGTGCCTTCAACTCTACAGTAAAGGCACTTTTTTTTAATTATAAGCCAATAGATGCATTTCAGGATCAGATGCTATAACGTGGTGATGCAAATCATCTCATCTGCCAGGTCTTCCTCGTACCGGGGCCGAGCCTCTGCCTCGGGCTCCTCGTCGCTGTAGCTGGCCGAAATGTCCTGCAGGTCGTAGTCTCTGGGATTCAGGATGGGAAAGACGTTCACCCCGTTCACCCCAGGAGTCAGTCCGCCGTTCAGAATGTGGCTCGCCGCACTCTCCATCTCGTCGATGGTCATGTCACAGGCATCTGCGATCTCGTGCTTCGTGGCCGACACAAACTTTGGGTCCTTAGCGTATCTCCCCAAACCTTCTGATATTAAAACCTGTTTATGAGAAATACATTTTAGCAGACACATTTAAGGTTTTCAGTTGCTGTGAGAATCATCACTACCTTTAAACACATGATGTATTATTTATATTTTTATATGTATATTTATATATATATACACACACAGTACAAGTCAAAAGTTTGGACATGGCCCCGTCTTGCTCCATGGTGTATTTCCTCCACTTATCATATAGATGGACTGTAGTTCTACAATTCCAGACTGCAGTCCATCTGTGTTCTTTGTTGTTGTTAGTCCCCTGTTGGTTCTCTGTTCTCTGTTGGTCAGGAGCATCACAGAACAGGTATCATTTGGGTGGTGGATTGTTTCTTGTCAGTTCTGCAGTGACACTGATGTGGTGAGGGGGTTTTAGTGCAGCAGTGCTGCTGGAGTTTCATTTCTCCACCTCAGTGACACTGCTGGGATAGGAATAATGCACCCACCCAATAACCCCTGCTCTGTGGTGCTACTATTGGGGTTCTGACCATTAGAACAGAGTAAAGGGGAGGTACACAGTATGTATTGTAGAACACAGACAGATGAACTACAGTCTGGAATTGTAGAACTACAAAGTCCATCCTTACAGAAAGTGGAACTGAGAACATGGACAATAAGTGGAGCTAAAAGGAGGCGGGGTAATTGTGATCCGTGGTATAGTTTATAACCCCATGTCTATTATGCAGTAGGGTAGTATGTATATATATATATATATACATATATATATATATATATATATATATATATATATATATGTGTGTGTGTGTGTGTGTGTGTGTATGTATGTATATATATATATATAAATAAACACACATATACACACACACCACATATATATATATATATACACACATACATATATTTTTTTAACCATACTTTTGTCTCATGTGGTTCTGTCCAGGACACGCCCACATTTACCAGCATGGCGTTGTCGCAGCTCTATACTCACCGCTTCCACAAGGCTGGTGGCACTCCCTCTTTTTTGATGGTACTGGTTGAGGAACTCGGGTGGGATCTGCAGATGGACCGGTGAGTAGATGTTCTGTTGGTACTCTGGCTCGTCTGTGTACCAGGAGCTTTTCCTTACAGAGCAATAGCTGCTGTTCCCATTCTCCCGGAGTGGACGGTCCACACGAATTAAAGGTGTGTAATACGGGGTTCGGTCTTTACTGGCTGGGGTGGCGGGAGGCGTGGCCCACGAGCGAGTTGACCGAGCGGGCGAGAGCCGTTGGGCTCTGCTCCAGTCAAGTCCCGCTACGGCCATCACCTGAAACGAATCACATGCACGGTTCCTCACGGTTCTAATTAATGACATCACGTTATTGCAGCTAACATCTGATTTGGAAAACATCTGTAGAAATCCAGTTGTCACCTGATGTTGCATCAGATGGAGAGGTAGAGCAGTCCGCTGGCGAGGAAGCTCATCCTGACTGCTCTGTCTCCGCAGACACTCAAAGTTGAACGATGGCCTCCGGTGGCCTTGATCGAGAACCAGAGACAGTTTAACTGCTTCTTATACGATCAACGGCTTCTTATACGATCTGTATATATTAGGGGTGTCTTCATCTAAGGATTTTCATAGTCGAATCTGATTCGTTACATTTTCCCTATAGTCGACTGATAGTCGAATCAGTTAAAATTTCACCACAAGATGGCGCTATAAGCGTGGTTTTAAAAAAAGATTTTTTAAAAATATTTTGTTATATATTTTATATTGTTAAAGCGCACACATCATTTAAAAAAAATATTAACAGAAATTAGGATGATTTTATTTGACAAAAGGCTATATATATAACGAAAACAAAGACATTTCATGTAAAAACTAATGCTTAGCAGCAGCCATGGGCGCCCCCATGTGGTCAAAATGGTACATTCGACTATGAGGTTCATAGTTGACTACGGTTCTCCGAATCGAATCGTCGAATCAGCGAATATTGCAGCTCACCCCTACTATATAATATCAGCCGTAGGTACTCACCTTGTGGTGTGGGTGGGAGGCGTCGTCTTTTCGGTGCACTGTGCCGGTCGTGGTAAAGGGGCTGCTCGTCATCGTCATAGTAATTGTCAGGATGATGGTAACCACGCGGAGTTTCATATTCCTGATCACTGTTTGTGTACCTAAGCAGTGACAACAGCGAAAGTCATTACATACAATAGTTTGCAGACACCGGTGGCTTAGTGGTCAGTACGTTCGCCTCCCAGCGCTAAGGATTCCCGGTTCGAATCCCCATCTGGATGGAGTTTCCATGTTCTCCCTGTGGGTTTCCTCCGGGTTCTCCGGTTTCCTCCCACAGTCCAAAAACATGGATCAAGTCAATTGAGTTCTCCAAATTGCCCCATATAGAGTGTGTCTGTGTGAGTGAGTGTGTGCCCAGCGATGGATTGGCGTCCTGTCCTGGGCGTATCTGCCCCCCCCCCCCCGTGACCCTAATAGAGGATAAAGCGGAAGATAATGAGTGAATGAATGAGTTTGCAGACGCCTTAATCCAAAACAACTTCCAAGCTTTTAACATGATGAGTGGAGTAAGAGTGCAGAGTACAGGTGCGGTCATGATACGGCACGGGGGGAACATGGAAACTCCACCCAGATTGGGATTCGACCCGGGAATCCCTAGTGCTGAGAGAACATGCTAACCACTAGCCACCGTGCCGCCCTTGGAGCAGCCAATTTAACTCAAATCCATGTTTTTGGACTGTGGGAAAGTAATAAATGGGGAGAACATGCAAACTCCACCCAGATCGATATATGAACCTAGATCCCCAGCAACGAGAGGCGGACGTGCTAACCATTACGCCACCATGCCGCCGTAAATAAACATTCTATTGTGTAAAAATATATTTATATTCAACAAAAACAGATTAGATTAAAAATAAAACCCCGGTTTTGGTTCATAAACAGGTTGCTGTTGTGATACCTGTCTCCTGACAGCATGCCCTCATCCTCGTAAAACTCCTCCCCGCTGTAGTACTCTCCAGAGTAGCGATCTTCATCCACCTCTTCCTCACGTCGAATGGTCGGACGCCGCCGATCGCTGCCACGTGATCTGTGTTGGGGTTCGAGAGGGGAAATGGCAACAGGTCAGTCATTAGACTGCAAAAATGCACTGCCCTGCAAATCTACAGATGCAGGGTCTTTTTAAAGCATCCATAGAGAGAGATGGATAGTGGAGTCACATGCTGCTTCGATACCTTAAAACCATCCTCTACTTTATCCTCTACTAGGGTTCTTCATGCCCATCAAGGGGAGAACGTCTCAGTCGCTGGGCAGATATACCCAGGACAGGGCACCAATCTCACTCACACACACACACACTCTATATGGGGCAATTTGGAGAACTCAATTGACCTTGATCCATGTTTTTGGACTGTGAGAACCCGGAGGAAACCCACGCGGACACGGGGAGAACATGGAAACTCCATCCAGATGGGGGTTTGAACCGGGAATCCCTTAAAGCTTATAAAAAGGCATGGAAATGATCATTTTTAGATTTGTAGCCAGCATTTAAAGTGACTGTCCCTATATAGTGTGTGTGTGTGTGTGTGTGTGTGTGTGTGTGTGTGTGTGTGTGTGTGTGTGTGTGTGTGTGTGTGTGTGTGTGGCCTGTCCTTGGTGTATCTGTCCAGCTCCCAAAACTGGCCATCCAGGAGAGAACTTTTCGGGCGCTGGGCAGATTCACCCAGAACAGGGTGCCAATCTATCACTGGGCACACACTCACTCACACAAACACACTCTGTATGGGGCAATTTGGAGAACTCAATTGACCTTGATCCATGTTTTTGGATTGTGGGAGGAAGCCGGAGAACCCGGAGGAAACCCACGTGGACACGGGGAGAACATGGAAACGCCACCCAGATGGGGATTCGAACCGGGAATCCCCAGCACTAAGAGGAGAACATGCTAACCACTAAGCCGCCGTGTTGCCCTCACTATAAACATGTTTTTTTTTATAGAAATCTAAAACTTTTATGAAAGTTTAATCCTCTTTGGTCACATCCCATTAATACACTTTACCCAAAGGACAACTCCAGCTGTTAAGACAACTACTAGACGACGACGTCTGAAGGAACTTTCTCCTTAAAGAAATCTTTTAAAAGCAAACGTTTTATTGGTGAAGTTTGCCCAGCAGGAAAATGAAGCCGGATTTTATCACTTACTTTCTTTTTATTACTCAATTACAGCACAGAGCAGAAAAAAAATCATGTTCAGTTGTTACTACACACCAATCCCTGTCCCCAGTATAACACTGCGGTTGCTGTCTGTAGAATAGTGGAATTGTATAAATAGATGTGAGTGTAATTAAAGCTGCAGAGGGACCGAGAGCATAATCCAACACTCATTAAGTGAAACTGACAAACATATTGATGTATGGACTAACACCAGGGGCAATTCAATATTTCCTATTCGCCTTCTATCATGTCTTCTGACTGTAAGAGGAAACTCAAGATTGCAAAGGAAAGCCATGCGGGCAAGAAGAGAACATGCAAATTCCTCACACAAAGTTTTTTTTCGTCTCCTCTGCCTCGGAATCAAACCCAGGACCTGCGTTTTGCACCATTCTGTCACCTATTTATATTATATATTATATATATATATATATATATATATATATATATATATATATATATATATATATATATATATAATATATACAGTATAATTATATATTATATTATGCCCATCCAGGGGAGAACGTCTCGGGCGCTGGGCAGATACACCCAGGACAGGGCGCCAACCTATCGCTAGACACACAATCACTCACACAGACACACTCTATATGGGGCAATTTGGAGAACTCAATTGACTTGATCCATGTTTTTGGACTGTGGGAGGAAACCGGAGAACCCGGAGGAAACCCACGCGGACACGGGGAGAACATGGAAACTCCACCCAGATTGGGATTCGAACCAGGAATCCAAGCACTGAGAGGAGAACATGCTAAACACTAAGCCACCGTGCTGCCCTATTTATCCACCCATATATTATCTTCCGCTTTATCCTCTATTAGGGTCGGGGGGGGGGGTTCCCCATGCCCATCCAGGGGAGAACGTCTCGGGCGCTGGGCAGATACACCCAGAACAGGACCCCAATCTATCGCTGGGCACACACTCACTCACACAAACACACTCTATATGGGGCAATTTGGAGAACTCAATTGACTTGATCCATGTTTTTGGACTGTGGGAGGAAACCGGAGAACCCGGAGGAAACCTACGCGGACACGGGGAGAACATGGAAACTCCACCCAGATTGGGATTCGAACCAGGAATCTAAGCACTGAGAGGAGAACATGCTAAACACTAAGCCACCGTGCCGCCCTATTTATATGAAGTGAATATTATTCTTTATGTTAAGATATTTGTATTAAGTTTGCACCAGTTAGTATTTGTATTCTACATAGTGTTGTGGCAACCAAACAACTATATGCAGTTTAAGTTGCATCCTAAAACGGGCAATTCCGCTCCTTAAATCTGATTGGCTGAGTTGTTTGTCCAGCCGTGACATTATTGACAATAAAGAAAGTACACCACGTAGTGTTGGACGTACCTAATATAAGTCTCATAGTAGCGCCTTCTGTCCCAGAATGCAGAGAGATGGTCAAGAGGAAATAGACGAGGAAGGAAAAAAGCAACAAGAATAGTAAAAAGGGACAGGATAGTATATACAGTATACAGTACTGTACACTACTATATAGATATACAGCATTATACACCACGCAAATTTCTGAAACGCCCTGTGTTGTTAATGCCCTGCATCAGTAAGTGGAACCACCTTGTGGCAGCATTGTGGATAGGATGCCAGGTGGGAGTTCAAGTTCTAGTATATTTACATTTGGTCATTTAGCAGACACTCCAAATTATCCAAAGTGACTTACAAGTATCCCAACTTGGTTGGGGTCAGAACACAGGGTTGATACAGCAACCCAGGAGCAATGAGGGTTAAGGGTCTTGCTCAAGGACCCACATCGGTAACTTCACTGGACTTAGGATTTGAACCCACGACCTTCAGATTGATAGACCAACACCCTAAACACTGAGCTACCGCACCAAGTTCAAGTAATTTATTTATATAGAGCTTTTTGGTGTATTGTCACAAAGCAGCTTGATAGTGTTGTAAGCATTTGAACCCCCATAGAGCGAGCCAAAGGGATGGTGGCAAGAAAAAACTCCCTGTTGAGTTGTTATTTTAAGGAAGAAACCTTGTGAGGACCGAGGCTCAGTGGGGGACTCATCCTCCTTGAGCAGCCAGGTAGCTGACTGCTCTCAGGAGAAGAGTCTTAAGTATTTTTTTCCCTTCTATCCACACCACTGCAGATACCCTCTAAAGGGTAAACTAAAGGGTAGAAATAATCATTTATTTATTTATCCATTTCTCAGTATTAATGAAAATACTTAATTTACCTCTCATTATATTACTTTCCACTTAAACTAGAGTCTTTGGGGAAGAGGGGGAGGGGATTGTTTGGGGGGGCAGGGCAGGGGCAGAATGTTTTGGGCATTGGGCAGAAACACCCAGGACAGCATGCCAATCCATCACTGGGCACATACTCACTCACAAAGATACACACAATATGGGGCAATTTAGAGCCGTCCCATTGAATCCATGTGTTTGGACTGTGGGAGGAAACTGGAGAACCTGGAGGAAACCTCTGTGGACACGGGGAGAACATGGAAACTCCACCCAATTCAGTATTTAAACCTGGATGTGCTGACCACTACACCACCGTGCCAATCCTACTTATATTATATTCCATCATATTGTTATACAAGAAGTTCAAATTGTATTATTATATAATAATATAAATAAAAGCATAAATACAAGACATTTATAACTCCATTCTACAGTATCCCATTCATGTGATTACCTGTTTCCATGGGACGTCCTGGGCTTCTCATAATCTAGGTAATATGAACCCGGGTATCCATTCGCAGGAATGTGCTGATAGAAGCGATTGTACCCTCCGTTGGGCAGACTGGACACGTTGGCGTTGTTCAAGTTGATGTTGGTGGACTTCGGTGACTTGCTGTAAGAATTGTGATGATTATGATGATGGTGGTGGTGGTGTGATGGTGGTTGCGGTGGGCCATGGCATTGGCGCGGTCCAGCCTGCCCACAGGCTGTTCCATGTGTGCATAGTGCGGGGGTGGGTGGACCTGCAAGGGCCGCTGCGTCGCGTTGGTCTGATGCCCCGAACCTCTGTGAGGGTCACCGTTAACGTGGTTGAGGTGATTGCCGAATAGGCCGCCGTTACGCTGTAGATACAAAGCCATTAGGATGAAACGATGACTCAACAAATCTCAAACAGGGGTTCCATCCAAATGATTACATTCTATAAAACATGTATTAGACTACTGAATTACATTTTTACAAATTATTTATAACTATAAATAACTTTTAAAGTCAATTTTAACTAAACAGTCATGAAGCTGAACAGAACTCGAACTTATAACTGGTTTTAATAAGTAAAAAATTAAGTTAATGAGCTTAATCAGGTTATTTAGAAGCTAAACACCTGATGTCTTCATAAAAAATAAACAGAAACTATAAACAGAACGTAATTTGAATTCATGGTTAATGATATGAATGAATCGGATGAAAGTCCTGATTCTCTAAGCTACTTCAAAAAAATCGACCAAATGCAGATCAGCCGAATAAACCATTTAAATCTGAAGTTTGGGCACCAAAGGCAAAATAACACATTTTAATTAACTCCATCCATCCATTATCTTCCGCTTTATCCTCTATTAGGGTCGCGATGGGGTTCCCCATGCCCATCCAGGGGAGAACGTTTCGGGCGCTGGGCAGATACACCCAGGACAGGACGCCAATCTATCACTTGGCTCACACTCACTCACTCACACAAACACACTCTATATGGGGCAATTTGGAGAATTCAATTGACCTTGATCCATGTTTTTGGACTGTGGGAGGAAACCGGAGAACCCGGAGGAAACCCACGTGGACACGGGGAGAACATGGAAACTCCACTCAGATTGGGATTCAAATTGGGAATCCCTAGTGCTGAGAGGCGAACGTGCTAACCATTATTAACTTATTATTTATTTTATTTACAGGGAATCAATAGTACTGAGAGAAGAACATGCTAACCACTAAGCCACCGTGCCACCCATTATATTATTTATTTTATTTATTATAATTGTTGCATCGAAATCTGTAAGCAATTGGGCAGACACCCAATCACACAGACACACCCACTATATAGGGGCAAATTAGAGCAAGCAACTCACCGGAGAAAACCCGGTGTGGACTCGGGAAGAACATGGAACCTTCCCCCAAATGGAGATTTGAACCTGGATGCCCAGCGCTGAGAGGCAGAGGTGCTAATCACTCCACCACTGTGCCCCCCCCCCCACTTTTACTAATTCATTCATTCATTCATTATCTCCCGCTTTATCCTCTATTAGGGTCGCGGTGGGGTTCTCCATGCCCATCCAGGGGAGAACGTCTCGGGCACTGGGCAGATACATCCAGGACAGTGCGCCAATCCATCGCTGGGCACACACTCACTCACACAGACACACTCTATATGGGGCAATTTGGAGAACTCAATTGACTTGTTCCATGTTTTTGGACTGTGGGAGGAAACCGGAGAACCCGGAGAGGTGAACGTGCTAACCACTAAGCCACCGTGCCTCTCCTTTACTAATTACAGATCCAAATTTGAACAGATTACATCATTAATGTCGCCTTTTTTGGTTCTGTGCATTAGGGCTTATTAAAAATACTGTGTGTATAGTTCGTAAATCAATAAATATTACAATATTATGTGTTATTTGGCCAAAAGTGCACCCAGATTATAAGACTGCTGACTTCAGCAAAATGAGTATCCTGCATTTAATGTCACAAAACTCTAGAAAAATTGTTTCAAATCCAATGAATTCATATAAATGTAATAGAATTAATTAGACTACTTCTTGTCTCATGCCCACCAGAAGCAGACTTAAAGACAGCTCAAAGGGAATGAGGTCACTAAATTTCAATTGCATCCTGGAAGTTTACAGCCAACCATAAAAACTCAATACTCCTAACAGTTAAAGCAGGTAAGAGCAAAGCTGCAGTCCTTTATTGGCTGCTACAAAAACGTTCAGTTGAAACACTGATCAGTGCAGAAGGAGCTTGTAAAAGTGTTTCCTTTACCCTATAAATCTCCTCGTCCTCCTCAGGCATAAAGTCTACTAGATCCTCCTCCTGGAGGTCACATGATATGGCACGGCGTATTTCGGGCCCAATATCATGCAGCGTGCGGAGACCAGCCTGGAACCACCAGAGCACAGAAGAGCTAAGTAGCCAAGCAGCTATCCGAAGCCTGACAACGCGAACGACTCCGGCAGAGACACGCTAACTTTAACATGGAACAGGTAACAACATGACAGGTCTTTGACAGGACAGGACTGTGTGAGATGAAGATGTCTGAAGACCGGAGAGTGCGGGACACTACTGAATTCAATCTACTTTTATGTTGAAGTTTTTGATTGGATGATGAATAATGGGGTTTAAAATACTCATATTCCACCACAGCGGTAAATAAGGGGCAACGTGTTCCAGCGTAAGAAAGCACAGGCGAACATACCAAATATCTCGATTAATTTCAAAACATGGGCACGGTATTTAAGCAACTGCTGAACATAGAACAAACAGTATAAAACTATAGAACATGCAAAACCTCCAAACTGAATGAATTCCATTCATTCATTATCTTCCACTTTATCCTCTACTAGGGTCTCGGGGGTTCCCATCCAGGGGAGAACGTTTCAGGCGCTGGGCAAATACACCCAGGACAGGACACCAATCTATCGCTGGACGCACACACTCACACACACTCTATATGGGGCAATTTAGAGCATTCAATTTACCAAGAATCCATGTTTTTGGACTGTGGGAGGAAACCGGAGAACATAGACACGGGGAGAACATGGAAACTCCACCAAGACTTTTTAGTTCTACAATTCCAGACTGTAGTCCATCTGTTTGTGTTCTACAGTACATACTGTGTACGTCCCCTTTACTCTGTTCTCTAATGGTCAGAACCCCAATAGTTAGGTAGCACCACAGAGCAGGGGTTATTGGGTGGGTGCATTATTCCTATCCCAGCAGTGTCACTGAGGTGGAGAAATGAAACTCCAGCAGCACTGCTGCACTAGAACCCCCTCACCACATCAGTGTCACTGCAGAACTGACAAGAAACAATCCACCACCCAAATGATACCTGTTCTGTGATGCTCCTGACCAACAGAGAACAGAGAACCAACAGGGACTAACAACAACACAGAACACAGATGGACCACAGTCTGTAATTGTAGAACTACAAAGTCCATCTATATGGTAAGTGGAGGAAATAGACGATGGAGCAAGAAGGGGGCGTGTCCAAACTTTTGCCTGTACATTCATGGTGACGGGTTAAAAGCTTGAGTGCACTAAAGGTACTGATGCAGATCTTTTACACTGTACCGCTGTGATGCACTCAAGCTAATCCATTCTCCCTGAAGGATACAATACCTTTAGTTTTGGGTCTTGTGTTCTTGTACAGCTTGTTTACTGATACGTACTTGTCTGCTTTAATTTCTGTAGGCTTCTTTTTTTTAAAATGTTTTGTCTGTGTTTTATGAAGCTGTACAGTTTGTTTGTATCAAGACACTTTTAGCATTAATACCACGGTGCTTGGACGTGTTGAGTGCAAGTGACCGAGACAATGAAGATGAGAAGGCAACGGAAAGGGTGTCTGACATGTAAATAGATCAAATAAACATACAGAACACAAACCAACATGACCAAATATTAACGCACAGAACCAGTCACTGAAATGTCAAGGCTACAGTATATTATTAATATCACAGCATCATAATTGTACTACACACATATACATACAAGAGGTATACACACACACACACATATATATATATATATATATATATATATATATATATATATATATATACATACATACACTGCCTGCCTGACCATGATAAAGGATGTACTTGGATGTAACTGATCTGCAGTTACTGCAGTCAGTCGGCTCTGAGTTCAACATCATATACCCAAAGAATGAGGTCAGAGGTCAGTTGATGACCTGAATATATTAATCCACCGGGTTCTT
>JAFMOC010000061.1:1682500-1760000 GCA_019802505.1 Corydoras sp. C115
GACAAGGCACCTAGCTTTCTGTTGGCCAGACGAGTGGTGTAGTGGTTAGCATGTTCTCCTCTCAGCGCTGGGGATCCGGGTTTGACTGCCAATGTGGGTGGAGTTTTAATGTTCTCCCCATGTCCGTGTGGGTTTCCTCCAGGATCTATGGTCTCCCACAGTTCAAAAACATGGAAAGAAGATTTTGCCCCAATATTGTGTGTGAGGGAGTGAGTGTGCCCGGCAAAGATTGGCACCCTGTTCTAGGTGTACTACACAGAGCCCAAAATTGGCGTAGCATGGGAACCCCCTGGTGACTCTAGTCCCTAGTACAGAATTAAGCAGAAGATAATGAGATGTGATAATGGAGATGTTATAATAAGATATACATATGTACAAATAGGCACGGTGGCTTAGTGGTTAGCACGTTCGCCTCTCAGCGCTATGGATTCCTGGTTCGAATCCCCATCTGGGTGGAGTTTCCATGTTCTCCCCGTGTCCACGTGGGTTTCCTCCGGGTTCTCCGGTTTCCTCCCACAGTCTAAAAACATGGATCAAGTCAATTGAGTTCTCCAAATTGCCCCATATAGAGTGTGTATGTGTGCGTGTCTGTGTGAGTGAGTGTGTGCCCAACGATGGATTGGCGCCCTGTCCTGGGTGTATCAGCCCAGCGCCCAAAACGTTCTTCCCTGGATGGGCATGGGGAACCCCCCCGCGACCCTGATAGAGAATGAAGTGGAAGATAATGGATAGATGGATGGATATATACAAATACACACATAAATCCATCCATCCATTATCTTCCGCTTTATCCTCTATTAGGGTCGCAGGGGGGTTCCCCATTCCCATCCAGGGGAGAACATTTCGGGCACTGGGCAGATAGACCCAGGACAGGACACAAATCTATCGCTGGGCACACACTCGCTCACACAGACACACTCTATATGGGGCAATTTGGAGAATTCAATTGACTTGATCCATGTTTTTGGACTGTGGGAGGAAACCAGAGAACCCAGAGGAAACCCACGCGGACACGGGGAGAACATGAAAACTCCACCCAGATTGGGATTCGAACCGGGAATCCCTAGTGATGAGAGGAGAACATGCTAACCACTAAGCCACTTACATTTTAGAGATTTAGAAGATGTTCACAATATTTGTAAACTATAAGAATTTTGTAGAAACACTCTTTAATTAAGGAGTGCTTTGAGGTAGAAAGTTACTTGTCATTAAGAATGTTTTTTGGGGGACGGCACCCTGAATCGTTATGTTTAATATCATGTGATCCAGGATTAACTCTGAATCTGTACGAACCTAAAGAGCAGCAGCACGGCTTGTGGAAAAGTCTGGAAGTTGTTGTTTCTGTTGATCTGACTCCCGTCCACCATGGCGACCTTTCCAAAAATCTGAAACAAAAATGCCGAAAGACGACAATTACATGCAAAGAACCGGTTACTATGGTTACCAACTTCTGAATGAATAAACAAGAGATGCCCTTTGTTATAATGTGCATTTTATTAAATGAAATAAATTGTGAATAGCGGCACGGTGGCTTAGTGGTTAGCACGTTCGCCTCTCAGCGTTAGGGATTCCCGGTTCGAATCCCCATCTGGGTGGAGTTTTCATGTCCTCCACGTGTCTGCGTGGGTTTCCTCCGGGTTCTCCGGTTTCCTCCCACAGTGTAAAAACATGGATCAAGTCAATTGAATTCTCAAAAAATTGCTCCATATAGAGTGTGTTTGTGTGCCCTGTCCTGATTGGCGCCCTGTCCTGGGTGTATTGGCGCCCTGTCCTGGGTGTATCTGCCCAGCGCCCGAGACGTTCTCTCCTGGATGGGCATGGGGAACCCCACCGCGACCCTAATAGAGGATAAAGCGGAAGATAATGAATGAAAAATTGTGAATAGCGGGGTACACTGATCTCTACAGACCCCTCCATTCAGGGACCCTGGTTAAGGAAGCCATGCTCTAATCCTTAATGAGTGCTCAAGGGATGCTATCAATTAGATGCTCATGGCTGGATATTATTATGGGCTGGTGCATTATCTGAGGTATTTGCTGCTTCTGATTCATGTTTAGCTTTGAGACACTAACACATCATTGTTCTTGCAGTGCTGCAGCTACACCCGTCCCTCACCCAAATCATGTGGTCATGTGATCATTAGAAAACATTGTTAAAAAGGCTAACAAAGTGTGCAGACAACTATATAACTATAGTCGAATTTTAAAACTACAGTGAAACTACAGAGGATGACTCCCCCACCCCCACTGCTCCCTGGTTCTCCCAAAGTAAAATTCATAAAAATCTATTATAACAGGGAGTTTTTTCTTGCCACTGCCGCTTCGTCTTGCTCATTGGGGGTTTAGGCTCAGAACTCTGCTTTAAGATGCTCTGCTTTAAATTTTTTTTAAAAAACACTAGATAAATAAATTAATGAACTTAACCTTGAACTTATACAATGAAGAGTCTAATCCTCAGACATAGAGCAATACCAGTTGTGGCTTCCACTAATTAAATAATATGCAATTCGCATTATATACAGCAAATGCCCCCAGGTCAATACAGTGCATATATATCTAATATACTATTAGGGGTGTCTTCAACTAAGGATTTTCATAGTCGAATCTGATTCGTCAGATTTTCCCTATAGTCGACTGATAGTCAAATCAGTTAAAATTTCACCACAAGATGGCGCTATAAGCGTGGTTTTTAAAAAATATTTTTTTTATATTTTACTTGTTTTTCTAGAGCACCGTAAATGGGATCCCTGTTCTGGACTTTTTTCCACTTCAAAGGAAAACCTAAAACACTCAGATCAATGAGTTTTGTTTGACAAAAGGCTATATATATAACGAAAACAAAGACATTTCATGTAAAAACTAATGCTTAGCAGCAGTCATGGGCGCCCCCATGTGGTCAAAATGGTATATTTGACTATGAGGTTCATAGTCGACTACGGTTCTCCGAATCGAATCGTCGAATCAGCGAATATTGCAGCTCACCCCTAATATACTATATAATTAAAAAAAAAAAATACCTGCATGCCAATTACAGCATAGATGAAGAACAACATGGCAATCAGCAGGGCGACCCACGGCAAAGCCTAAAAGGAACATATATAATATATTATTAGTTAAGGTACACATAGAGTATCGATCAAAAGTTAGGACACGCCCCCTTCTTGCTCCATTCTCTATTTCCTCCACTTATCATATGGATGGACTTTATAATTGTACAATTCCAGACTGTAGTTCATCTGTGTTCTGTGTTGTTGTTAGTCCCCTGTTGGTTCTCTGTTCTCTGTTGGTCAGGAGCATCACAGAACAGGTATCATTTGGGTGGTGGGTTGTTTCTTGTCAGTTCTGCAGTGACACTGATGTGGTGAGGGGGTTTCAGTGCAGCAGTGCTGCTGGAGTTTCATTTCTCCACCTCAGTGACACTGCTGGGATAGGAATAATGCATCCACCCAATAATCCCTGCTCTGTGGTGCTACTATTGGGGTTCTGAGCATTAGAACAGAGTAAAGGGGACGTACACAGTATGTACTGTAGAACACAAACAGATGGACTACAGAATGGAATTGTAGAACTACAAAGTCCATCTTTACAGGACGTGGAACTGAGAACATGGGTAGACAGGAATCACTTTGTCTCACCTGGAATGACTTGATGAACGTCCAGAGGAGGGTCCGAATGCCCTCACCTCGGTTCAGCAGCTTGACCAATCGCATAACTCTGAACAGGCGGAAAAATGTAATGGAGATGCGAGAGCTTTCTTCTGTGTTCTGTGGAAAGAGTGATCAGCATCATCACACTCATCAGGACAAAGACAGACGGGGGAGAGAACACAGAGCACCTGTGCAGCAGTTACCTGGCCAGTAGGGGGCAGATTCAATTGATTAATTCAATATCAAAACTGGGGCAGCACTGTGGCTTAGTGGTTAGCATGTTCTCCTCTCAGCACTAGGGATTCCCAGTTCGAATCCCCATCTGGGTGGAGTTTCCATGTTCTCCCCGCGTCCACGCGGGTTTCCTCCGGGTTCTCCGGTTTCCTCCCACAGTCCAAAAACATGGATTAAGGTCAATTGAATTCTCCAAATTGCCCCATATAGAGTGTGTCTGTGTGAGTAAGTGTGTGTCCAATGATGGATTGGTTGTATCTGCCCAGCGCCCGAAACGTTCTCCCCTGGATGGGCATGGGCATGGGCATGGGCAACCCCCCCCCACGACCCTAATAGAGGATAATGTGGAAGTCTTATGTCATCGTATCTCACAAATCGGACGGATTTGACTTCATGTCATGGTTGGATTGTCTGCCCTGGTACTGCCACACACCTGCCACATGAGTTAGTCCTTAACCAGGATTAGGATTAGGATTAGGAAGAAAGGAAGGAGGAGGAGGATGGGCATGCTGGATTGAAAATCACCCGGCCATACTTAACTGCACGCAGGGGCACAAGCATGGCTCTATCGACCTTGAGGCACTGCATGCGAACTTATGGGCCCCAAACCCTGCTGGTCTGAGTTTACCTGAGGTCACCACCTTACCTGTCCTGACCTGAGCTGACCCCATGGAGCTCAACATGCAGTAGTGTCAGCACTACAAACGTGACCACCCACTCTCTCGCTCACTCTCACTCTCAAACGCCCGCTCGAACACTCGCCAACAAGTTTGGGTGACACTTTTCCTTAATAAACACAAACTTTTTAAAAAGAAATAAGATATAAAACCAAAGAAAACTTCAAACAGGGGGCAGAGGTATTAGACGGGGTTTACTGTAAAAACACTGAGGAGGAAAATCTCAAAGGAAACCTAATAATAATGAAAGTTTATGTTAATAACAGTTAATGCCCTGTAGGGGGCAGAGTCTCTTACCCCTGACTCATCCACCTGTGGAGCCTCTGTGGGCTTTAAAATCAAAAAGCTGCGTTAATCACTCGCACACATACACACCACTTTCCACACGACCAAAGCACAATGGTAACAGTTTCTATGAAGCACCTACTCATAATGCATTATAATCACATCCATAATGCTTTATAGCATCTCATAAACCTCTATTAATGTACATAGACTTTCCTAATCACACTCATAATGTGTTATATCACAATGCCATAAGGTTTTATAACACAAAGTGATATAATGTATTATTATGTGTATTTGTGTTCATTCATAGCTGTTTAGACGAGCTTATAACTGCTAATAAATCATTATACACTCTCTGTACAGGAATTAGGTAAAGTGTTGGAATTCATTGCTTTACAAGAGATAGTTAGCACCACCTCTCAGTGTTGGGGATCCAGGTTTCCCATGTTCCCTCTGCATCTCATCCATGTTCTCCTCCCATAGTCCAAAAACATGGATTCAGGGTGAATTGGCTGCTCTAAATTGCCCCTATATAATGTGTGTCTGTGTGATCAGCATTAAGTTGCCCCGTCCTGGGTGTGTCTGCCCAGCGCCTGAAACGTTCTCCCCTGGATGGGCATGGGGAACCCCCCTGAACATTATGAGTGTAATTACAAGCCTCTATGAACATTAAGAAAAGCTGATGACAAGTGTTATAAGCATTATGAATGCAATTATAATGCATTATGAACACGGGATTTCTAAAAAGCATGACCACGAGAACTAATTTGGCTTTAATATCAGTCAGGAGAGAAAAAACAGGACTATTATGCTTACTGCTGTAAAACATCAGCATCACAGCACTTTATTACAACTATGATTAATTAATACGGGTAACGAATCAGCAGCACACAAACTGATTCAGTAATCAATACTGAATACTGAAGCTTCAATATGCTAATGCACTGAAACACCAACAATCAAGTAACAAATGCCCAAACCGAGACAAAACTACTTATCTGATTAGTGTGTGTGTGTGTGTGTGTGTGTGTGTGTGTTCCCTAATTTTGCTTAATCAGCTATTTCCTCTTTTGATGTTCACACAACTGGCCTTTATACTTTTTCTAACCAAGTTCCACCTCCAGCCGCTCATGCAACATCCAGCTGCTGAAACACCATCATGTTCTCAGCATGCAGCATGTTCTCACATTCTTTAGACAGCCCTGATTGGCTAGTGTCACTGTGATTGACTGGACGTACATGAGACAACACTACCTTTTCAAAACCATGGCCAGCTTTGCTTTTTTTGGGCTCTGGCTACAAACGGCTGAGACGTCACTGAGCTGAAATATCTGCTGGCATCATTTGTTTTTTGTTGGTTTTAAAGACGATGAGTTATTTATCAATCAAATTATTAATTAAACAGTTTTCGCTCTCGTGACACTGACGGTGCCGTGATTAACAGCCTTTTACAGACATCATTCCAAATGATACTTTTATTATTACTAATCAACATGATAAATAATACAGACAGACTAAAACATAAGATAAGAAATATGGAAGATATTCCAAAAATAGAGTAAAAAATAATAAAATAGTAAATAATAATAAAAGAGTAAAAAATAAATGATAATTATATGAAACAGATAATGAGAAGAACATTTGATGACATTTGAGTTTAGGGAAGTTTGTTTACGATTTTAGAAAAGGCCATATCTACTGAAGCACATCCACAAAGTCACAATTTAACCGAAAACCATGAGGATATATATATATATATATATATATATATATATATATATATATATATATATATATATATATATATATATATATATATATAATAAAATATATTATATATTTCCTCTACTTACCACATAGATAGACTTAGTATTGTAATTATAGGACTGAAATCCACCCCTTTTGGTTCTCTGTTGGTCAGGAGCATCACAGAACAGGTATCATTTGGGTGGTGGATTGTTTCTTGTCAGTTCTGCAGTGACACTGATGTGGTGAGGGGGTTTTAGTGCAGCAGTGCTGCTGGACTTTCATTTCTCCACCTCAGTGACACTGCTGGGATAGGAATAATGCACCCACCCAATAACCCCTGCTCTGTGGTGCTACTATTGGGGTTCTGACCATTAGAACAGAGTAAAGGGGACGTACACAGTATGTACTGTCTGTAGAACACAAACAGATGAACTACAGTCTGGAATTGTATAACTACAAAGTCCATCTTTACAGAAAGTGGAACTGCTTAAAAAAATAAATAAATCCCAATAGATTTCCCAATAATGACTGTCTATAGATAGTCCATGTCTTCAAAGTCTGAGGAACTCTTTATAATGTACCTCTGTCATAATGCTGCATAGCTGTATAAGTTCATTTAGAAATAAAAACAGTTTAATAACTAAATAAGATTAAGACAAAAAAGATTAAATGGCTCTAAATGTTGATGACTGGGCGGCACGGTGGCTTAGTGTTTAGCATGTTCTCCTCTCAGCACTAGGGATTCCCGGTTCGAATCCCCATTTGGGTGGAGTTTCCATGTTCTCCCTGTGTCCGTGTGGGTTTTCTCCGGGTTCTCCGGTTTCCTCCCACAGTCCAAAAACATGCATCAAGTCAATTGAGTTCTCCAAATTGCCCCATATAGAGTGTGTGTGTGTGTGCGTGTCTGTGCCCAGTGATAGATTGGCATCCTGTTCTGGGTCTATCTGCCCAGCGCCCGAAACGTTCTCCCCTGGATGGGCATGGGGAACCCCCCCGCGACCCTAATATTGGATAAAGTGGAAGATAATGAATGAATGAATAAATGTTGGTGACTTGTTTGGAATTTCGTTCTATTCCAACTTCCATTTAGAACCACAACCGTCATCTGGAGTAAACAGGATGCACAGATATCACACTAAAAACACATTTTGCAGCATTTTACCAAATATGCAGACTATCCTCATCAGATTTAATGCAAAATCCTCCTAAAATTATTGTATAAAGTGATGTTCATGCTCATTATCTAAAGGATAGTCATGCTTCGCTCATATTCACATCGCTCTTAAATGAGCAGGATGTGCCGGGATCAGTCTGCATGCATGCATTCTAACTGCTAAAGTCCATTCGGATGCCATTCCCTTTATAATCAGTGCTTCTCTCGTAAATATGGCCCAAAGTCATAAGAAGAGAATCTCAATGGAAACCTTAGAAAAGAAAAGTAAAGTGAAGGGTCAGTAAGGACCAAAGTATCTTACCAACAATTCCTCCCCCTCTGCGGGCTTTAAAATCAAAAAACGCCATTAATCAATTGAACACACAGTGTACGCACTCATTGTAATGACACAGTGCTCGTAAACACACGGCTCGATCACTTTTTGGCACAGATTAAGTGGTTTATTCAACTATCGAAGTGACCTCTGACCACATTTCCGTTCTATAATAACAAACTACAGTCAGTCATGTGTCCTGTTACCACTCTCTTGCATTCTCTCACTTTTTCTCCTCTCTCTCTCACCCACACACACACACACACACACACACACACACACACAAAAAGACTATTCCATTAAAAATATAAAACAAAGCAAAAAGAGGTGGACAGACTCCAGACAGATGAGGCCAAGTTTCCCTAACGCTTCCACATGTCTTAAATTCATCACCATCACCTTCTTTACATGTAAAACCTAACATCAACACATCCTGCACCCTCGGACATTCCCATACATCCTCCCATATCCTATTTCTAGCTCATTATTATTTTTTTTTAATCATAATTATTATTCATTCATTCATTATCTCCCGCTTTATCCTCTATTAGGGTCGCGGGGGGGTTCCCCATGCCCATCCAGGGGAGAAGGTTTCTGCGCTGGGCAGATAGACCCAGGACAGGGCGCCAATCCATCGCTGGGCACACACTCACTCACACACACTCTATATAGGGCAATTTGGAGAATTCAATTGACTTGATCCATGTTTTTGGATTGTGGGAGGAAACCGGAGAACCCGGAGGAAATCCACACGGACACGGGGAGAACATGGAAACTCCACCTAGATGGGGATTCGAACCGGGAATCCCTAGTGCTGTGAGGCAAACGTGCTAACCACTAAGCCACCGTGCCACCCCATAATTATTATTATTACTATTATTATTATTATTATTATTATTATTATTAATTATTTTTATATTATTTTATTAGGGCATCACAGTGGCTTAGTGGTTAGCATGTTCTCCTCTCAGCACTAGGGATTCCCAGTTCGAATCCCAATCTGGGTGGAGTTTCCATATTCTCCCCGTGTCCGCGTGGGTTTCCTCCGGGTTCTCCGGTTTCCTCCCACAGTCCAAAAACATGGATCAAGATCAATTGAGTTCTCCAAATTGCCCCATATAGAGTGTGTTTGTGTGAGTGAGTGTGTGCCCAGCGATAGATTGGCGCCCTGCCCAGCGCCTGAAACGTTCTCCCCTGGATGGACATGGAGAACCCCCCCACGACCCTAATAGAGGATAAAGCGGAAGATAATGGATGGATTATTTTATTATTATTTTATTAATTCCATTCTTTTTTAGATACTTTAATTGTATTCTATTTTTTATTTGCACAGTAGTGGGTAGCTTTAACTCACCTGTACCAGGTGATGTGACACTAAAAATCCTTGAATCCTTACAAATCATTTATGTTTCTCTAGAACACTTTGGATGAATCCGATATTTATAAAGCTTTATAAAGTATTCCTAATGCCTTATAACACTCGCCATAAGAATCTGTTAATGTCCATCGATGTACCACTCAAAGTAGTGTATAAATTTACTCCACAATGTGACATAATGCATTATAAAGTGTATGTATATTAATCCATAATGATGAATAAAATATAAATGTTTATTACAGAATAAAATGAATCCAAAGTTCATATTATATTATAATGCGGGTGGCACGGTGGCTTAGTGGTTTAGCACGTTCGCCTCACAGCACTAGGGATTCCCGGTTCGAATCCCCATCTGGGTGGAGTTTCCATGTTCTCCCCGTGTCCACGTGGGTTTCCTCCGGGTTCTCCAGTTTCCTCCCACAGTCCAAAAACATGGATCAAGTCAATTGAGTTCTCCAAATTGCCCCATATAGAGTGTGTATGTGTCTGTGTGAGTGAGTGTGTGCCCAGTAATAGATTGGCGTCCTGTCATGGGTGTATCTGCCCAGCGCCCGAAACGTTCTCCGCTGGATGGGCATGGGGAACCCCACCGTGACCCTAATATAGGATAAAGCGGAAGATAATGGATGGATATTATAATGCTTTATGTCACTTTGGGTTATAAAACATTGCCATATTGTTATAACAATTAATGGTTATAATATTGAACATCTCTGTACATTAATAAAGGTTATAAAGCATTATTAATACTTCATGAGTGCTTTATAAATGCTGGATTTATAAAAAGTCTTACCAAATTTATAATTAAATTAGCTCTTTAATTTTTAACTAAGGCATTTGATCTGCATCCTAGCACCTAGTTTATCTAAAAAACATTTAAATCTGTAAAATCGGACAAACGTATCACATAGGATATATACACGGCCAATTTAAATCACAAGTAATCAATAATTTCCCTGGAGAATCTTTCTTTTATTATTTTGTTGATTAAAATAGCTTACTTACACTGTGGGCAGCCTAAAACACATGATAGGCAAAGTAAAACGCAAAATAAGCACTTTTGAGCACCCTGTGCATGTGATGCATCCACTGGCATGCGTTTGGCATTCAGACAGCAAACAAGCATTTGAGGTACATCCTCATCCCTATGCTCTGCTGCAGCTCCCGTCTCACACATTCTCACAGTTAAAAATCAAGACAAAGTAAAATAAGTGCATGGTCGGCACTGTGGCATCGTCATGCATGTCGGACCGGGCGCTGCATCACAAACGCCCCCCGAGGGCACTCTCGGTCCAGTGCGCGGGATAGGCCACGAGAAGGTTTATGACGACCGAGGAGTCAAGATGAAAGATGGAGTCGTCATGCAGCCTGGCTGATTTCTACACACCTGCTCTACCCATGATCCCTTTCGTTCTTTTCTTTTTTCTTTCATCTGAGCTCTATGAGCTCACTGGAGGGAACAGAGGGCAGAACAAAGACAGACACAATCACACGCCATGCGCACAGCACAGACAGTCTGCAAATGACTTGGCGACGTCGGTCTGCAAGCGACCGCTGGAATTAAAAGATACCGTTAAGAGATTACAGCACAGAAATCACGCTGACTTCTGCAGCGTAGGCTGTGTCAGCTGAGCGGTGCATCGCAGTTAAATGTGGACAAATAATGTGGAGCAGTCACCCCAAGACATGACACGGGATTAAAATGAACTCTTTTAATTAAAAAGATTCTGGACTAAACATTTTGTTATGCTTGCTGTGCTATGAGATGCTGTACGGTGCGGTTCTGTGCAATGCAGTGCTGTGCTGCGCTGTGCCGTGTTTTGCGGTGCAGTGCTGTGCGATGCTGTGCTTTGCGATACTGTGCTGTGTGATGCTGTGCTGCAGCGCTGTGCGATGCTGCGCCGTTGTATGATTTGCTGAGCGATGCTGTGCTGTGTGATCCTGCGCTGTGTGATCCTGCGCTGTGTGATCCTGCGCTGTGTGATCCTGCGCTGAGCGATGCGGTGCGATGCTGTGATGTGCGATGCTGTGCTGTGCGATGCTGCGCTGTGTGATGCTGTGCTGTGCTGTGCTTTGCGATACTGCCCTGTGTGATGCTGCGCTGTGCGATGCTGTGATGTGCTGTGCTTTGCGATACTGCGCTGTGTGATCCTGCGCTGCGTGATGCTGCTCTGTGTGATGCTGCGGTGTGTGATGCTGCGCTGTGTGATGCTGCGCTGTGTGATGCTGCGCTGAGCGATGCGGTGCAATGCTGTGCTGTGTGATGCTGCGCTGTGCTGTGCTGTGCGATGCTGCGCTGTGTGATCCTGCGCTGTGTGATGTTGAGCGATGCTGTGTGATGCTGTGTTGTGTGATGCTGTGCTTTGTGATACTGCGCTGTGTGATCCTGCGCTATGTGTTCCTGCGCTGTGTGATGCTGCTCTGTGTGATGCTGTGCTGTGTGATGCTGTGCTGTGCGATGCTGTGCTTTGCGATACTGTGCTGTGTGATGCTTTGCTCTGTGATGCCGTGCTGTGTGATGCTGTGCTGCAGCGCTGTGCAATGCTGCGCCGTTGTATGATGCTGCGTAGTGCAATGATTTGCTGAGCGATGCTGTGCTGTGTGATCTTGCGCTGTGTGATCCTGCTCTGAGCGATGCGGTGCGATGCTGTGATGTGCGATGCTGTGCTGTGCGATGCTGCGCTGTGTGATGCTGTGCTGTGCTGTGCTTTGCGATATTGCCCTGTGTGATGCTGCGCTGTGCAATGCTGTGATGTGCTTTGCGATACTGCGCTGTGTGATCCTGCGCTATGTGTTCCTGTGCTGTGTGATGCTGCTCTGTGTGATGCTGCGCTGTGTGATGCTGCGCTGTGCGATGCCGTGCTGTGCGATGCCTTGCTGTGCGATGCTGCGTCGTTGAATGATGCTGCGCAGTGCAATGATTTGCTGAACGATGCTGTGCTGTGCGATGCTGCGCTATGTGATGCTGCTGTGCTGAGCGACGCTGTGTGATGCTGTGCTGTGTGATGCTGTGCTGTGTGATGCTGTGCTGTGTGATGCTGCGCTGTGTGATGCAGTGCTGTGTGATGCAGTGCTGTGTGATGCAGTGCTGTGTGATGCAGTGCTGTGTGATGCTGCGCTGTGTGATGCTGCGCTGTGTGATGCTGCGCTGTGTGATGCTGCGCTGTGTGATGCTGCGCTGTGCGATGCTGTGCTGAGCGATGCTGTGCTGTGTGATGTTGAGCGATGCTGTGTGATGCTGTGCTGTGTGATGCTGTGCGGTGCTGTGTTGTGCGATGCAATGCTGTGCGATGCTGTGCTGTGCGATGCTGTGCTGTGCGATGCTGTGCTGTGCGATGCAATGCTGTGCGATGCAATGCTGTGCGATGCTGTGCTGTGCAATGCTGTGCTTTGCGATGCTGTGCTGTGCGATGTTGAGCGATGCTGTTTGATGCTGTGCTGTGTGATGCTGTGCGGTGCTGTGCGATGCTGTGCTGTGCGATGCTGTGCTGTGTGATGTTGAGCGATGCTGTTTGATGCTGTGCTGTGTGATGCTGTGCAGTGCTGTGCGATGCTGTGCTGTGTGATGCTGTGCTGTGCGATGCTCATACTGTCACTCTACTCGGAATCAGACACACTATTCACTCAACACAGTCAGAGCTCAGTAACTCTGAGCTCCATGGCCACTCTGTCTGGAGATGAAATACGGAGGAGGTATGGAGGAAGATGAGGCACAAACATCATAACAACTAACCCGAGAATGGAACACTTGTGCAAACGCCATCTGCAGAACATGAATTATCGTTAGCATGCATTTCGGCAAACTACATTTGGGTTCCTCACACAGATCACAGATATGAGGTTTACTGGATCAGATAACAAGCTCCGTGCCGATTATAATCCCAGTGCACTGAATTATTTTACGATGGACCTGATCCAGTAAGTGGATATCTGTGGTGGCACAACATAACAGCAAACCATGAATAAAACAGAAGTGAAATCAAGATGACCGTTCATTTGTTTCACAAGGGTTTTGGCCTATTAATACCTACATCATCAACAATACCTACATCATTAAAAAGTTACACTGACATTACTGAAAACTGTTAACTAGCTACCTTAGGTTACCACCCTCTACCAGCCACTGATGGTATTACCAGTGTATCTTTACTGGCACAACAGGGTCGTAGTGTTATTATTGGTTGATCTGTGTAATCTGCTGCAGCTGGAAGTGTTTATTTAATTCTAATTTACTTGTAATTCAGTTCTATGCTTATTAGACATGCTTATGTCTAATTTCACCCGGTGTCTTCTGCATTAAAGACTACTTTTGAACCACCATCAGCTCTGGAAGGCTCCCTTCCAAGCCATGGCATCGTCAGATCATGACAGAGGGTACATCACTGTACACGTTTGTTTCTGGTCATTAATGATCATAAAGGGTCATAATGTTTGCTGCACAACTGCCATTGTATAATATGAGAGGAATATAAATAATATGAGAGGAATATAGTATATCTATAGAGGAATATAATATCTCATTATCTTTAGCTTAAAACTCTACTCAGGTGGCGGAGGTGGGGTTGGGGTTCCCGGGCAGTCAAACCCAAACCCATGGATTCAAGGTGAATTGCCTGCTTTAAATTGCCCCTATATAGTGCGTGTGTCCAGTGATGGATTGGCATCCTGTCCTGGGTGTATCTGCTCAGTGCCTGAAATGTTCTACCCTGGAAAGGCATAAGGAATCTCCTCACGATCCAAACAGAGGATTAAAAGATTTTCAATGAATCTGATCAAGATAAGACAAAGTCCTTGTGAATTCAAAAGACCGTCTCAGACTGACAGAAAGAAACAAGAATTTGGAGACAAATAAATGGACAAAATCACACATAACACACACAACACACATACATACACACATCCGTACGCTCCACCACCACCACACTGCTGACATCCTCAGTCATGCACATCTATATAGTGACACAGACTGACATATACCGTGACTTTACAATACACATACACAGATTTACATAGAAATACATGTATAATGACATCATACAAACACCTACAGCAACGTGAACATATGGACTCGGACAAATGGAGACTCCAGAGAGACAGTACTGCAGCTCAGATAGCCATAGCTCAGCAAAATGTCTGAGAGACAAGCATCAATGGGCCAATCAACACATCTGAAAACCGGTTTATGCCAGTCGTAAACTCAGCTATACGCCAACAACACTAGTCACTTATTGATGTAGACGTTTTTCCGGCTACTTCAAATTAATACAATAGTAACTAACTATATTTATTATAAAACAGGTATTCTTGGTGCTTAAATCTGATTGGCTGAGCTGTTTGTCCAGACGGAACATTATACTTTCCCACGATTTATTCACAATAACGCACAACCTCGAATGGCCTCGAATTTTTCATAATTTGGTTATGAAAAAAATATAATAAAATAAATAATTCCCAAATACGTTTATTTAAAACTAAATCTGATTAATAATCTGATTTGCAAACTAATTCGTTTTTTTTTAATAAAGAACGCTAAACGTTAACTCAGGTTTCTGGTTTCTAATGCTGCCATCTTGTGGCAAATTACCAGAACGCAGTTTATAACAACCATCGGAAAAATAACGTATTGTGTTTCACGCATTCATACGAATGTGGAGCGGTCAGAGGTGTGCGTTTTTGTCAATGATGTCACAGCTGGGCAACCGGCTCAGCCAATGAGATTAAAGATTCAGGGCAACTAACTATTACACTGTGAGAAGATAACTGAATCCAGCGTCCAGTGTGCGTATCGTTAAAAATATAAAGCATGATTATATAACTGAGTTTGTGACTGGGTTGCCAGTTCAGGCTTAAGGTTTCCCCCTGTTGACCCACAAACGCCTGTCAGTCACACCAGTCAAGATGTGATACACACAAGGGATATCATGAGAAAGTGTATTTTAGATGATTGTGCGATTATAGAACTATATCCAATTACATGTGTTTTCTGTACGTTATTGTAACATAAGTGTGTAAATAGTCGTATGTGGTGGAGCACTTCACAGGAACCAATCAGAAGTTCAAGACTAAATTACTAGCTTTGATTTAGTCTGGAAAGGCGGCACGGTGGCTTAGAGATTAGCATGTTCTCCTCTCAGCGCTAGGGATTCCCGGTTCAAATCCCCATATGGATGGAGTTTCCATGTTCTCGCCGTGTCCGCGTGGGTTTTCCTCCGGGTTCTCCAGTTTCCTCCCACAGTCCAAAAACATGGATTGAGTTCTCCAAATTGCCCCATATAGAGTGTGTTTTTTGTGTCTGTGTGAGTGAGTGTGTGCCCAGCGATAGATTGGCGCCCTGTCCTGGGTGTATCTGCCCAGCGCCCGAAACGTTCTCCCCTGGATGGGCATGGGGAACCCCCCCCCCACGACCCTAATGTAGGATAAAATGGAAGATAATGAATGAATGAATGATTTAATCTGGAATGGCGGCACGGTGGCTTAGAGATTAGCATGTTCTCCTCTCAGCACTAGGGATTCCCGGTTCCCCATCTGGGTGGAGTTTCCATGTTCTCCCCCCGTGTCTGCGTGGGTTTCCTCCGGGTTCTCCGGTTTCCTCCCACAGTCCAAAAACATGGATCAAGTCAATTGAGTTCTCCAAATTGCCCCATATTGAGTGTGTTTATATGTGTGTCTGTGTGTGTAAGTGTGTGGCCAGGGATAGATTGGCGTCCTGTCTTGGGTGTATCTGCCCAGCGCCCGAAACGTTCTCCCCTGGATGGGCATGGGGAACCTCCCCACGACCCTAATAGAGGATAAAACGGAAGATTTATGGATGGATGGATGGATTTAGGCTGGAGACATGAACTGAGGTGAAAACTCTGCTCCTTATAGAACTTGTTCATATCTGGACTCATCAGATTCAGGCTTATTAAAGCAAGAGCAGACATGTTAAGCCCAACAGGCATCGAGTGGCAGCCAGTGGTTGAAATATTGGACAGAGCTCTGATCTTTATAAACTGTAATGCACAGTTTTCTAACTTTAGCTTTAGTCTTGAGGCAAATCAAATAACAGAAGAGAGAAACGACTTGTTTATGAGAAAGAATCAAAGGGGAAAGAGAGCACATCCTGTCATACTTGCCTGTAAAAATTTCTATGGAAACAGAATAGATAAGAATATGGGTTAGGCAAACTATAGAACGCATCACATGACTGATCTGCTTCTTCCAACAAAGTTTTAAAAACAGAACGGCTTAAGAATTGTTACATTTTGAGATTTTCAGATAGACTGCTCAAATAATTAGAAAAAAAGCACAAAATAACATTCAGCACAGATGATTTATACTTTTTATACAGATCACAAAACAGAACAACAGACTGAGCTGTTAACTGAAACCTTGCGAAAACAGTGGGGAAAGAAAATATAGCCTGACTCTGAGCTATAATAACCAAAGAGAAGTGTGTGCATTAATATAACGAAAAAACAAGCAAAATATATCTTTTAAAAATGTAAAAAAAAAAAAAAACACCCCGATATCGTGTTAAATGAATTTATCCTAAATTAATTCAGCTTGTAAAATAGAAAATTTAGTAGGAAATGGGCAATGAATCCAAAGAAAACAAAATTATTTCATTACCAATAATTAGTTAATTAATTGGTCATTTTTGTAATTAATTCATGTGTTGTCAATGACGATGAACAATTGTGCAAAGTTTCAGCGCAATTGGAAAACGTGAAGTGGGTGAAATAGCATTTGCAAACTTTTTGCCAGACAACCAGACACACAGATGAAGCTGAAATAGGGGTGTTAATAATAATAATAATAATAATAATTCATTCATTCATTCATTATCTCCCGCTTTATCCTCTATTAGGGTCGCGGTGGGGTTCCCCATGCCCATCCAGGGGAGAACGTCTCGGGCGCTGGGCAGATAGACCCAGGACAGGGCGCCAATCCATCGCTGGGCACACACTCACACACTCAAACACACTCTATATGGGGCAATTTTGAGAATTCAATTGACTTGATCCATGTTTTTGGACTGTGGGAGGAAACCGGAGAACCCGGAGGAAACCCACGCAGACACGGGGAGAACATGGAAACTCCACCCAGATGGGGATTCGAACCGGGAATCCCTAGTGCTGAGAGGCGAACGTGCTAACCACTAAGCCACCGTGCCGCCTATAATAATAATAATATTAATAATAATAATAATAATTAATTAATTGTTTAATTGTTCAGCCATAATGTCAATCAATAAGTAATTACATGTAAAAAAAAAAATAAATAAATAAATAAATAATATATATATATATATATATATATATATATATATATATATATATATATATATGGGTTAGCACGTTCTCCCCTCAGCACTAGGGATTCCCGATTTCCATGTTCTCCCCGTGTCCATGTGGGTTTACTCCAGGTTCTCCGGTTTCCTCCCACAGTCCAAAAACAAGGATCAAAGTAAATTGAATTATCCAAATTGCCCCATATAGAGTGCATTTGAGTGAGTGAGTGTGTGTCCAGTGATAGATTGGCGCCCTGTCCTGGGTCTATCTGCCCAGCGCCCGAAACGTTCTCCCCTGGATGGGCATGAGGAACCCCTCCACCCCGCGTGACCTTAGTAGAGGATAAAGTGGAAGATAATAGATGGATGGATGGATAGTTGCCAAATGAAACGAGCACTTCTTTTCATTTAAGGTGTAATGAAGTTAAAAAAAACTATTTAAATTAATATTTTTTCCAAGAATTACATTAGAAGGTGCTATTAACAGAAATAAACAGCCTGCTTATTGAACATCCCGCATCCCCACTGTTTTCATGCACGGTTTCGAAAGAGGAAGCAAAAATGATGATACTCACGTTGGCTTCAGTGATAGCAATATCTACGACGCTACCAACTACAATTAAGGCATCAAACGTGTTCCAAGCATCAGTGAAATAATGCTGTTAACATCACATCACAGAGGTGACAGAGGGCAGCAGAGACGGATTTCAAAAGACAGAAGACAAGAAAAGGAGGGGCAGAGAGAAATATAGTGAGAGTCAGCGAAGAAACAGTCAACAGGATAAAGAAAAGTTCAAAAGCCCTTTAAATGAGATGTTTAGGATTGAAAGTGGCTCGTATTGAGCTGAAGCCTCGTGGAAAAGCTTCCCAGAGTACAAGGCAAGTGACTCCGCCTGAGAGGAAAGTGGGAAGGAGAGGGGGTGGTCCAGGAGCTGGACCTGGGGGGTTACTTACATCCGCCTCAGTGAGGGCAATGTCTACAATGCTGCCGATCACCACCAGGGCATCGAACACGTTCCACGGATCTTCAAAGTAACCCTTAAACAGGCAGCTTCGGTTAGCTATGACTAGTAGACATCGATTAGTGGACTGCCCCATTTTAAAACTGCTGTTTAAAGTAAATCTGCATCTCAATAAATAATATTCTTAGTGTTTTAATATTAATCAAATAAAATCTGGAGCCCCGTCATACCTACACAGAAAGCTTCCTACATTAACAGAGTATAATAAGCAGTGATGGTGGTACTGTGGGCAGCAGGAGGGCCATGGATTTGATTGCTGAGTCGGCATTGAGGGTCCTTTCTGTGTGGAGTTTCGCATTTTCTCCACGTGTCAGTGTGGGGGTTCATCAAGTGTAGATTGTAGATGTACATTTCCCCCAGATATATTGTTTCAGTCTATTATAGTGCTGACACACTCACACTCTAGGGGAAATGTACATCCAAAATCTACAATGGACCCAAATTGTGGAGGAACCCCACACTGACACATGGAGAAAATTCAATCTCCACACAGAAAATACAGTTCAAAGACATAATTCAGGTCAACTGTAGCTTGTAGATGTACATTTCCACTAGATGTGAGTGTGTCGGTCCATTATAGTGCTGACACACTCATATCTAGGGGAAATGTTCATCCACAATCTACAATGGACCTGAATTGTGGAGGAACCCCACACTGCCACATGGAGAAAATGCAAACTCCACAGAGAAAGGACAGTTCAAAGACATAATTCAGGTCAATTGTAGATGTACATGTCCCCTAGATGTGAGTGTGTCAGCAATACAATGGACTGAGGACCTGACTCAGGTGATTTCATACCCCTCACCCAAAGAAAGCTGAGGTCCAGCCCTTCCTGTGATCATAATAATGTTAGTAATACAGGAGCATTATATATTACACTACGTTTTGCCTATAGGCAGCCATGTTGTAATTGGGAACATTAAGTCATAGGTGTTTAATACAAACCTATTATAACAGTGTTATATCTCATATTAATAATTATCAAATTAGATTTTATCCAAAGCTAACTCCAAGCATCTATTGATGGTTGTGTTGTGAACAAAGTGTTAGTCATAATGCAGCACCCTTTGGAGCAATGAAGGTTAAGGGTCTTGCTTAAGGTCCCACACTGGTATCTTCAGTGGACCTGGGATATGAACCCACAACCTTTAGATTGCTAACCCAACCCCCTTACCACTCAGCAATTGATACTATGGTAGGTATGATGGGCATCACAGTTATTTACCTTAAATAACTCTTATATATCAGTCCAATCAGTTCCATGCATTATTAAATTCGTCACTCCACACTGGTGAGGGTTTCGGGGTGAGAGAGAATTCACTGAAACACTGCACACAGCACTCTGCCCTCTTTCACCGACACACCGCCGATGCTGATGATGGAGCCCATTTTAATAACAGAGTCTGGAATTTTAGGCATTAAAATCTGGATAGCCACCTCAAACAATTCCTAGTTATTTTATCAGGTTATGGTGTTTGGATCACTCAGATGTTGTAGGTTCCATAGCTGGACCCCTGAGATAATACAGCAAACGGGAAGACATGGCCTATGTTCTCCCCATGCATCAGATCCTTGCGAGTGAAACAGTAATTCACTGAAAACCTAAGCGGTTCACTCTCTGACATTCCAGTCAGAGGTTACGAACGTTTGCTAGAGGGTGTCACCAACTCAAAATCTGATTGGTTGAAGTCACAGTTTGATCAACACTTATTTTATGCTACAGAATGGATAGTGAAGGCCTTAGGCAGATTATTTGACCCTGGCAACTAATAATGCTGAAATGTGATGGTTAAATAAACATCTGAAAGCAGCATGTATTTAGATTTATTTAGTATTAGTGGGGGCGGGTTTAGTGGTTAGCATGTTCTCCTCTTAGCGCTAAGGATTCCCGGTTGAAATCCCAATCTGGGTGGAGTTTCCATGTTCTCCCCGTATTTAACTTATCCTTTTGAATGCCTATTTTGTAAATTTAAATTTCTTTTCTGGGCGGCACGTGGTTTAGGTTCGAATCCCCATCTGGGTGGAGTTTCCATGTTCTCCCCGTGTCCGCGTGGGTTTCCTCCGGGTTCTCCGGTTTCCTCCCACAGTCCAAAAACATGGATCAAGGTCAATCGAATTTTCCAAATTATATATAGAATATAGAGTGTGTTTGTGTGACAGCAATAGATTGGCGTACTGTCCTGGGTGTATCTGCCCAGCGCCCTAAATGTTCTCCCCAGGATGGGCATGGGGAACCCCCGCGACCGTAGAGGGTGAAGCGGAAGATAATGGATGGATGGATAGTATTAGCTGACATAATACAATTAACCTCAGTCTGTGATTGAGATTTTTTTTTCTGAGAAGGCCCTGGAAGGCCCTGATGGCCAACCAATAGTGAATAATGTTGTAAATTTTTAAATAGTGGAAACTATGTGCAGAATTAGCAATGGCTCCAGCACCAACAGCGACCCGTGTCAATGAAAAGGCATAAATGTGGTTCTTACAAGCATCCTGTCCTTCTTCGCAACACATATCTATGCTCGGGGAGAAGGTTATGTGGGGATTACAATACAGAGACATGAACATCAGTCATAAACACAACTGTTCAACGTCTCAAACTATACATTGTTCTCATTTCAGGAAACAATATCTGTAATAAACCTACCTTGGGTTTGAAGGCGATCAGTTTGAGGACCATCTCTACAGTAAAGAGTGCAGTGAACAACATGTTCAGGATGTCCATCACATAGTTAAATAGTTGAGACTGTCCATAATGCTGCAGACACAGAAATAATAACCAAACTCAGCATTTATTCTGTACTGAGCAATACAGTACCAGTCAAAAGTTTGGACGCGCCTCCTTTCTGCTTCACTTATAGTCCATGTTCTACAATTACAGACTGTAGTTCATCTGTTTGTGTTCTACAGTACATACTGTGTACGTCCCCTTTACTCTGTTCTAATGGTCAGAACCCCAATAGTAGCACCACAGAGCAGTATTATTTGGTGGGTGCATTATTCCTATCCCAGCAGTGTCACTGAGGTGGAGAAATGAAACTCCAGCAGCACTGCTGCACTAAAACCCCCTCACCACATCAGTGTCACTGCAGAACTGACAAGAAACAATCCACCACCCAAATGATACCCGTTCTGTGATTCTCCTGACCAAAAGAGAACAGAGAACCAACAGGGGACTAACAACAACACAGAACACAGATGGACTACAGTCTGTAATTGGAGAACTACAAAGTCCATCTATATGACAAGTGGAGCTAAAAAACCAGACCGTGAGTGTAGAACTGAGGAGGTGTACCTAATAAAATGGCTGGTAAGTGTTTACATGTTAAAAGACAGAACAGAGAACCAACAGGGGACTAATAAAAACACAGAACACAGATGGACTACAGTCTGTAATTGTAGAACTACAAAGTCCATCTATATGATAAGTGGAGGAAATAAGATAATGTAGCAAGAAGGGGGTGTATCCAAACTTTTGATCGGTCCTGTATATTAATGAATGACGTCTGCACTGGGTGAACAATGCAGATTGGAGATGTGTGACTGACCCACCTGAACAGCCAAGCAGAGTGTGTTGAGCATGATGAGGACGAACATGATGTACTCGAAGCCAGTGGAGTTCACCACATACCAGAACTTATACTGATAAGGGTTTTTAGGGATGTAACGTCTCAGGGGTCGAGCTTTGAGGGCGTATTCCACACACTGACGCTGCAGAGACGAATACAAGCACAAAAATATACTGACATTAAATACAATACGAGTATTTTTTTTAGTTCCGTACCCGATTCTCACACTAACCTGGTTTTTATCAAGCTCACAGTTCCTGTACTCCTTCTCTCCCTGCTCCTGAAATGTCACGATGACGAACCCCACGAAGATGTTCATCATGAAGAAAGCAATGATGATAATGTAGATGATGAAGAAGATGGAGATCTCCACGCGGTAGTTGTAGATGGGACCGAAGTTCTCTCGGTTCGAATCAATAGCCTTATAGAGAAGTCTGGTGAGAAACAAAGCAGGTATAAGATTATAAAGAATACGGAAATTAAGTTAGCCTTAGATGAGGCAGATAAGCCTCATTTAAGGCTAACTTAATTTCCGTATATATATTAATTTCCTATATATTGCCAACCAACACTAAAAAGAGAGATCACATTACACCTGTCCTAGCATCACTACACTGGCCCAGTTTGTTAAATCCGTTTGCTTTTATGTTCATTTTTAAGTTCTTATCCATCCATCCATTATCTTCAGCTTTATCCTCGATTAGGGTCGCGTTACTTACTAATTCTGTATTAGCAGTACATTCATTAATAGCATCATCACACTAGAATCAGCGCTCACTAGCATCATCCTACTGTCAAGACCCACTAAACCTGAATCCTAAAAGTAAACTTATTCATTCATTCATTCATTATCTTCCGCTTTATCCGCGGTGGGGTTCCCATGCCCATCCAGGGGAGAACGTTTCGGGCGATGGGCAGATAGACCCAGGACAGGGCGCCAATCCATCGCTGGGCACACACTCACTCAAACAGGCACACACTATATGGGGCAATTTTGGAGAACTCAATAGACTTGATCCATGTTTTTGGACTGTGGGAGGAAACCGGAGAACCCAGAGGAAACCCACGAGGACACGGGGAGAACATACTCCACCCAGATGGGGATTCGAACCGGGAGTTCCTAGAGCAGAGAGGCGAACATGCTAAACCACTAAGCCACTGTGCCGCCCTAAAAGAAAAATATTAAACCCTATAAATCTTCAAAAATAGCAGCATGGTGACATAGTGGTTTGCATGTTCTCCTCTCAGTGCTGGGGATGCAGGTCAGAATCTTAATCTGGGTGGAGTTTTCATGTTATCTCTGTGTCTACGTGGGTTTTCTTACAGTTCTCTGGTTTCCCACAGTCCCAAAATATGGATTCAAGGTGAACTGGCTGCTCTAAATTTGCCCCTTTATAGTGTGTGTGTGCCCAGAGATGGATTGGTAACCTATGCTGAGTGTATCTTATCGCCTGAATCGTTCTCCCCTTGATGGGCATGGGGAACCTTCAACCTTCCTGGTGTTCAAACCAGGTACCTTCAGGTTCCAAGGCTTGTTATCTTAACCACAAGCTCATTAATTAAAAGCCCACATGATTTAAGCGACGAAATAAAGGTTCTATAATAATCAGTTTATCTGATAACAGCTTCCTGACTTCCAGACTAACAAAAGCAACTAATGCACTAATTACTGTCCTTAGCTACACTAATTACATCCCAACCACTGTAATTAAACTCTATTGGTACAGTACACATGTTTGCCCTGATTCACAACAACAGATGAATAAACAGAGAGGTATTAGTGCAGACTTCTGTCCTCCTGCTGTACTGTCCGCTCTGATTAATCACGTTGATGTATTGTAACAACAGTATTAACAGATTACAGAGTTTAGTGGATTTGATATTTCTGGATGCAGGTGCATGTTGACAGGTGCCGTGTGAAACCCATCTGTTTGTAAATAAAATGAAAGCGTGGATAATCGAGTCAGCCGCTTACGCTGGCCAGCCTTCGAATGTGGACACCGTAAACAGAGCCATCATGGCCATGAGCACGTTATCAAAGTTGAAGTCGCTGTTGTGCCAGTGGCGTTTCTGAATAGTGGGCTGAGTCATATCTCCTTCTTTGTACATGATGTAGAATCCTCTGTTAAAGAAACAAGAAAGAAACAGACGGTGAACATTGTTACTCCCAAATGTAACGTTGCATAGCGAAAGAAATTAAAGAACCTTTATGTCACACACACGAACACACACACATACACACACACACACGAACACACACACACACGAACACACACACACACACACACACACACACACACACACACATACACACACATACACACACATACATATATATATATATATATATATATATATATTTTTATTCATATATATATAAGTTCTTCTCTCAGCACTAGGGATTCCAATCTGGGTGGAGTTTCCATGTTCTCCCCGTGTTCACGTGGGTTTCCTCCGGGTTCTCCGGTTTCCTCCCACAGTCCAAAAACATGGATCAAGGTCATTTCAGTTCTCCAAATTGCCCCATATAGAGTGTGTCTGTGTGAGTGAGTGTGTGCACAGTGATAGATTGGTGTCCTGTCCTGGGTGTATCTGCCCAGCACCCAAAACGTTCTCCCCTGAATGGCCACCGCGGCCCTAATAGAGGATAAAGCGGAAGATAATGGATGGATGGATGTCGCTGGATACAGGTGCATGTTGACCTGTGCCGTGTGAAATGACTCAAATAATAATAAAAAATAAAAAAAATGTAATTTTTCTAATTAATTTTTAATAAATTTTTATATATATATATATATATATATATATATATATATATATATATATATATATATATATATATATATATATATATATATATGTGTGTGTGTGTGTGTGTGTGTGTGTGTGTGTGTATACAAAGACTGTAGATATATAAATTCTAAATTAAACGTTAAAAGCTTGAATATATTATATCATAAATGAATCTAGCATTGATTATTGTATGAGATTATATGAGAACTCACTTGCACTCATCAGGACTCGATTTGGCCTCGTCACTGCAGCGGTAAAATTTTCCCTAACAGATAAAAATGATGGATTATTCCTCAGATCAACACTGTATAACTCAATTCATATCACAGTTATTCACGTATTCTGACCTTAAAGAGCTGCACTCCAATACAGGCGAACATGAACTGCAGCAGAGTTGTGACGATCATGATGTTTCCGATGGTCCTGATGGCTACAAACACGCACTGGACAACATTCTACAGAACAGGGTCGTATAGAGTCAGTCACATGTAGAGGATATAATCAACAATATTAGTTACATAACACACTGTACATCCAGAAAACACAATACTGACAACTTAAATCGTATCACTTTTCCATTGATCAGTAAGCCCAGGACATAAAATCCTGAGCAAAACATTCGTACCTTGAGCCCTTTTGCTCTGTTGATGGCTCTGAGAGGCCTCAGAACCCGGAGAACCCGCAGAATCTTCACCACAGAGATAGCTGAAGATCTAAGTGATGAATAACATAACAATAACCCATCCATCCATTATCTTCAGCTTTATCCTCCACTAGGGTCACGGAGTGGGGTTCCCCATGCCCATCAGCGGGAGAACGTCTCAGGCGCTGGGCAATACACCCAGGACAGGACATCAGTGTATCACACACACACAAATACACTCTATATGGGGCAATTTGGAGAATTCAATTGACCTCGATTCATGTTTTTGGACTGTTGGAGGAAACCGGAGAACCCGGAGGAAACCCATGCGGACAAGAGTGATTAGTGCTATTGTGTGCACATTTATGTTATACACAACGTTTGCAGGAAACATCATTATGGACCTGAGCCCAGACCGAGAAGCAATGTAGTGGTTAGTATGTTCTCCTCTCAGTGCTGGGGATGCAGGTCAGAATCCCGATCTGGGTGGTTTTCATGTTCTCCCCGTGTCTGAATGTGTTTCCTCAGAGTTCTCTGGTTTCCCACAGTCCCAAAACTTGGATTTAAGGTGAACTGGTTGTTCTAAATTTCAGAACCCGGAGAACCCGCAGAATCTTCACCACAGAGATAGCTGAAGATCTAAGTGATGAATAACATAACAATAACCCATCCATCCATTATCTTCAGCTTTATCCTCTACTAGGGTCACGGAGTGGGGTTCCCCATGCCCATCAGCGGGAGAACGTCTCAGGCGCTGGGCAGATACACCCAGGACAGGACATCAGTGTATCACACACACTCACAAAGACACACTCTATATGGGGCAATTTGGAGAATTCAATTGACCTCGATCCACGTTTTGGACTGTTGGAGGAAACCGGAGAACCCGGAGGAAACCCATGCGGACAAGAGTGATTAGTGCTATTGTGTGCACATTTATGTTATACACAACGTTTGCAGGAAACATCATTACGGACCTGAGCCCAGACCGAGAAGCAATGTAGTGGTTAGTATGTTCTCCTCTCAGTGCTGGGGATGCAGGTCAGAATCCCGATCTGGGTGGTTTTCATGTTCTCCCCGTGTCTGAATGTGTTTCCTCAGAGTTCTCTGGTTTCCCACAGTCCCAAAACTTGGATTTAAGGTGAACTGGCTGTTCTAAATTTGCCCCTTTATAGTGTGTGTGAGTAAGTGTGTGCCCAGAGATGGATTGGTGACCCATCCGGAGTGTATCTTATCGCCTGAATTGTTCTCCCCAGTTAGTTAGCATTACAACAATGATTAAAAACTCACTGAATCCCAAATGACACCAGAGAGACGCCGACGACCAGCAAGTCCAGCAGGTTGAAGTAGTTCCTGCAGAACGCTCCCTTGTGGAGAAAAGCTCCATACGTCATCATCTAAAAGAAAAGGTTGAAGCGTTAAAAAAAGCACCGAAGGCTAAAAATAACTCTGCAGACAGGATTTCAGGTTCTGTCTCAAATCATGCACCGGGTGTGATGTCACTGCACTGGTGTGATGTCACCGCAGACAGTTTACAGCGACTTATTTGTTTGATATTAAAGGTATTTCTTCTAATCTCATTATCTTTTGCTTAATCCTCTACTAGAAATTAGGGGGGGGGGGGGGGGGGGTCCCCATGACAACCAGGGGAGAATGTTTTGGGTGCTGGGCAGATACACCCAGGGCAGGGTGACAATCCATGATTGGGCACACACACCCACATACAACATAGGGGCAATTTAAAGTAGCCAATTCACATTGAATCCATGTTTTTGGACTGTAGGAGGAAACCGGAGAACTTTGCCACCATAATAATAATAATAATAATAATAATAATAATAATAATAAAGGGTGGCAAAGTCCAAAAACATGGATTCAAGGTGAATTGGATGCTCTAAATTGCCCCTATGTAAATTGTATGAGTGTGAGTGAGTGAGTGAGTAAAAATGTGCCCAGCGATAGCGACCGGAGAACCTGGAGAAAACCCACAGGGATACATGGAGGACATGGAACATTTGAATCGGGATTCAAACCTGGGTCCTCAGCGCTGAGAGGAGAACATGCTAACCATTATGCCACTGTGCCATCATAATAATAATATGAATAAATAAATAAATAAATAAATAAATAAATAAATGAGGGGGGGCACGGTGGTGTAGTGGTTAGCTCGCTCACATCTCAGTGCTGGGGATCCAGGTTTAAATCTTGTTTAATGTTCTCCGTGTCCCTGTGGATTCTCTCCATTTTTTAGTTTATATCTGTTACAGTGCCATATTTGTACAGTTTCTATTTTTTATTTTATTTAATTGCACACTGTAAATACATATTTGATTTTATTCTATTTAACTTATCCTTTTGAATGCCTATTTTGTAAATCTAAATTTCTTTTCTGGGCGGCACGGTGGTTTAGGTTCGAATCCCCATCTGGGTGGAGTTTCCATGTTCTCCCCGTGTCCGCGTGGGTTTCCTCCGGGTTCTCCGGTTTCCTCCCACAGTCCAAAAACATGGATCAAGTCAAGTGAGTTCTCCAAATTGCCCCATATAGAGTGTGTCTGAGTGAGTATGTGCCCAGCGATGGGTTGGCGCCCTGTCCTTGGTGTATCTGCCCAGCACCCGAAATGTTCTCCCCTGGATGGGCATGGGGAACCCCCCCCGTGACCCTAGTAGAGGATAAAGCAGAAGATAATGAATGAATGAATGAATGAATAAATTTCTTTTCTTAGTGTAATTCCAAATTTGTAACTTTATGTGGAGATGTCAGGAAGAATTTCCCTGCTGGCTGTACCGTGTATAACTACACATGTCACTAATAAACCTGATTTGATTTAGATGTGAAAACTAATAACTACTGCAGCTGCTTTGATTGAATGAAGTTCTGTAATGGAATCAGTTCTGTAGAACATACTGCACAGTGTGGAGGAACCGCAGAATCAGTGTGTGGTTTGAGACTTCAGCACTTTAAACACTTACCTGTGTTTTACACAGAAAAGCTGCTGGACAGTTCATTACTGACATGTGTGATTTATTCTCCCAATCGAAATTCCCATCTACAAATTTTACTCAAATTTTATTATCGTACATAAACACTCACCGGCCATTTTATTAGGAACACCTCCTCGGTTCTACACTCACTGTTTGGTTTTTGTGCACTGATCATATAGATGGACTTTGTAGTTCCATAATAACATTCTGTAGGCCATGTGTCTCGACATACAGTACTCTGTTAGTCTGCTTTAGTATGTTCTCTGATGTTCTCTCAGGACCTCCACAGAGGAGGTATTAGGGTGGTGGATGACTCTCAGTACTGCGGTGATACTGACATGGTGGTGGTGTTAGTGTGTGTTGTGCTGCTGGTCAGAGAACAGAACACCAATCAGAACATACAGCTGTCTGATCCACTCGTACCATCATCCACCACCCTAATAGCACTTTATCTGTGGGGGTCCTGATCATCAGCGAAAATAATAAAGGGAACTAAAGGGAAGTATGTAGAGGAACAGATGGACTACAGAATGGAATTGTAGAACTACAAAGTTATAGTTATGGTTAGATTAGTGTAAGGTTATGGTTAATATTAAGGTAGTAGTATATATAGATCCACTAGTACCATCATCCACCACCCTAATAATACCTGCTCTTTGGGGGTGCTGATCATCAGAGAACAGAGTAAAGAGAAATAAAGGGAAGTATGTAGAGGAACAGATGAACTACAGAATGGAACTGTAGAAGTACAAAGTTATAGTTATGGTTAGATTAGTGTAAGGTTATGGTTAATGTTAAGGTAGTAGTATATATAGATCCACTAGTACCATCATCCACCACCCTAATACCTCTGTGGGGGTCCTGATCAACAGAGAACAGAGTAAAGGGGACTAACAGAGTATGTAGAGGAACAGATGGACTACAGAATGGAATTGTAGAACTACAAAGTCCATCTATATAGTAAGTGCAGAACCAATGTGCTGTACCTAATAAAATTGTCAGTGAGTGCATATATATATATATATATATATATATATATATATATATATATATATATATATATATATATATATATATATATATATATATATATGATGTGTGTGTATGTGTGTGCGTGGTACCAAAAAATTGCTTGGAAACATCAGATTCTGTATGAAAAACTCGTGACCTCATAGTAAAATGAGATGCTGTAAAGAGGCGGAGCTACCCGCTGCCTCCACACAATGTGTTTTTAGGGTTTTTGTAAATACAGCATGTGAACGCTGCATTTTCTGTCCAGGAGCTTATTCCCACATAGTGCAAAGTTATAAACATTTTTATATAAATATACAACTGTAACGTTTTAAATGCTGTAAGGAGTGAAGCTAACATGTAAAGCTTTCATCAGCATGAATGTGATAGTAAGATGTCGCTTTGCCAGGTTGGGGGACCAGGCAATAAAACATGCGCTTTGTTGCCAAGTTGTGCAGTCGATATAAGAGCGAAAGAAAGAAAGGAGAGAAGCAGATGAGGCGAGAGCCAAAGCTGAGAAAGAGGAGAGAGGAAGAGAGAGCGATCTGAAAGAGGAACCCCTTGCTATCACATTTATGGTTTGGTCAGAATCATGTTCTACCTGCAGAGCTACATCAGTGACAGGAGTCAGGAGTCAGTTCAACATCATAGAAAGCATAAAACGATCAGATCAGCCGAAAACCAAGGCATGAGCCTCCAAACCCAAACTCAGAGGCGCTGGCTACTCGGTGCAGTGTAAGCCAATGTGGCATTTCCTCAGATACGCTAAAACCTACGAAGACTTTATGGAGTAAAATCGTTTTCCAAAAAAATGTTAAAAAAAAAATTTTATGTGCTTTTAACACAACCTTGTTCCATTTATTTCTGTAACAGCTCACCTGACACCTAGCACTGCATCTTACACCCTACACAAGGTGCATCTCACAACCCAACAACAGAATATTTTCCTGCCTTATGCCCATGTCCTTTAAATACGATGTTCAATCCCCACATCATTCTGCTTCATATTGCTGAATTTTCCTAATCCATCCATCTATCCATCCATTATCTTCCGCTTTATCCTCTACTAGGGTCGTGGGGGGGGGGGGGGGGGGGTGTTCTCCATGCTCATCCAGGGGAGAACGTTTTGGGCACTGGGCAGATACACCCAGAACAGGACGCCAATCTATCACTGAGCACACACTCACTCACACAGACACACTCTATATGGGGCAATTTGGATCCATCCATGTTTTTGGACTGTGGGATCCTTTGTTCTAATCCCTGTAAACAAGTTAGAAAACTTTATTAATGTGTCTGCTAAATGACCCTAATGTACTACTAAGATGCTATTCAGTCCTTCGTTTGGAGAAAATGCCCACAGTGTGATGAATCCACCACCATGCTTAGTATAGCTACAAAATAAAATAAAAACTTTAGGGAACACATTATTAAGTGTCACCTGTTTTACTAAAACCAGCTTTGTATAAAGTTTTTATAAATAATAATAATAAAACAAAAAAAAAAGCTTAGTGGTTAGCACGTTCGCCTCTCAGCGCTAGGGATTCCCGGTTCGAATCCCCATCTGGGTGGAGTTTCCATGTTCTCCCCGTGTCTGCGTGGGTTTCCTCCGGGTTCTCCGGTTTCCTCCCACAGTCCAAAAACATGGATCAAGTCAATTGAATTCTCAAAATTGCCCCATATAGAGTGTGTCTGTGTGAGTGAGTGTGTGCCCAGTGATGGATTGGCGCCCTGTCCTGGGTCTATCTGCCCAGCGCCCGAGACGTTCTCCCCTGGATGGGCATGGGGAACCCCACCGCGACCCTAATTTTTTAATTATTATTATTATTTTATTTTTTTTTATTATTATTATTATTTATTTATTTTTTTTATAGGCATGGTGACTTAGTGGTTAGCACGTTTGCCTCTCAGTCCCGGGAGTCAAGGTTCGAATCGATATGGGTGGCATAGGATTCCTCCAGGTTCTCCGGTTTCCTTCCACAGTCTAAAAACATGAATTCAAGGTACAATGCCCTAAATTAGAATCTTTTTTAAGATACATACCTAAATGTTCTATTAATCTCTAAGTCAATAAGGTTGTGTTAAAAACAATATCAATGTAGTGAGATGTCACCTAAGCTGAGCTGCCGTTGTAGCAGAGTAGTCACCTGCCCCCTATGGGTCTGGAGGACATGCTGCATTAATGCGGTCTGAACCATGTGCTGCCTTAACATGGTCGATTCAGCCCCCTCTTTTATGCAGTTGTAAGTTGTGATGTCATGACAGGAGCTTTGGCTGCAGAGGGATTCGTATTACGGTATTATAATTCTAACCCAACTTCAGCCAAAGCAACGTGCATTCAGATATGTACACGCATCATCATTTTTATTAATTTTTTTTCTCAATTCACAGAGTTGCATAGTTTTGTGTCGTTCTTTTTTTATAACACCTCAGTTCATCACACCAATCAGAGCGCGATTTGAATCCACTCCACACTTATATGGCGTAATACAAACATGCCAACTCTCGTGTCCTTGGGTGAGGAAGAATGCGTTTTGTGGAAATGTACCCGTTTGAGGGTTTTCTTTTCCTTTTCGATTTAAAAGAGGTGCCAATAGAGAACGGGAGTGGAAAAGAAATGAAAGAAAGGCATCACGTCGGGTTGAAGATTAAGCAGGAGACACACGGGGAGAGAATGCAGGAAGGCCGTGTGCACCACTCGAGAGGTTACCTTCATAACGATCTCAAACGTAAACAGACTAGTGAAGACATAATCTGCATAGCCTAGGACCTGGAATAAATCAGACGGTTACAGCATTACTGCACAAAGACCACAGACACGCCACAGACATGCAGGTTACACTTTACCTTCAAAATGATCTCTACAGTAAAGATAGCCGTGAAGGCATAGTCAAAGTAACCAAGTATCTGCAAAGAGCAACGTTACATGTTTAACCAAATAGTAAGCATCGGAACGCTCGAGGAGAAACGGCATGGAACATAAAGAAGATCGGTAAATAGAAAGAAGATTCTATGAATCCGTTATTCATAATGTCTGCCTGTGATGTATGCATTTTATATCATGTTCATACTATGTATACATCATGTATATATTATGTTAATATTATATCATGTTATATACTGTATATATATATATATATATATATATATATATATATATATATATATATATATATATATATATATATATACACACACACATAATATGAACATGACCTTTGTGGCTTGTCCACATGACTTTTGGCATACTGCAGTCGACTTTTTCTTGTTCTTTGGAGGCAGCAAGGGGTTTGCATACACACACACGCGGGGATTTTTTTCTCCACCATAATATGAACATGATATAATATAAAATCATATTATGTATATATATCATGTATATATCATGTACATATTATATCATGTTCATATTACGTATATATCATGTAAATACCTCTGTTCTTTATATTCATATTATATCATGTTAAGATTGTGTATCTACATTTAAACACTTTACCTCTCCATGCACCAGTCACTAATTGACGCACTTTATATAAATAATGTATATAATGCACGTCTAGTCATATGCTTATATATATATATATATATATATATATATATATATATATATATATATATATATATATATATATATATATATATATATATATATATATATATATATACAGCCATTATCTTCTGCTTTATCCTCTACTAGGGTCGTGGGGGGGGTGTTGTCCATGCCCATCCAGGGGAGAATGTTTTGGGCGCTGGGCAAATACACCCAGGACAGGGCGCCAATCTGGGCACACTCTCACTCACACATACACACTCTATATGGGGCAATTTGGAGAATTCAATTGACTTGATCCATGTTGGACTGTGGGAGGAAACCGGAGGAAACCCACGCAGACACGGGGAGAACATGGAAACTCCACCCAGATTGGGATTCAAACCGGGAATCCCTAGTATTGAGAGGAGAACATGCTAATCACTAAGCCTGCTAATATAAATATATAAATTTTCTATATTTGACTGAATAATATTTTTCTTTAGTATATTTGTGCATACTGTGTGTCTGTGTGTGTACAAACGTACAATGTTCCGGAAAGAAAGGCTCCTGATTGGATCCTCAGCAGCAAGAGAGGCAGAGCTGAGCATGATGAAGACGAGGATGAGGTTGGTAAAGATGTGATGGTTTATCAGCTTGTGACAGGCGACACGAATCCTGCTCTCACACACAAACACACACACACACACACACACACACACACACACACACACACACACACACACACACACACACACAAAGATTAATTACCCAATGAATCATTTAAGGAAAACACAAAACAGAGGAAAACATTTTAGGGAAAATACAAATAAAAAGGATATATAACATCAAAATGACTCTTAATTGCCTCTATGTAAATTTGCCCTATACTTTACCTTTACTATACCACCCTCAACGGCAAGTTACACAGCGACATGAGAACATGCAAACTCTCAGTACATACGGATTGGTGTTACTGAAGATGAAGAACGCAGTTCCCTCTGGAATCGGAATGATCTTCTCCTTCCGGACCAGCTCGGAGATCTTTGGCCTCGGCCCTGATGGAGCATCCTCCTCCTCCTCGTCTGGGACATGGACATTTAGACAGAAATGATAAGCACCCCTGCCATCACACCACCAATCAATGTCAGTCTCAGTGCTGAGAATGATCCATCACCCAAATAATACCTGCTCTGTGGTGGTGCAGTGGAGGAATTTAGTGAGTGGAGTTTATTAAATGGATGATGAGATGAGGAACTGGTGGCTTAGTGGTTGGCACGTTCGCCTCTCAGCACTAGGGATTCCCGGTTCGAATCCCCATCTGGTGGAGTTTCCATGTTCTCCCCGTGTCCGCGTGGGTTTCCTCCGGGTTCTCTGGTTTCCTCCCACAGTCCAAAAACATGGATCAAGTCAATTGTGTTCTCCAAATTGCCCCATATAGTGTGTGATGTATGTGAGTGTGTGCCCAGTGATAGATTGGTGTCCTGATATGTCCTGTCCTGGGTGTATCTTCCCAGCGCCCAAAACGTTCTCCCCTGGATGGGCATGGGGAACCCCACCGCGACCCTAATAGAGGATAAAGTGGAAGATAATGGATGGATGGAGATGAGGAACTGCTGAATGAACCTAATAACCTGTCTGCTTATCATTTGGACAAATCGAATGCTTTTTATTGTTTTTTAAAAACCCACAGCACTCTACCTGCATTGTCCTTCTCGTCTTCATCTCCCGCCTTCAAATAGAAAACAATCAGCGTTTCAGCAAAACACAACAGTTAACAACCTCCTGTGTGAATAATCAGCTTTTAATCTTGTCTCTCACACACACACACACACACACACACACACACACACACACACACACACACACACACACACACTTATAAAAACACATCTACACACACATTTACCTTATACTCCTCTTCCTCCTCTTGCTTGTCATCTCTTAAAAACAAAAACAATGATTCAGAGCACTGAATATACAAACATAGGTATGCAGGTTTGTAGATGGATGGATGGATGGATGGATGGGACGGATGGATAAAGTGATGGATACGTTGGTTGGTAGGCAGGTTTGTAGATGGCTGGATAGAAGGATAAGTTAATAAATGGAGGAATAGGTGGCTGGAGAGGTGGGTAGATCGGTATGTAGATGGATGGATGGATGGATGGATGGATGGACAGACAAGTGATGGATACGGTGGAAGGTGTGTGGGATTGTGAATAGATGGATGGGTGGATGTACGTGGCTGGAGAGGTATGTTGGAAGGTATGCAGGTTTGTAGATGGATGGATGGATGGATGGGACGGATGGATAAAGTGATGGATACGTTGGTAGGTAGGCAGGTTTGTAGATGGCTGGATAGATGGATAAGTTAATAAATGGAGGAATAGGTGGCTGGAGAGGTGGGTAGATCGGTATGTAGATGGATGGATGGATGGATGGATGGATGGACAGACAAGTGATGGATACGGTGGAAGGTGTGTGGGATTGTGAATAGATGGATGGGTGGATGTACGTGGCTGGAGTGGTATGTTGGAAGGTATGCAGGTTTGTAGATGGATGGATGGATGAATGAATGGATGGACAGATAGATAGGTGAGTAGTTTGGTAGATTGGCATCTGACGTATCCATCAGATGGAGAGGTGGGTGGATTGGTATGTAGATGGATGGACAGATGGACAGACAAAGTGATGGATACATTGGAAGGTAGGTGGCTTGTGGATGGATGGGTGGATGGATGGATTAATAGGCAGTACTTACTCTTTTTTCGGAGTGGGCGCGTTCATAGAGTCCGTGTCCGCCAGATTATCAACAGCAATGGCCAAGAAGACATTCAGCAGGATGTCTGAATACCCAAACTCATCAAGGAGCAACAACGGCATGACGTTCTGTACCTTACTGTATAGAACCAACTGGATGATTTATTAGTTTTACATTAATTATCTCATCATTAATAATCAATCAACAGTATTTAATGACATGCTTTGAGGATTGAGGAACACTGGCCAACCCACATGAATGCATATAACTATAACACTATAACAGTGTAATACAATAAGATGATATCACTTTAACACGGATACAATTTCCACAGATGAAGAGGATGATGAAGTAAATGCACACGATCATGCCAGATGATGAAGGACCACCGTATGCCATAATGCCGTCGTACATGACCTGGTTCCAGTCTTCACCCGTCAGAATCTGCAACACAACGTATATCATGTTATGTTACGTATATTATGTTATATTTATACAGTATGAAATATATATATATATATATATATATATATATATATATATATATGTGTGTGTGTGTGTGTGTATATATATATATATATATATATTCATTCATTCATTCATTATCTCCCGTTTTATCCTCTATTAGGGTCGTGGTGGGGTTCCCCATGCCCATCCAGGAGAGAACGTTTCGGGCGCTGGGCAGATACACCCAGGACAGGGCACCAATCCATCGCTGGGCACACACTCACTCACACAGACACACTCTATATGGGGCAATTTTTGAGAATTCAATTGACTTGATCCATGTTTTTGGACTGTGGGGGGAAACCGGAGAACCCGGAGGAAACCCACGCAGACACGGGGAGAACATGGAAACTCCACCCAGATGGGGATTCGAACCGGGAATCCCTAGCGCTGAGAGGAGAACATGCTAACCACTAAGCCACCGTGCCGCCTATATATATATGTGTGTGTGTGTGTGTGTGTGTGTGTGTGTGTATGGTATATGAGCTATGTTTTAAACCACATAGCTAAATGGGTAATTCCAGTCCTTATATCTGATTGGCTGAGCCATTTGTCCAGCCAGCCATGACATTATTGACAATAACACACACCTCTAAACGCTTTACATTTGTATCAAAGCGTGATATACAGTACATTATTTTAAATCGTGTACCACACACACCTGAAACACAGTGAGCAGGGCCTGGGGGAAGTTGTCGAAAGTGCTCCTTTTGGAGTGTATGTCGTCGAAGTTGAACTTTCCGCCAAACACCTGCATGCCGAGCAGGGCGAAGATGATGATGAAGAGGAAGAGCAGAAGCAGCAGAGAGGCGATGGACTTCATGGAATTCAGCAGAGATGCGACCAGGTTACTGAGAGAGGCCCAGTGACTGCAGCCGGAGTGGAAACAATACAAACACTCATTAGACTTCATTTTGTACTGAGTTTTGTGTCCCAACATCATTCTCTCTTTAACATTATCATACTTTTAACATGGGCGGCACGGTGGTTTAGTGTTTAGTATGTTCTCCTCTCAGCACTAGGGATTCCCGGTTCGAATCCCCATCTGGGTGGAGTTTCCATGTTCTCCCCGTGTTCGCGTAGGTTTCCTCCGGGTTCTCCGGTTTCCTCCCACAGTCCAAAAACATGGATCAAGGTCAATTGAATTCTCTAAATTTCCCATATAGAGTGTGTCTGTGTGAGTGAGTGTGTGCCCAGCGATGGATTGGTGTCCTGTACTGGGTGTATCTGCCCAGCACTCGAAACGTCAAAGCGGAAGATAATGGATGGATGAATATTTTATAACAATTCATGTTATAAAGCTTTATTTCATATTCTTATACCAAGTGGTATAACGCATTATGAATACTGGATTCATACAAAGTGTTGCCTTTACCTTTAAATAAGGCTCTGATTTAAATGAAGCCTAACATTAAAATGAATCAACCTAATTTTCTATTATTTAATTATAACTGTAGGGATTCGCGGTTCGAATCTCCATCTGGGTGGAGTTTCCATGTTCTCCCCGTGTCCGTGTGGGTTTCCTCCGGGTTCTACGGTTTCCTCCCACAGTCCAAAAACATGGATCAAGGTCAATCGAGTTCTCCAAATTGCCCCATATAGAGTGTGTCTGTGTGAGTGAGTGTGTGCCCAGCGATGGATTGGCGCCCTGTCCTGGGTCTATCTGCCCAGCTCCCCTGGATGGGCATGGGGAACCCCCCGCGACCCTAATAGAGGATAAAGCGGGAGATAATGAATGAATGAATAATTATAAATGTAGTTAACCTCCACACCCTCACACAGTATAGACAGCTTTCTTACCGCGTGACTTTAAAGATCCTGAGGAGCCGTACGCAGCGGAACACGGAGATGCCGAGTGGAGGCATGATTTCCAGTTCCACTAGGATCGTCTCCACAATTCCACCGCATACGACGAAGCAGTCGAAACGATTGAACAGCGACACAAAGTAGGCCTGCAGTCCCAGACTGTACATCTTCACCAGCATCTCAGTTGTGAACATTGACAACAACACCTTATTTGCCACCTCTGCAATTGCATACGTATGCGCACACACACACACACACACACACACACACACACACACACACACACACACACACGTCAGGATTTGCTTGGTGAGTAAATGAATCACTGGATGAATGACTGCATTAGTCGAGGTAAGTCGTAAATAGAATGAGTCACAGTGTAATATTGTGTTGTTGTAAGTCTGTGTGTGTGTGTGTGTGTGTGTGTGTGTGTGTGTATGTTTGTAGGTGTTTGTTGCTCGCACCCTGCACTTCTGTGAGCCAGGCAGGTTGATTGTAATGCTCTGATGAAATGGTGAGCGTATTGAGGAAAACCAGGATGATCACCAGCCAATAGAACGTCACGGATTTCACAGCCAAGCGACACTTCCTACGGCAGAGTCTGTTCCAGCGACGCCAGCGCCGACTGCCAGGGACAGAAAACCAAGCAGAGACATCAACGATGCCAAAGCAATAAGATGCACAAACTGTAACCCAAAGTGCTGCTTTGCAATTCCAGCTCAACATCATTAACTAAAGCTTATAATCCATTGGTTACTCATTTACATATTCACTTCCCTAATTAGACAGACGGGGGTGCCAGAGTCAACCCCGGTGCACAGTGTAAAATTAGCACGTTGATACCTACACTCCTACCTAACTCAACAAACTGGTATCACTTATTAACCTTATATTGCTTTTTATTAAACGGGTAGTTCCGGTCTGTAAATCTGATTGGCTGAGCCGTTTGTCCAGCCATGATATTATTGACAATAACACACACCTCTGACTGCTTCACATTCGTATCAATGCGTGATATACGATACATTATTTTCATTCATTCATTATCTCCCGCTTTATCCTCTATTAGGGTCGCGGTGGGGTTCCCCATGCCCATCCAGGGGAGAACGTCTCGGGCGCTGGGTAGATAGACCCAGGACAGGGCGCCAATCCATCGCAAGGCACACACTCACTCACAAAGACACACTCTATATGGGGCAATTTTGAGAATTCAATTGACTTGATCCATGTTTTTGGACTGTGGGAGGAAACCGGAGAACCCGGAGGAAACCCACGCAGACACAGGGAGATGGAGATCCACCCAGATGGGGATTCGAACCGTTTATTGAAATTTTACTTTCAATAAACACATTTCTGAATCAAATCTTTTTCTTTTTTTTTTTTCGTGTGTTTGTAACCGTTTTATGGAAGCACTCGAGGTCGTGTATTATTGTAGTTCTACAGTTCCATTCTGTAGTCCATCTGTTCCTCTACATACTCTGTTACTCTGTTCCCTGATGATCAGAACCTCCACAGAGCAGGTATAGGTATTATTAGGGTGGTGGATGATGGTATGAGTGGATCAGACAGCTGTATTTTCTGATTGGTGTACTGTTCTCTATTCAGCACAACACACCACCATCATGTCAGTATCACTGCAGTACTGAGAATCATCAACCACCCTAATATCTCCTCTGTGGGGGTGCTGATCATTAGAGAACATACCAAACTGGACTAACAAAGTATGTACAGAAGGACAGAAGATTTGAATCACCAACCTTCAGTTTAATAACCAAACACTCTAACTAATGAGTAACCACGCCCTACTACAAAGTGACCACGCTCCTAAATACCTAAAAACAGATACCTATAGAATTCAGCTGCAACAAATTCTAAAACTATTTGTCGAGTCCTGAATATAAAGAAGTTTGATACACAGATATGATATAATAAATAAAATGTTCTGCGTGCTCACCTGAATTTAGACTTGGAGATTTTCTGACTGAAACAAATAAGAAAAATGTTAGTGAAGTTCAAATAAGAGGCTTTTAAATTATTAATCACAAATATCGACAAGCTCCAACTGTAAAACGTTGCTTAGTTGAGTATTGTGTTGTGTACATGTTCGTAAGTGTATTTATCAGTAGTATGTTTTAACGTCCAGCGATGGATTGGCGCCCTGTCCTGGGTCTATCTGCCCAGCGCCCGAGACGTTCTCCCCTGGATGGGCATGGGGAACCCCACCGCGACCCTAATAGAGGATAAAGCGGGAGATAATGAATGAATGAATGAATGAATGTTTTAACGTGAGCGGCACGGTGGTTTAGTGGTTGGCATGTTCTCCTCTCAGCACTAGGGATTCCCGGTTCGTATCCCATTCTGGGTGGAGTTTCCATGTTCTCCCCATGTCCGCGTGGGTTTCCTCCGGGTTCTCCGGTTTCCTCCCACAGTCCAAACACATGGATCAAGGTCAATTGAATTCTCCAAAATTGCCCCTTATAGAGTGTGTCTCTAGTGTGTGTTTGTATCTGTGTGAGTGAGTGTGTGCCCAGCAATGGAATGGCACCCTGCCCAGCGCCCAAAACGTTCTCCCCTGAATGGACATGGGGAACCCCACCACGACCCTAGTAGAGAATAAAGTGGAAGATAATGTATGGATGGATGGATGGATGGATGTTTTAACGTGGGCGGCGTGGTGGTTAGTACGCCCCTCTTACCAGGTTTGAACCGCGACCTGGGTTTTCATGTCCCCCCCCCATGTCCAGTCCAAAAACATAGATTAAAGTTCATTTGGATGCTGTAAATTGCCCCTATATATAGTGCATGAGTGAGTGTGTGCCCAGCAAAGGATTGGCACCCTGTGCCTATAGAGCTCTTCCCTGGATGCCCCCCCCCCTTGACCCTAATAGAGAACTATGCAAAAGATAATGAATAAATGTTTATGTTTAACTGTGTTCATCAGTATGATGTGATGCGTGTGTGTAGCTGTATTGTGTTGTGTAGATGTCATTATGCATCATAAAGTGTGATGTGTAGATGGCTGTGTGAATCAGAAGTGTACTGTACAACTGTCTTAACACATACAGCATCAGAGTTTTCTCACATACCAACGCCTTTTTTCGTTCTAGGTGTTCATAGACTTTTAAATGTTTCATATAAAGGAGAATCTAGCTGGCCGGGACAGTCGTTAGCACATCAACACATCGTCAGTTACTAGGGAATTAGGACGAACAAACATGAATGTGTACATGCAGCACATACAGCATCAGAGTCAACACACTACCAACAGGATTGTGTAGGAAATATAAGATTAGGTTAAAATATAGAATTTAAAATGTTTCAAATAAAGTGAATCTGTGTGAGTGACGGTGTGCCCAGTTTAGTGGATTAGCACGTCCTGGTCTATCTCAGCGCCCTAGGGTTTCCCCGGTTGGGGAACCCCACCCACCCTAATAGAGGTGGAGTTTCCATACTGAATCCCCTCCCTGTGTCTAAAGCGTGGGTTTCCTCCGGTTCTCCGCTTTCCCTCACCACAGTCCAAAAACATATAATTCACTAGAATGTGCAATTTTTGAACGTTCTCAAAGAAATAAAAAAAATAGAGAGTGTCTGTGTAACTGAGTGTTGTGCCCACTATTGTAAAAATAAGATTCTTTCTGTCCAATTTTTTTTTTGGTGTAAATCTAGTGTAGCTCCCTTTTAAGACTCTTTTTCTTTTATCTGTTTAATTTATGTAGCCTGTGACACCGGCAAAAGATATGGCAATGAATGATATAATATAATGAAGAGATATCTAGCGGCACGGTGGCTTAGTGGTTAGCATGTTCTCCTCTCAGCACTAGGGATTCCCGGTTCGAATCCCCATCTGGGTGGAGTTTCCATGTCCTCCCCGTGTCTGCGTGGGTTTCCTCCGGGTTCTCCAGTTTCCTCCCACAGTACAAACACATGGATCAAGTCAAGTGAGTTCTGCAAATTGCCCCATATAGAGTGTGTCTGTGGGAGTGAGTGTGTGCCCAGTGATAGATTGGCGCCCTGTCCTGGGTCTATCTGCCCAGCACCCGAAACGTTCTCCCCTGGATTGGCATGGGGAACCCCCCGACCCTAATATAGGATAAAGCGGAAGATAATGAATGATAATGAATAAAGAGAATCTCTGTTATAAGTTTTTTTGAGAGGCAGTCGTAGGCCTGTGGTTAAGAAACCAGACTTGCAACTTGCAAGTGATGGCTGAAGTGCCCTTGGGCGAGGCACCTAACTCCCAATTGCTCCCTGGGTGCCATATACAGATCTGGCCACCGTTCTGGGCATGTGTGCTCACTTTACTCAATGTGTGTGTGTGTGTGTGTGTGTGTATGTGTGTTTCACTGCACGGATGGGTAAAATATGGAGGACACACTCCTCTGTGTGGAATCACAGTCGGCAGAATAGAGGACTTTGAACTGCTGTATCATACTGAGTATTATCACAGTGGGCTACACTGTAGTTATCTGAAAAAGCTCAGTAACACATGCCTCCCCACAGTTAGCATATTGTTATATGACTCTTACATTTATAGATCTGATTTCGTTCTGTCTCGTATTATTCTTCACACCTTTAATCTGATGAAGTCTTCCTCTTTAACCTTCTGTCCCTTTAACTCACCGTGTCCATCATTCTCCATCTACTGCTCTCTCTTTTCTTCCTCGCTCTCGCTTTTAATTAATGTTACTATATATCAGTTCATTTATATGTTAATTGCAATGTAAAAAGCAAGGGACTCATTGTACTTGGGTCTTTTTTCTTTTTTTATATAATGATGATGTCATGAGCTGAGAGCGGCTTTGCTGTTATGTAGGTTGTTGTATAGAACTATTTGTTCCCTACATTCGGTCTCTTTCTCTCTCTATTCTCTCTCTCTCTCTGTCTCACACACACATGATTTTTTTTCATGTATGGTGGCGACTTATATATATATATATTCTTTCATTCATTATCTTCCGCTTTATCTTAATATTAGGGTCGCGGGGGGGTTCCCCATGCCCATCCAGGGGAGAACGTTTCGGGCGCTGGGCAGTTACACCCAGGACAGGACGCCAATCTATCGCTGGGCACACACTCACTCACACAGACACACTCTATATGGGGCAATTTTGAGAAATCAATTGACTTGATCCATGTTTTTGGACTGTGGGAGGAAACCGGAGAACCCGGAGGAAACCCACGCAGACACGGGGAGAACATGGAAACTCCACCCAGAGGGGGATTCGAACCGGGAATTCCTAGCGCTGAGAGGCGAACGTGCTAACAACTAAGCGCCCATGCCGCCCTATATATATATATATATATATATATATATTTCAATTTATTTTTAGACTTATACAAACCTTAACCATAAACTCTACTACAACAGAAATAACATTATATTAACCATAAACTAACCACAACTATAACCATACAATAGATTTTCTTTTTGGGGACCAATGCAGTAGCCACAATGGTCCTCACAATGTTACACACACATTGTTCTCGTTCTCTGTTCTCTCACCCTGACCCTCACTCTCTCTCAGATGCTCTTTCTACTCGAGCCGGGGCTGAGTGCTGATGCAGCTTTGCTGGAGGAGCAGCGTGTGAGCTCATGTATTGCGATGGCTCTGCAAACTGCAGAGATGACAAAACGTTTTGGCCCCATTCGCTCGAAAGCGCGATGTTCAACACATTTTTTTAAGGTGACCCAGAAGTTCCAAGTAAAACTCTCGAAAGTACATTTCCATGTACTTTTAATAACGCACCGTATTTCAGATTCAAATGACCAACTACAACAAATAGCTTTTAGTTTGTCCCCAATACAAATGCCCCATCAGTAAAATTAATCTTAAAACAGTACAGAATAATGCAAAGCAATACAGTTTCAAGAGGTTTGTATTTTAAAAACCCAAATTCAATTCAACCCTTATGTACTGTCTTTAATCAGGTCACTCTGTGCAATAAAGGTTTTACGGTAACATTATGAATCCGGCATTCATAAATGCATTACAAACCCATTCATAAAGCTTCATTAAGCATTCTTAATGCATCATAAGCCTCTGTTAATGCACATAGATGTTCATAACAACACTGTTATACCAAAATCACCTTCGGCTTTATAACCCAAAGTGACATGATGCATAATAATATCAACTTGGTCTTGTTTGATTTTTAGACCTACTCATTTCAATTTCACGTCTTTAATGAACATTTATAATATTTTATAATGAATTATGTACAGATTTTATTTAGCAGTTGTAAGTCATGTTCAGGGGTGGCTTAGTGGTTAGCACGTTCTCCTCTCAGCACTAGGGATTCCCGGTTCGAATCCCAATCTGGGTGGAGATTCCATGTTCTCCCCGTGTCCGCGTGGGTTTCCTCCGGGTTCTCCGGTTTCCTCCCACAGTCCAAAAACATGGATCAAGTCAATTGAATTCTCTAAATTGCCCCATATAGAGTGTGTTTGAGTGAGTGAGTGTGTGCCCAGTAATAGATTGTTGTCCTGTCCTGGGTGTTTCTGCCCAGCGCCTGAAACGTTCTCCCCTGAATGGGCATGGGGAACCCCACCGTGACCCTAATAGAGGATAAAACTAGGGGTGAGCTGCAATATTCGCTGATTCGCCGATTCGATTCGGAGAACCGTAGTCGACTATGAACCTCATAGTCGAATGTACCATTTTGACCACATGGGGGCGCCCATGGCTGCTGCTAAGCATTAGTTTTTACATGAAATGTCTTTGTTTTCGTTATATATATATAGCCTTTTGTCAAATAAAATCATCCTAATTTCTGTTAATATATTTTTTAAATGATGTGTGCGCTTTAACAATATAAAATATATAACAAAATATTTAAAAAAATCTTTTTTAAAAACCACGCTTATAGCGCCATCATGTGGTGAAATTTTAACTGATTCGACTAGTAGTCGACTATAGGGAAAATCTGACGAATCAGATTCGACTATGAAAATCCTTACTTGAAGACACCCCTAGATAAAACAGAAGATAATGGATATATGGAAGTCATGTTTAGGGCAAGGGTCTCGTTATTAAGCTTCATGACGTTGAGCTCTACAATAAGTTATGTATAATATACATTTTATAATGCTTAAAGTCAGTTTATTTTATAAAGCCTTATGGCATCACTCTTCATGAGTGTGGTTGTGAGCATCTATTTATATTCACAGAGTCTTATGACAAATGTTTTGAATCATTATGAATACTTTATAAAGCTTTATGAATGTGTTTATAATGCATTATAAATGCCAGATTTATAAAAACAAAGTGTTACTGGTTTGGTTTGTTATTTTGGCATGAATTCTACATGTTACTATGGAAACCGATGTCATGCGTATTGCACATTTTTTCACTTTATAGCCTGCATTTGAATTTGGCACAGATTCCTCTCTATATGAAAGAAAATGTAATAAATAGAGCACTGTTTCTAAATCCTCACACTGTGGAGAGATGCAGTGATTTCTGTGCTGCAGATAAAAGATGTCTGAAAGCTTCAACATTAAAACATGCAACAGCACCGACACACGGACGAGGGATCAAACGGATGGGAATGAACCGCAGAGAAGCAACATACACACTGTAACACACACTCCATTCAGTGTCCTTCTGTATGAACACACACACACACACACACAATGACACAGAGATACAGACACACACAGACACAAGTATATACACACACACAGAGACAGACACACACACAGACACAAACAGACACAATGACACAGAGATACAGAGACACAAGTATAAACACACACAGAGACAGACAGAGACACACACACACACACACACACACAAACACACAATGACACAGAGATACAGACACACACACAGACACAAGTATATGCACACACAGAGAGAGACACAAGTATATACACACACAGAGAGAGAGACACACACACACACACACACACACAATGGCACAGAGAGACAGAGACACACACAGACGCAAGTATATACACACAGAGACAGACACATACACACAGACAGACACAATGACAGAGATACAGAGACACACACAGACAAAAGTATATACACACACAGAGACAGACAGACACACACATACACACACACACACACACACACACACACACACACACACACACAAACAGACACAATGACACAGAGATACAAAGACACAGAGACACACACAGATACACGTACATACACACAGACACACAAACACACAAACACACACGTACATGCACACAGACAGACAGACACACGTACATAAATAAACACACACACACACACACAGACAGACAGACAGACAGACAGACACACACACAGACAGAGACACACACACAGACAGACACACACACACAGACAGACACACACACACACACACACACACAGACAGACACACAGACACACTCACACACACAGACAGACACACACAGACAGACACACACACACACACAGACAGACACACACACACACAGACAGACTCACACACACACAGACAGACTCACACACACACAGACAGACTCACACACAGACAGACTCACACACACACACACACACACACACACACACACACACAGACAGACTCACACAGACACACACACACAGACAGACACACACACAGACAGACACACACACAGACAGACACACACTCAGACACAAATGCAGACAGACATACATGCACATAAAGACAGACACACACACACACACACACACACACACACACACACACACACACACACACACACACACACACACTCAGACACAAATGCAGACAGACATACATGCACATAAAGACAGACACACACAGACTCACACACACACTCAGAAACGCACAGAAATAGACACACACACACAGACGCAGACGCACAGCGTGCTGTATCAGTGTAGGAGAGGTGAGTGAGTGAGTGTGTGAGTGAGTGAGTGTGTGTGTGTGGTGCGTGATGGTGAGCAGATTTACCGTGAGTGTCAGAGGAGTGACTGAACCAGCCTAACCCTTTCTTCTTCTTGTGCATGATGTCAGCGAGTGTGACCCCTGCGCCGGCCGCAGGCCCCCAGCACGCACACACACAAACGGGTCAGCGCATGGATTCACGTACAAAGCATCACCGCCACAGTGAGAGAGGAGGTAACACGGGTGAACATGGGTCACAGCAGATGGCGTTCCCTCCTGACCCCAGCACCTCGTCCACGTCCACGTCCGCCCTATTCCAGCTTCCGTCTGCCTCCCGCCGTCCAATCAGAGCTTTCATTTACAGCATGTTCTCCTCTCAGCTCTAGGGATTCCCGGTTCGAATCCCCATCTGCGTGGAGTTTCCATGTTCTCCCCGTGTCCGCGTGGGTCTCCTCCGGGTTCTCCGGTTTCCTCCCACAGTCCAAAAACATGGATCGAGTCAATTGAGTTCTCCAAATTGCCCCATACAGAGTGTGTATGTCTGTGTGAGTGAGTGAGTGTGTGCCCAGCGATAGGTTGGCGCCCTGTCCTGGGTGTATCTGCCCAGCGCCCGAGATGTTCTCCCCTGGATGGGCATGGGGAACCCCCCCCCGCGACCCTAACAGAGGATAAAGCGGAAGATAACGGATGGATGGAAGCTTGATATTGAATTTTTCAGAAGCTGGAGGTAAGGCAGGACAGCGGACGGACTAAGGGACTGAGACCAGGAGGGGGCTCCAGTGGGTTAAAGCTTACAGGACAACACAACGTTACACAAAGTCATTAACAACAGCATTTGACAGTAACACTGCAGGTATGAGTAGACTGATCAGCTGGAGGAGGACAGAGGGAAGATGTGGGGGGGGGTTTACATGAATAGTGACATCACTATATAAATACATTCTACAGGATCTGCATTGAGATTTTAGACTGACATGGTAAAACAAAAGTGATGAGCATGTTAAACAACACACACAATATGTATTAACTTTATCAATTTAAATAAAAATGGACGTTAAAACCCAATTTTAAACGCTGTGCATGGAGCTCATTGCTATCTTATACATTTACATTTTACATTTACATTTGGTCATTTATTGGACGCTTTTATCCAAAGCGACTTACAAGGTGAGCACAGGGTTCATCACAACATCCAATGAGGGTTAAGGGTCTTGCTCAAGGACCTACACTGGTAACTTCAGTGGACCTGGGATTTGAACCCCCAACCTTCAGATTGATAGCCCAACGCCCTAACCACTGAGCTACCTTATACCCTGCCAACACCATTTTCAAGGGCCGGTGAAATAGCAACGCTGCTTGTGAATATATCTATATATCTTAGATGGGCGTGGCCGTCTAAAATGAGGTGTGTTTTCAGGCGTATTGCTACAATGCCAATGGAAAACCATCTCTACGGTACCAAACACACACGGACACGCCCTAAATCAAGCTGCGCGGTGCATGGTGCGTGACCATGGGGGAGGTTTTGGCCAAAGCATCAGTGAGTATCATTATAAATAATAAACACCGGTTCTGATTGCAGATCTCATAATAAAAGCACACGCTTGCTTTAGTGGAGGACGTGTTGTGGATTAAATGAGCGTAATTGAAAAAATGTGGACATTGCATAGAACTGTGGACTGATGAAGAATTAGGATATTAATAATGTAACTCGGGTGTTGAAAGCGCAGCATGCTCTAATGAGTCCATTCGTCTGGTGACTGCACAGTTCCACATTCGGCGGTGAACACCATGTTAATGTTCCGTCTGTAAATGAGCTAGCTACACAAACGCATTGAGTAGGGCGGGCGAGGGACCTACGGTGTTTGTTCTCATCCTCCTCATCCTCATTGTCTGGGTCGATGTCCTCAGCCTGCGTGATCCAATCCAGATAGCCCTTCAAGTCCTCCTCCATCTGCTGCTTCTCACGAAGCTTCTGGAAATCTCCACGTGCTTTCGCCTTCTCTCGCTCTTTCGAGAATTCACTGCATTCACACAAATACCGAGTCAGGAGTGTTTATATATATATATATACGGCACGGTGGCTTAGTGGTTGGCATGTTCTCCCCTCAGCACTAGGGAATCCCAATCTGGGTGGTGTTTCCATGTTCTCCCCGTGTCCGTGTGGGTTTCCTCTGGGTTCTCCAGTTTCCTCCCACAGTCCAAAACTGTGGTAAATTCATTCATTCATTATCTTCAGCTTTATCCTCTATTAGGGTCGCGGTGGGGTTCCCCATGCCCATCCAGGGGAGAACATCTCGGGCGCTGGGCAGATACACCCAGGACAGGGCGCCAATCTATCACTGGACACACACTCACTCACACAGACACACACTATATGGGGCAATTTGGAGAATTCAAGGATCCAGGATCCAAAGTTTGTATGTGCAGACAGCAAGAATCACACTCCGCACCTGACAAAGAAGAATTTTTTGGAGGCCAGTACATGATGACGGTGTATAAATACCAACAGACGTAGCACTGAATTGTTTTTACTCAAGTTAGGAATTTGGAACAACCAGTAGGTGGCGAGGTCGTCTATTCCCGATGGGAGCAGCCTCTGCCACACTAGAGGTCATGTGGAGAACAGGGCTTTAGCGCGGCTTTCTTCACCCAGCTGCACCGCTTTAAGAGGTCCAAACTTAATCGGAGTCGGGGAATTACATGAGTCACAGCTCCAGTCGTGAGTCAGAAAATCCCAAATAGCTTATGTTCAGTGTGTAATATACTGCACAAGACACTGCGCTTTTTTTACCCATTGTGTGTGTGAGCGTGTGTATTCTGGCTGAGTATTAATAACTCCACAAACAGAGGAACTGAAGGCTGTGGCAATAAGATTAATTTCATCTCTGAACGTGGTGCAGGAAGCTACAGCACCAGCAAAGAGAGAAAAGCTGCAAGAGAGGAAATTCACTGGAGGGTATACATGACATTCTATACATTATATATACACCACGGTTAGCTGCTCGTCTTTGGGATGTCTTGGACTTTATGATGTTGCATGAGTTTGTCAAACTTCATGGATTGTCATGGCACACCAAAGATGCCCACTTACCCAGTGAACACACCAAATACCTCCCTGTAATTCTAAAATCACACCAAGCACTGAGCTTTAACCTAAAAAAAATACTAAACACACCCCCGTTTAACCCAAAATCACACCAAACAAACCCAAGTTTTACCCAAAGATACACCAAATATACCCCTTTTATTCAAATATCACACCGAATACCCCCTGTTATTTAAAAATTGCACCAAATACCCCCTGTTATTTATAAATTGCACCAAATACCCCCGTTATTAAAAAATCACACCAAATACCCTCTCTTATTCAAAAATCACACCAAGCACTGAGCTTTAACCTAATAAAAATACTAAACACACCCCGTTTAACCCAAAATCACACCAAACAAACCCAAGTTTTACCCAAAGATACACCAAATATACCCCTCTTATTCAAAAATCACACATATTTTTCATAACAGAATACCCCGTTATTTAAAAATCACACCAAATCGACCCCTTCTTATTCAAAAATAACACCAAATACCCCTTGTTATTTAAAAATCATACCAAATACCCCCATCTTATTCAAAAATCACACCAAATACCCCCCTCTTATTCAAAAATCATACCAATTACTGAGCTTTAACCTAAAAAAACACTAAACACACCCCCATTTAACCCAAAATCACACCAAACAAACCCAAGTTTTACCTTGGACACACCAAATATACCCCTCTTCTAAAAAAAATCACACCGAATACCCCCCAGTTATTTAAAAATTGCACCAAATACCCCCTGGTATTTAAAAATCATACCAAATACCCCCCTCTTATTCAAAAATCACACCAAATACCCCCCTCTTATTCAAAAATCACACCAAATACCCTCTCTTATTCAAAAATCACACCAAGCACTGAGCTTTAACCTAATAAAAATACTAAACACATCCCGTTTAACCCAAAATCACACCAAACAAACCCAAGTTTTACCCAAAGATACACCAAATATACCCCTCTTATTCAAAAATCACACAGATTTTTCATAACAGAATACCCCGTTATTTAAAAATCACACCAAATCGACCCCTTCTTATTCAAAAATAACACCAAATACCCCTTGTTATTTAAAAATCATGCCAAATACCCCCATCTTATTCAAAAATCACACCAAATACCCCCCTCTTATTCAAAAATCATACCAATTACTGAGCTTTAACCTAAAAAAACACTAAACACACCCCCGTTTAACCCAAAATCACACCAAACAAACCCAAGTTTTACCTTGGACACACCAAATATACCCCTCTTCTAAAAAAAATCACACCGAATACCCCCCAGTTATTTAAAAATTGCACCAAATACCCCCTGTTATTTAAAAATCATACCAAATACCCCCCTCTTATTCAAAAATCACACCAAATACCCCCCTCTTATTCAAAAATCACACCAAATACCCCCCAGATATTTAAAAATTGCACCAAATACCCCCCTGTTATTTAAAAATTGCACCAAATACCCCCTATTATTTAAAAATCATACCAAATTCCCCCCTCTTATTCAAAAATCACACCAAATACCCCCATGTATTCAAAAATCACACAAAACACTGAGCTTTAACCTAAAAAAAACACACCCCCGTTTAACCCAAAATCACACAAAACACCCCAAGTTTTACCCAAAGACACACCAAATATACCCCTCTCATTAAAAAATCACACCGAATACCCCCTCACACCAGACACAACCCACTTACCCAAAATCACACCAACCACATGCCTGGTTAATCCAAAATCACACCCAACACACCCCACTTACCCAAAAACCATACCAACCACATGCCCAGTTACCCCAAATCACACCAAACACACCCCATTTCCCCCAAATCACCAAATACATCCCTGTTTAACCCAAATTTACATAAAATAAACCCTACTTACCCAAAAATCACACCAAACTCTGTACCCCCCAACCCAAAATCACACCAAACTCTGCGCCCTCCCCGTTAACCCAAAATCACACCAAACTCTGTAGCCCCCAACCCAAAATCACACCAAACTCTGCGCCCTCCCCGTTAACCCAAAATCACACAAACTCTGTACCCCCCAACCCAAAATCACACCAAACTCTGCACCCTCTCTGTTACCCAAAATCACACCAAACAAAACACACCATCACACTCTCTTACCCACTGAGCACACCCAGCACAAGGTTTAAGACGAAAAAGGAGCCCAGGATAATCAGACTAACAAAGTAGATCCAGGGCGTCTCCCAGCCAATAGCATCGTTTACCTGCAGGAACCCAGAGCATAGCGTTACCTCCAGATCTCTGATGACAATGATGATGCAAAGAGAAGAAGTCCCCAAGAACCGGACCAGAACCAGAACACGTTTACAGATAGAAAGAGAGAGAGAGAGTGAGAGAGAGAGAGAGGGGGAGTGAAGGAAGGGAGCTCCTCACCCACTCAACACTCCCAGAACAAGGTTCAGCACGAAGAAAGAACCGAAGATCACCAAGCTCACAAAGTAGACCCAGGGCAGCTCCATTCCCATCGCATCGTTCATCTGAGAGAAAGAGAAATAGAACGAGGAACGAGGACAAAGGAGGACAGAGGCAAAGGGCAACAGAATGAAACAGTGGCAGAAAAAGGTCCAAAGAGGGGGTGCAACATTACCCCCTCGTTAAAATAAGTTATGTCGACATCATTATTCCGTCATTTAAACATCGCCAAATGTTAATGAACTATTATTATATACTGGTGTACATGTCCGTCTCTCAGCGCTGGGGTTCCAGGTTTCAACCCCCCCCACCACCACCTTCATATAGTTTAACCAAAAACATAAATTTAAGGTGAATTGATTGATCTGAGGGCGGCACGGTGGCTTAGTGGTTAGCATGTTCTCCTCTCAGCTCTAGGTATTCCCGGTTCGAATCCCAATCTGGGTGGAGTTTCCATGTTCTCCCCGTGTCCACGTGGGTTTCCGTCCGGGTTCTCCAGTTTCCTCCCACAGTCCAAAAACATGGATCAAGTCGATTGAATTCTCCAAATTGTCCCATATAGAGTGTGTCTGTGTGAGTCTGTGAGCCCAGTGATAGATTGGCAGCCTGTCCTGGGTGTATCTGCCCAGCGCCCGAGACGTTCTCCCCTGGATGGGCATGGGGAACCCCACCGGAAGCTAATGGATGGATGGATGACTGATCTGAATTGCCCCTATATAATGTGTGTGTCTGTGCCCAGCAATATATTGGTGCCCTGTTCTGTGTGTAACAGCCCAGCACCCAAAAGGGGAATGATATGGGTGCTGGGCAGATACACCCAGGACATCACTGGGCACAGACTCATTAACACACTATATAGGGGCAATTTAGATCCGTCAATTCACCATGTTTTTGTTCTGTAGAAGGAAAACCTGGTGAAAAGCCACACAGACACACGGAAACTCCACCAGATCGGGATTCAAAACTTAATCCCCTGTGTGTAGAGTTCAACATGCTAACCACTACACCACCGCACCGCACGCCAAAGATCATATTATTCAAGCATCGAGTATCTAAAGCATCAATACAGAACAACATCCACCTCAATAGTTCTGAAGGTCTATTGGATGCTGAGTAAAAACAGCCCATAGTAAAGACGTGGGATTCTTAAGGTTAGAAACACTGATACACTGAAACAGACGTGGAAACTGCCATTACAGAACGTCCGGTTCAGAAGGGGACATGCGACCGTTTTCTCGTACTGGTTTTAAAATAAGCGTTTCGTGGCTCTGACACGCTGCAATAATGTCCTACAGCTCTGTGTTAGTGGTGGGTGAGAAAGTGAGTGGGCTCCATCTTGGCTTCGTTATGCTGCTGTGTGTGGGCTGCATGCCATCGAACCATCTCCTTTATACTGATGCAGAAGATGGAGACGTTGCTGCATCAGGACCCGGGCTCACAAGATTGGAAACGCAAGCTGGTGTCAATGTTATTTGTGTTTCAGGTTTTATTTTTATTTTTATTATTATTATTGTTATTATTATTATCCATCCATCCATTATATTCCACTTTATCCTCTATTAGGTTCGTGGAGGGGGGTTCCCCATGCCCATCCAGGGGAGAACGTCTCGGGTGCTGGGCAGATAGACCCAGGACAGGGCGCCAATCTACCACTGGGCACACACTTACTCACACAAACACACTCTATATGGGGCAATTTGGAGAACTCAATTGACTTGATCCATGTTTTTGGACTGTGGGAGGAAACCGGAGAACCCGGAGGAAACCCACGCGGACACGGGGAGAACATGGAAACTCCACCCAGATTGGAATTCGAACCGGGAATCCCTAGCGCTGAGAGGAGAACATGCTAACCACTAAGCCATTTATTTATTATAAATAATTGAACTAGAAGTGTTGTATTTACACAGAGCAGAGAGCTAAATCCAGCATTGCGTTACAGTATGTACAGTTATGTGAGATTATTAAGGCATGTGAGAATGATACTGACCCAGTACAGTACGTCTGTCCATCCCTCCATAGTGATGCACTGAAACACTGTCAGCATGGCAAACAGGAAGTTGTCGAAGTTGGTGATGCCGCCATTCGGACCGTGCCAGCCTTCTCTGCAGTCCGTATTATTTAGGGTACATGTTCGTCCGTGCCCATTTACTGCACATGGCGCCGGATCGTCCTCTGCTATCATACCTGAAAACAAATAAATATATATTTAACACACGCATTACACACATCTGCATTTGTTTTTAAAAAGCCCTAATATACTTTACATTACATTTACATTACAGTGAGACATTTTAACCCTAAAGCGACTTACAGGAGAGAACATCACGCGCTGAGTCAGTAAGTTTCAGAGTAACAGACTAAACCACCGCTCAGAAAAAGCACCATAGTTTTATAATATTTGCTTTTTTTCAGAAATCGTGTACCTGAGCCCGATACATAGCAGGTAGCGTGCATTTTGCCGATGAAGAGCTCCAGACCGATTATGGCATAGATGATGATGACGAAGAGGACGAGCAGAGCGATGTGAAGAAGAGGAACCATAGCCTTAATGATGGAGTTTAACACGACCTGTAAACCTATATACACACACAAGCTTCAGGTTTCTATTTTATTATATACATATACACACATACATACACACACACACACACACACACACATATATATATATACACACATACATACATACATATACACACACTCATTCATATATATATATATATATATATATATATACACACAAACACACATATATGTTCATTCATTCATGCATTCATTATCTTCTGCTTTATCCTATATTAGGGTCACGGTGGGGTTCCCCATGCCCATCCAGGGGAGAACGTCTCGGGCGCTGGGCAGATACACCCAGGACAGGACGCCAATCTATCGCTGGGCACACACCCACACACACAGACACACTCTACATGGGGCAATTTGGAGAACTCAATTGACTTGATCCATGTTTTTGACTGTGGGAGGAAACCGGAGAACCCGGAGGAAACACACACGGACACGGGGAGAACATGGAAACTCCACCCAGATGGGGATTTGAACCGGGAATCCCCAGCGCTGAGAGGTGAACGTGCTAACCACTAAGCCACATACATATATACACACACACACACACACACACACACATATATATATATATATATATATATATATATATATACAGACATACATACATACATACATATACACACACACACACATTTGCATTTATATACTGTACATAAACATTACTTATGAATTTAAAAGTATTTATAATACATCTGTTTAGAATTTAAATGGACTTCATGTTCATGACAACATACTGGGAACTCCTGAGACGAGACGAAGGGGTCGCAGCACTCGAAAGGCTCGGAGGGCTTTAACATCAAAGCCTCCTGGTTTGCCTCCATGGCCATGAGTGGAAGGAGGGGGGCTTCCTATTTCCTTCTCACCACCTTCTTTGGTCAAAACTTCCAGGACAACACTGAACAGTCTAAATACACAAGAGCCATATTACAGTTTAATCATTCCTTCAGTCACCAGGTTTAATGACAACCTCAATGATATTCTCTACCAAATTTTTTATTTCATATTTCTAGACCGTTCCAAGTATTTATATTCATGGTAAAGTTGCAGTGTGAAGTGCAAAATGTCCGAGAAACCCCACGCCTGCAATTGAGCAACAAAACAAAATAATTATGATCAGTGTTAACCTCTAATTCCAGAAAAGATGCACAAAGAAGCGCATTCACACACTTTCACCCCGAATTAAATGTCTCCCAGAGGAGACCCATGCAAAACCTGGCACTGCTGGGATAGGAATAATGCACCAACCTAATAATCCCTGCTCTGTGGTGCTACTATTGGGGTTCTGAGCATTAGAACAGAGTAAAGGGGACGTACACAGTATGTACTGTAGAACACAAACAGATGAACTACAGTCTGGAATTGGAGAACTACAAAGTCCATCTTTACAGAAAGTGGAACCGAGAACAATGAGGGGAGCAGAAAAGGAGGCATGGCCAAAGTTAGGACTTGAACTGTGTGTAGATTATAACATTTAAAGACAGCTTTCGATGTTCTGCGTGAATTGAACTGTACGTTTGATGGAGAGCTGGCTGTGGGGGGGTGGGGGGGGGGTAAACGAGAATAAAATGATAACTGTGGTCAGTGAATAAAGATGGACACTGTGTCAGGGCTGTAGTGAACGGAAGTGAAAGGCAGACAGAAGGTAGACAGATACAGGACCTGAGGAGAATTATAGAAGAGACAAAAATCCAAAAAAAGAAATGATAGGAGGGGGGGGGGGGCGAGACTGCAGGAAGACAGTGAGTCATTTTATCAGTAAAGGGTCTGATTTTATTACACATGCCTTTTCTGGGTCATATAACTGCATGAGAAGCTGTGTGTGTGTGTGTGTGTGTGTGTGTGTGTGTGTGTGTGTGTGTGTGTGTGTGTGTGTGTGGCATGTTTATAACGGGTTGTGGGGACTAAAATCTGTATAGACGCTCACGTTGGGTGACATCTCCTCCTTGTACGAACAAAAATCCTTCATAAACTTATCTCATTATATTTCACTTAATCCTTTACTAGGGACTGGGGTCGCAGTGGGGGAGGGGTTGGTTCTCCATGCCCCATTCCCCATCTCAGGAAGAACGTCTCGGGCGATAGGCAGATACAACCAGGGCAAGGAACCCAGGTATCGTAACACGTACTATATAGGGGCAATTTAGATAGGAGTGATTTAGAGCAGCCGATTCACCTTTCGATCCATGTTTTTGGACTATGGGAATAAACCGGAGGAAACCCGCGCGGACACGGGGAGAACATGGAAGCTTCACCCAAATCAGGATTCAAACCTGGATCCACAGGGATGAGCGGCAGACGTGCTAACAGTGGAGTGAAGTGACCATTGGGGTGGGGGAAGGGTTCAACACTCCAGCTTAATGCAAAATCTGTTTCTCAGTCTAATTAACATAATGGATTATTATTAGGGGCACGGTGGCTTAGTGGTTAGCATGTTCTCCTCTCAGCACTAGGGATTCCCGGTTTGAATCCCAATCTGGGTGGAGTTTCCATGTTCTCCCCGTGTCCGCGTGGGTTTCCTCCGGGTTCTCCGGTTTCCTCCCACAGTCCAAAAACATGGATCAAGTCAATTGAATTCTCCAAATTGCCCCATATAGAGTATGTGTGTGTGTGGGTGTAGGTGTGTCTCTGTGAGTGTGTGTGTGTGTGTGTGTCCAGTGATAGATTGGCGCCCCGTCTGGGTGTATCTGCCCAGTGCCCGAAACGTTCTCCCCTGGATGGGCATGGGGAACCTCCCCCCCCCCCCTGCAACACTAATAGAGGATAAAGTGGAAGATAATGGATGGATGGACGGATTATTATTATTCACACACACACGCATCATTTCCATCCATCCATTATCTTCCGCTTTATCCTCTATTAGGGTCGCGGGGGGGTTCCCCATGCCCATCTAGGGAAGAACGTTTCGGGTGCTGGGCAGATACACCCAGTACAGGACACCAATCTATCACTGGACACACACTTACTCACACACACACGTTCTATATGGGGCAATTTGGAGAACTCAATTGACCTTGATCCATGTTTTTGGACTGTGGGAGGAAACCAGAGAACCCGGAGGAAACCCACACAGACACGGGAAGAACATGGAAACTTCACCCAGATGGGGATTCGAACCGAGAATCCCTAGCGCTGAGAGGAGAACAGTGTTTTAATAATGCATACAGTCTGCAGTTCATAACCACAGTCCAGAAAATCCAGAAAAATGAGGTTCACATTACCCGATAACAACGATGACGAAATCCAGCATGTTCCAGCCGTTCCTGACGTACGCGTTCTGGTGCATGACTAATCCATACGCTATGATCTTCAGAAAAGTCTCGATGGTAAAAATGATGAGGAAGGCATATTCGACTGTTTCCTGAAGGACAGAGACAGAGACAGAGACGAGGATTAAATGAGATGATGGTTCTAACCATCAGGTTTTCCAGAAGGTGATGACCCCGACGTTTTAACCTGCGGAACAGCTGATCCTGCTGCAGCCGCTGATCACATGTTAGAACCGAAAGACACGATAGAACCGAAAGACAGACAGCATGCAGATCATGTCCATGTTTGTTCTAAACAATGTAGAACGGACATCTTTTATTGTAATCTAATGGGATTCTGTGATAAAAGTGATAAAGTAATCTATTTAGCTAACTGTACTTACACACAGAGGAACCTGTCCTCCAGATTTAACTCATCTGTGCAGTGACACACACACACACACACACACACACACACACACACACACACACACACACACACACACACACACACACACTGAGTGAAGTGAGAACACGTGCCCGGAGTGGTGGGTAGCCCTGAGTGCAGTATCCGGGCAGCAATTGAGATTAGTTGCCCTGTGCAATGACAGAATAGGATGTGACTGTAAAGATGCACACACACAAACACACACACACACACACACACACATACACCATACACACACACACACACACACACACACACACGCTCACATACACACACACACACACACACACGCTCACATACACATACACACACACACATACACACACACGCTCACATACACACACACATACACACACACGCTCACATACACACACACATACACACACGCTCACATACACATACACACACACGATCACATACACACACACGCTCACATACACACACACACACACACACACACACACACACACACACTGATTGGTTTACTGTTCTCTGTCCAGCAGCACTGCAGTGTCTGATCCACTCATACAAAAAAAAAAATAATAATAATAAAAAAATAATAATAATAATAATAATAAGTGCGGCACGGTGGTTTAGTGGTTAGCATGTTCTCCTCTCAGTGCTAGGGATTCCCGGTTCGAATCCCCATCTGGGTGGAGTTTCCATGTTCTCCCTGTGTCCACGTGGGTTTCCTCCGGGTTCTCCGGTTTCTTCCCACAGTCCAAAAACATGGATCAAGGTCAATTGAATTCTCCAAATTGCCCCATATAGATTGTGTTTGTGCGAGTGAGTGTATGCCCAGTGATAGATTGGCGTCCTGTCCTGAGTGTCTGCCCAGCGCCCAAAACGTTCTTCCCTGGACCCTAATAGAGGATAAAGCGGAAGATAATGGATGGATGGATGGATAATAATAATAATACCTGCTCTGTGGGGTCCTGATTATGGTTAGGTTAGTGTTATGGTTAATGTTAGGTTATGGTTAATGTCAAGGTAGTAGTATAGCACAACACACACCACCACCATGTCAGTATCACCACAGTACTGAAAGTCATCCAATCCTCTCAGATCATCAGAGAACATACTAAAGCAGCCTAACAAAGTATGTAGAGGAGCAGATGGACTACAGAATGGAATTGTAGAACTACAAAGTCCATCTATATGATCAGATATGAAGTGAAAACCAGACAGTTGAGTGTAGAACTGAGGAGGTGTACCTAATAAAATGGCTGGTAAGTGTATATCTGCGCACACACAAACACACACACACACACACACACACACACACACACACACACACACACACACACACACACACACACACACACACACACACACACACAGGCCAGATGTTTTTGGATTAAGCCATGTTTATCAGTGTTGCTGCTGTAGACGGATTACACTCACAGAAAGAGCCGTCACAATATGGTCCTAATTGACTTGGATTTCAGGACGACACTGACGACAATCCATCGCTGGGCACACATTCACTCACACACACACACTCTATATGGGGCAATTTGGAGAACTCATATTGACTTGATCCATGTTTTTGGACTGTGGGAGGAAACCAGAGAACCTGGAGGAAACCCACGCAGACACGGGGAGAACATGCAAACTCCACCCAGATGGGGATTCGAACCGGGAATCCCTAGAGCTGAGAGGAGAACATGCTAAACACTAAGCCACAGTGCTGCCCCGCTTCACCATCAATTACAGAATATTTTCTAAAGGACATTTTTAAGCATAGATTCTGTTTCTTACACCAAAAGCACAAAGAACATGCATTCATTCAAATCCTCTATTAGGGTCGCGGTGTGGGTTTCCCCATAAGCCAGGGAGACAGTCTCACGGGCGCTGGGGGCAGATACACCCAGTAGACAGGGCCCCGCATCGCTGGGCACACACTCACACAGACACACTCTATCAATTACATTGAATATGTTTTTTGTGGGAGGAAACCGGAGAACTGGAGGAAACCCAAGGAAACATTTTTAAGCGTAGATTAGGAATTTCTTATCACGTTTGCACCAAAGCCACCGTGCAAAGATGATATTTTCAATCGGTTTTTGGTGAAACTCAGCGATTTCCTTGGCCTCATTCTTCATGCACGTTGCTTATTGTACAGACAGAACATTGTTAGCATCAATGTTTTTATTCATCCATCCATTATTTTCCTATTTATCCTCTACTAGGGTCGTGGGGGGGTACCCCATGCCCATCTAGGGGAGAACGTTTTGGGGCTGGGCAGATACACCCAGGACAGGACGCCAATCTATCACTGGATACACACTCACTTACACAAAAACACAAACACACTCTATGGGGGCAATTTAGAGCATGCAATTTAGCTTGAATCCATGTTTTTGGACTGTGGGAGGAAACCAGAGAACTCCCAGATTGAGATTTGAACCCGGACGCCGAGTGCTGAGAGGCAAATGTGCTAAACATTACGCTGCCCTATCAATCAATGTGTTAATTTAAAACTAAATTATTAATAATCAGGTTCTTCACATTAATTGCTGAGTAACAGAATACAGGTTTCGAGCTCAACAGCAATCAGCTCATCCAATATTAATGTGTATTTCTATTTATGGTACATGATATAAAATAAAATATAGTCAATCAGACATTGATACGAATGGGAAGCGCTCAAGAGGTGTGCGTTATTGCAATAATGTCACAATCGGCTGGAAAAGCGCAGCCAATCAGATTTAAGGACGTGAACTAACCATTTTATAATAAGATGTAATGGACAGTGCACAATATAGTGACGACACGATAAAGTATTAATGGATTTGGGTTTGGTCTGGGTGTTCTGGACCTTTTATTCAACAGGGGGCTTTAGTTCAGTTGTTCCATTCATGCCGCCCCCCCCCCACCTTGTTTTTCCCTCTAGAGCTTATTTTCCAAAAGCCAAAATGTTCTGCGTTTGATTCATTTATATGCTTGTCAACTCAGACAAATGGGAGGCTATTAAAAGAAAGCATCTAAGAACATAGTTTCAAGAACACGGCTTGTTTTTGAAAGAAAGAAAACTACTCATTAAAAACCAAAGAGTTCTTATGTCTTAATTCATTTGAATAATGAGAAATATCACACGCAATTCAGTTTTTCTTTCCTAAGACACCTTTTGAATCTGTTCTCTGGAACGTGTGTGTGTGTGTGTGTGTGTGTGTGTGTGTGTGTGTTATTATATACTGAGAAGCCTTTAGTCACTGCGGGGCCATTTTACTAACAATTTAATAACGACTGAGTGAACCACTTAACCCTGTGTTAGAGAGATCAAAGCTTTTGTTAGTGCAATAAAAGACAGGACCAGGATGCTGGAGCTCAGAGAGGGAGATAAACGGGGCGAGATGATGACAGAGAGATGGGGGGGGGGGAGTGAAAGGCAGAAGGAATAAGGATGAATTTCTATTGTACCTTTTGCTTTGATATTTCCATTTTTATATATTTAGTTACAGTATATATAGTTGTGTGATTTTATTTCTTCTAAAATAATTTCATAGACAGATACCCAAGACTTAAGATCTTACAAATGGCTAGAATAATTCCCAGAGTAGATGACCCAGGTCATGTCTGTTTGAAATTTGTATGTTCTCCTAAAGTTTGTTTTCCCACAGCCTTAAGCTGTTACCCTCTTACATACATATATATATATATATATATATATATATATATATATATATATATATATATATATATATATATATATATCCAACATGTTCTCAGTTCCACTTCTTGTAAAGATGGACTTTGTAGTTCTACAATTCCAGACTGTAGTCCATCTGTTTGTGTTCTACAGTACATACTGTGTACATCCCTTTTACTCTGTTCTAATGGTCAAAACCCCAATAGTAGCACCACAGAGCAGGGATTATTGGGTTGGTGCATTATTCCTATCCCATCAGTGTCACTGAGGTGGAGAAATGAAAAATTAACAGCCCTAATTCAAAAATATCACGAGAGTCTGTCACTGTACATTCATGTTATGAGTCTAGTGCATTCGCAGAAAGAGAGAATGAGAGATAGAGAGAGAGAGAGAGAGAGAGAGAGAGAGAGACGTCTAGCCCCTATCCATCTGTTTTATTCATCTATCAGCAATATGAGAAAAAGAGCGAGTGAGGGGGAGGAGCAGCCTAGAAATATCTCTGACTCATCAACACAGCTTATTTATGCTCTACAGAACTATACTATAAACACACACACACACACACACACACACACACACACACACACAATATTTTGTCTTGGACAATTGGTCCATGTCATAGTGATTATATTTTTGTATATTATATTGAGGGTGGCACGGTGGCTTAGTGGTTTGCATGTTCTCCTCTCAGCGCTAGGGATTCCCGGTTCGAATCCCAATCTGGGTGGAGTTTCCATGTTCTCCACGTGTCCGCATGGGTTTCTTCCGGGTTCTCCGGTTTCCTCCCACAGTCCAAAAACATGGATCAAGGTCAATTGAATTCTCCAAATTGCCCCATATAGAGTGTGTATGTGTGAGTGAGTGTGTGTCCAGCGATGGATTGGCGCCCTGTCCTGGGTGTATCTGCCCAGCGCCCGAAAAATTCTCCCCTGGATGGGCATGGGGAACCCCCCCCCCACGACCCTAATAGAGGATAAAGCAGAAAATAATAGATGGATATTATATTAGAAATATGCCACAACATCCTCTATAGTTAAGACATTTGGTTAAGCCTTTCCCACTGTGTTTCTGTTGCAGAATAAAACCCCAAAGTGTAAACTATGTGTCATGTTAAAGCAAATGATTCAAAAATATAAAGTTACAAATTAAAGATTGACGACTCAAAGCATCACATCGGACTGAAACCATCCGTCCTTAAGATGACAGAATGCATATGCTTTCCTGTGATGCTGAGCCAACCCACTCTACACTCTACACACTACTTTGTAAATACTTTGCTCTTTCAAACACCTGTCCAAATACAGCATTCTAACAGTGACGTCATGCCTTTTGCCTGTATACAATCAGTTACATCAAGTACAAGGTCAGGCTGATTGATTAACTCAACAAACCGCAGCCACAATTACAGGACATTTATTAACACCGTAAAAGGAATCGGCTGGAACTAAACGTCACACAGCAGTGTTGAAAAAATCTAATACTTGCTATTTAAGCAGCGGCAGAGCCACGACAGACGTACAGGTCCGGTTTTAACACCGTATGAGACTGCACAGAGCTCCATCCATTTTATTATGATTTAATACAAAACCTAAATATGGCTGTAGCCGACCTAAAAATGTCTTTATCGAGAAATGGAATCATTTACATCGTGAGGACCAGTTGTTCTCTCAACAACGAAGAAGAGAGTCCTCAGTGTGATCGAAATCTTAGTTCTGTTCAGCGTGTAATATATTAGAGCTTAGTAATGCCATTAAATTAGTCTACGTGTGTGTGTGTGTGTGTGTGTGTGTGTGTGTGTGTGTTGTAATGCTGAGTGGGATCATAATTAATCCAAAGATGGCAGTATAGTGATGTCAGAACACGACTTAATGCAGATTCATCACAGATTATTAAAAACACAAGTGCTGATCTGAAATTCCATCGTTCAATCATAATTTGTAAGATTGTGATGTGTGTGTAAATAATTAAATATGTAAAATGTTAAAATATCTTTATTTAAATTAGGTTTTAAACCATTCGATTAACATTTATTATATGGATTATTTTATCAGGAACATGTTGAATGTAGAAATATTCATTTCTTTATATGGCTCATAAAAAAGCACACAGAGAAAAAGGAAGAGAGAGAGAGAGAGAGAGAGAGAGAGAGATGTGGTAGGTTGTGGTAGGATGTTAATGAGCAGTTCAGTATAAGTGATTAAACACAATGTTCAGGCTCAGCAATACAGGGTCTGTCAAAGACACAGCCTCCTGCACCCGTCCACACAAACACACAAACACACAAACATATATATATATATATATTATATATATATATATATATATATATATATATATATATATTATATATATATATATATTTTTTTTTTTTATTGTAAAAATTTTTTATTGTAAAAATCTTAGTAACAAGGTCTAGGCCTAATGCTTAGCAGGGTTCTGTCATGCCTCTTTTCCATGATTTATTTACTGTAATACAATACCTGAGTCATCTATCCATTATCTTCAGCTTTATCCTCTATTAGGGTCGCGGGGGGGTTCCCCTATGCCCATCCAGGGGAGAACATTTTGGGCGCTGGGCAGATAGACCCAGGACAGGGCGCCAGACTATCACAGGGTACACACTCACTTCACACAAACACACTCTATATGGGGCAATTTGGAGAATTCAATTGACCTTGATCCATGTTTTTGGACTATGGGAGGAAACCGGAGAACCCGGAGGAAACCCACGCGGACACGGGGAGAACATGGAAACTCCACACAGATTGGGATTCGAACCGGGAATCCCTAGTGCTGAGAGGAGAACATGCTAACCACTAAGACACCGTGCCATCCATAACCTCGAGTCAATACGTCTTGGTTAAAACTAAGGTTAAATTTATAAATGTGTTTATTTGAAACTAAATGATTAATAATCTGCTCTAGACCAGTTTGTACATCAGTTGCTGAGTACCGGGATACAGGTTTACTGCTCATCAGAATGTTTATATTAATCTGTAATTTCATTTAAGGTACATGATTTAATATAACGTTGTTTATCACGCATTGATATGAATGTGAAGCGCTCAGAGGGGTGTGTTATTGAGAATGATGTCACGGCTGGATCTGATATAAAGACCAGAACCAAATTTGCATTAGAGGGAACTAAAACCTGTTCACACACTCACATCTGGAGACCGCCTGTGATTGTGAGGACCATTACGAAGTTATAATGTGAAAACTTGTCGATGGTTATAAATATGGATAGATTATAGTTAGTGTCCGGTTATGGTTAATGTTAGGGTGGTAGTGTGTGTGTGTGTGTGTGTGTGTGTGTGTGTGAGTGTGTGTGTGTGTGTGTGTGTAAACATTTCGATGTAGAGATGCAACTGGCTATGAAAAGGGCACAGGTCTGAGCCGCAACAGCAGGAGTCCACAGGATCTTTCAACCAATGGCACCGAGCACTGACCTTTCAACAGAACATCAGTCTTTCTCTCAGTCTCCTGCTCTCTCTCTTTCTGTGTGTGTGTGTGTGTGTGTGTGTGTGTGTGTGTGTGTGTGTGTGTGTGTGTGTGTGCACAGGTGAATTCGAGAAATGTGAGACCGTTACCTCCAGGTGATGATGTAAACAGAGTATAGTGTAATAATGGATTAAGCAGCTGGTTGGTTGGATGGAGAGGTGGGTGGTTTGCTGTTCTGACTTTGAAATTCAACATGAGGTTCAACATTACGCAAGTAAACAAATGACTGTTCCAAATCACCTTAGAACCACAGAATATAATAAAGTCCATTATCCATCCATTATCTTCCACTTTATCCTCTACAAGGGTCACTGGGGGGGGGGGGGAGTTCCCCATGCCCATCCAGGGGATAACGTTTCAGGCTGGGCAGATACACCCAGGACAGGACACCAATCTATCACTGGGCTCACACTCACTCACACAAACACACTCTGTATGGGGCAATTTTGGAGACTTCAATTGACCTTGATCCATGTTTTTGGACTGTGGGAGGAAACCGGAGAACCTGGAGGAAACCCATGTGGACACGGGGAGAACATGGAAACTCCACCCAGATTGGGATTCGAACCAGGAATCCCTAGCGCTGAGAGGAGAACATGCTAACCACTAAGCCACCGTGCCACCCAATAAATCAAGTCCATCCATCCATCCATCCATTATCTTCCGCTTTATCCTCCATTAGGGTCGCGGGGGGGTTCCCCATGCCCATCCAGGGGAGAAAGTTTCGGGCGCTGGGCAGATACACCCAGGACAGGGGGGAAATCTATCACTGGGCACACACTCACTCACACAAACTCACTCTATATGGGGCAATTTGGAGAACTCAATTGAACTTGATCCATGTTTTTGAACTGTGGGAGAAACCGGAGAACCCGGAGAAAACCCGTGCGGACAAGGGGGGAACATGGAAACTCCACCCAGATTGGGATTCGAAGCAGGAATCCCTAGCGCTGAGAGGAGAACATGCTAACCACTAAGCCAGCGTGCATGGCAGATGACCACATCTAAGGTGTACTTGGATATTTTATATCACTATCTAGGGGTGTAGGACCATCGCCTCCCACCACAGAACAACTACAAGCTTGATTCCTGAGAGAAGAACATTTAATGTCCACCCTCAGGCGCTCCAGTTTCCTCTCACAGTAAAGCCATGCCATCAGGTGAGTTTGCTTTCTACATCCGTCACTCTGAATGTGTGAGCATGTGTTTGTCTGCATGCTGTTCAGTGTTTCCCCACCCTGCTCACCGGGCATCACCACCCAGCGAGAGCCGCAACAGTGGGACGCACGCCTGACCCCGAAAATAATAACGAATCCGTCAGTGGGCTGACTCATTACTTCTGAGTCATACAGAGAGTTGATTCAGTATGAACGAATTAATCCTGAGTGAACAGTAGTCTGTCTCTGTTCCTATGGTCTCAAAGAAAGAGAACCAACTTAAACACCACCAATAAGGGTTTAAGTCAAGTCGAGATTTATTTGCCTACTGTAATTAAATTTGTCCTCCACATTTAACACATCCGTGCAGTGAAACACACACATACACACACACACACACAGGTGAAGTGAGCACATGTGCCCGGAGTGGTGGGCAGCCTCGTACACAGCGCCCAGGGAGCAATTGGGGTTAGGGGCCTTGCCCAAGGGTACTTCAGCCATGGTTCTTGGAGGGATCGGGAATCAAACCGAGGACCTTCAGGTCACAAGGCTGGTTCCTTAACCACAAACCCATGACTGTCCAAGCCAATAGACATGGAAGTTCCACTCAGATCAAGATTCAGGACCTGGAATCTCCCAGCACAGAAATACGGAAGGGCTAACCAATACACCACTGTGCTGCCCCATGCTAATTAGAGTGTGTGTGTGTGTGTGTGTGTGTGTGCCCAGGGATGGAGTGTATCTGCCCAGCATCCAAAATACTCTCCCCCCCCACGTTCCTGAAACATGAAAACTCCACCCAGATCAGGATTTGAACCTGGTATGAAAGGCCTAACCAATGCACCAATGTGCTGCCCTGTATCTTACACACCACCAATAGTCTATCAATAGTCAATAGTCTGGTTAAATAGCAACGCCACATGTGAATATAGCTCCCCCGATGAGCGTGGTCATCTGAAATGAGGTGTGTTCAGATACATTTCTAGCGTGTTAATCTCGTGTATCTCGGCGACGGAAAACCCAAATTCACCGCTGACTCAAAACAACCTCTCCAGATGTTCATCACCATGTCGGCGGTGAATCATCAACACAGACGCGTGTCACTGAACGATAAATAGCACTAACGATAAATAGAATGTAGATACATAGTCTACACTATACTGTGGGTTCTCCATTCACACTCACATGGAGAACCTCAAGGAGCAGTGCATTGAGTCCAGGTAGCTGCACCATGAAAATAGCAATCTGCCAAAGGCATCGGCAAGAGACATGCCGATTGGCTCATCACAGGTCACGCCCAAAACACACTCATGAAGGTATTTAACTCGCAGTTAAATGGCAATCCACCAAAGTCAGAGCGCCACCCGGTTCTTAAAGGCATCAGCAAGAGACATGCTGATTGGCACATTACAGGTCACGCCCAAAACACACTCATGAAAGTGTGTGCAAGGTGAACTTTTCCCGTTATTGTGATTGGGGTAGATGTATTCACACGCAGCGTTGCTATTTAAACGACGCAGGTGGAAGGCATGAAAATCGACGGTTGGCGGGGCGTGAGATAGCGATGAGCAGAACGACGTGACGCTTTAGTTCAGCGGTATAACTTTAACTTACTATAACTATAACAGTATAACTTTAACTCACTGCCTCATTTTCTATTTTAGAATCATTACGAGGTGCCTCATCACGCTCATTGATTCATTTTCTATTAGAGCCAAACTTGGCCCAATTATCCCTCTCAACATATTTTAGGCACCTACTCCAAAACGTTCTTTACATGCTGGTCTTGTGCCGTTATTATTTGCTTCCATCCACTTTTGTGATTCGAGAGCTTTTTCAACGCCATTAGCCGAAGAAGCTCTGATCCGTCCTAAAGAGGGAAAACAGCTGCCTCATCTCGCCTTGAATTAAAGAGCGACACCGAGCACGTCACTGCAAATCACTGGCCTCCGCTTACAGACACATCGCGATCCAAATGAGCCACGGAGGAGTCGACAATCAGAGCGATTCAAATCCAGAGCAGGAAGCTTTAAAGGGGAGATGGACTGAACTGTTTTTTATAATCAAAGTTTATTTGATGATTAACACATTTAAAAAAGTATTTTACGAAGAAGGTAGATGTTCAAAGAATCACTGGAGTTTACATGTTCACTGTAGGTCCATGTGGGAATTCCATTCACAGTCCAAATGCATTTATTCAAGGTGAATTGGTTGCTTTAAATTGCCGCTACATAGTGTGTGTGTGTCTGTGTGACTGAGCCAATCGAAAAATAACAATGGTAAATATGAATTACGTAATAAATATGAACTTACCAGGTCGTGGTTGGTAGAGTTCGAGTCATCTTCAGGGAAAGGAATGTAGACAGCTAAGGCCATGCAGTTGGCAAAAATAGCTATTAATATAAATATATCAAATGGCCTGAAAATATTAGGTTAAGGATAATATTTACAAAATATAATTATTTGTAAACTTACACACCAAACAAGCTATTTTATGTATAATTTATATATATATATTTGGACACACCCCCTTCTTGCTCCATTGTTTATTTCCTCCACTTATCATATTCCATTTACTTTTACATTTGGTCATTTATTGGACGCTTTTATCCAAAGCGACTTACAAGGTGAGCACAGGGTTCATCACAACATCCCTGGAGCAATGAGGGTTAAGGGTCTTGCTCAAGGACCCACATTGGTAACTTCAGTGGACCTGGGATTTGAACCCCCAACCTTCAGATTGATAGCCCAACACCCTAACCACTGAGCTACTGTGCCCACATATAGATGGACTTTGTAGTTCTACAATTCCAGACTGTAGTCCATCTGTGTTCTGTGTTGTTGTTAGTCCCCTGTTGGTTCTCTGTTCTCTGTTGGTCAGGAGCATCACAGAACAGGTATCATTTAGGTGGTGGATTGTTTCTTGTCAGTTCTGCAGTGACACTGATGTGGTGAGGGGGTTTTAGTGCAGCAGTGCTGCTGGAGTTTCATTTCTCCACCTCAGTGACACTGCTGGGATAGGAATAATGCACCCACCCAATAATCCCTGCTCTGTGGTGCTACTATTGGGGTTCTGACCATTAGAACAGAGTAAAGGGGATGTACACAGTATGTACTGTAGAACACAAACAGCTGAACTACAGTCTGGAATTGTAGAACTACAAAGTCCATCTTTACACAAAGTGGAACTGAGAACAAAAAGGGGGCGTGGACACTTTTTTTTTTATACACAGGTCATTTTCAGAGCAGCACTGGGATTGTTTTCGATTCTGAAGGATACTTCCACTCCACGATACTGATGCAGGCCCGGCGAAAGGGGTTATTTAAGTTCAGGCAGAACAACGCTCTTTGGGGCCGGGTGTTGGCTGAGCTGCTTTGCTTCTTGCTCTTGGCATACTGCTGCCTCTTCTTCTGTGCCAGCGAGCCCACTGGCACCACCGACGATGTGGGTGGGGCCTCTGCGGGGGCAGGCGGGGCAGATGGTGGGACTGGGCCGTTGGCGCTCATGGTGCTGGCTTGGGCCGGAGCAGGGCATCCACCAGCACGAGCCTCTCGGAAGAGAGGAATGAAGGGTGGGGGTAGGGTGGGGGACTGGGGTGGAGGGGCGGGGCTTTCTCACCAACACGCCGGCACGTCACCAGAAACAGGGACGCTGATGCTGCTGGCATAATTTGCCTCTGTGAGGAAGAGAGCAAAGAACAACAGATTAGTGATGTCAGCCTGTGTGTGTATGTGTGTGTGTAAAGGGGGTGGGGTGTTAAACCATGGTTGTATATCAGACTCAGATCATGTGCTCCTGGAATCAGTACACAACTTAGAGGAGGCGAAGAAAGCGGAACGCAGCGACAGAAAGTAACTGTGCGAGTGAAGTTAGTGGGAGGCTGTGCACTGATTTCCTTCTTCATTCCACTGCATTATGCAACATCGTGGGTGTTCAGTCAGAAAACACTGACACCGTGAGTGGTTGGGTCTAAATCACCCTGAGACCTGAATGCATTACCATCTAGCATCAGCAAAACACACACACACACACGCACACACACACACACACACACACACGCGCACACACAATGCAAACTATAGTACACCCCCTGCAGCATCTTCCAACCATCCATCCATCCATTATCTTCCATGTTATCCTCTACTAGGGTCGCGGGGGGGAGGGGGTCCCCATGCCCATCCAGGGGAGAACGATTCGGGCGCTGGGCAAATACACCCAGGACAGGACACCAATCTATCACTGGGCACACACTCACTCACACAGACACACACATAGAAACACACTCTATATGGGGCAATTTGGAAAATTCAATTGACCTTGAGCCATGTTTTGGACAGGGAGGAAACCGGAGAACCCGTAGGAAACCCATGTGGAGACGGGGAGAACATGGAAACTCCTATATACTATATATATATATATATATATATATATATATATATATATATATATATATATATACACACACATACATAAATACATACACACATATACACACATACATACACATACACACACACACACACACACACACACACACACACACACACATACATATATATATATAAATAAATAACATGCTAACCACATAAAAGATTAGAGATTATACAAAATCATATAGGCTTTCGTTTTTAAGCAAACATACTTAGTAATGTTGGGAGTATTTAGAGGAGTACAGAGCGATCACTGAGCACACACTCACTCACACAGAAACACACAGCATACAGACAGTATAATTAAGATCGGGGCCAATTAAGAGCAGCAATTAACGAGAACTTGGAAACTCCAACCAGATTGGATTCGAAACTGGATTCCCAGCACGGAGAGCCGAACATGCTAACCGTTAAGCCCCGTGCAGATCATACTGTGACCGGCTACTGAAGACGCATCTTTTTAACAAACACCTGTTTAAGAAAAAAAAAAGGTGGGGGGTGCGGTGCGGGATCAGATAACGATCAGGTTTGATAATTCTACAGTGTAGCTGGTTTTCTTCATAATTATTGACTTGTGATGTTCTCATTTGTAAATCGCTTTGGATAAAAGCGTCTGCTGAATGACTAAATGTAATGTAAATTTAAGGAAAGTTTTGACTGAAAGCAAAATACAGAAATACTATAGTAAAGTGCTGTGTAAAGATAGTAAAATGTTACGTTTGTGGCAAAGTGAAATGGGAACACGGTCGTGTTTGTAACTTGAAAAAACACTTTCATAAAATGGAATCAGCATCATTACTGAAACAATAATAGGATTTTAATGGCATCCAAACAATGCAGGAAACAATAGAACCCATTAAACCTGAGCTGCCAGCTGCTCCAGTCGACAGCGCAAAGACTGAGACCTGCCACATCTCACAGGTATTATGACTAAAGGTCACCATGAAGGTCACACACTTAGTCCATAAAGGTCAACCTGCACTTGTATTCTTTATTCTTCACTGCACACGTGTTCTTCTCTCCTTACTGTTCCAATGCCCGACGCATCAGCCGCTTTAGAACAAATACAGAACACAAACAAACTGAATGCACCCCTCAGCTTCAGCTGGATCTTTATTATAACATTAAAACCTTAAGTTAAAGCTTCAGGTGAGATCAGGTTACGATGAATAATCCAAAAATTGCTTGAATACAGTTACAGGTGCCATATAGCAATATGATGGTCTACACACCGTAGTGAACCTTCATAGGAACAGCCAGAAGGGGACATACAGTACCAATGAGTTTGCCATGTCTTCACAACGTAGGTTCTGTAAACCTTTCAAAGACTGAACAGCCAGAAGGGGACATACTGTACCAATCCAAAGTTTGTCAGCAGTGTCACTGAGGTGGAGAAATGAAAGTCCAGCAGCACTGCTGCACTAAAACCCCCTCACCACATCAGTGTCACTGCAGAACTGACAAGAAACAATCCACCACCCAAATGATACCTGTTCTGTGATGCTCCTGACCAACAGAGAACAGAGAACCAACAGGGGACTAACAACAACACAGAACACAGATGAACTACAGTCTGAAATTGTAGAACTACAAAGTCCATCTATATGATAAGTGGAGGAAATAGAAAATGTGGCAAGAAGGGAGCGTGTCCTAACTTTTGATTGGTATTCATTCATTCATTATCTTCCGCTTTATCCTCTATTAGGGTCGCGGGGGGGTTCCCCATGCCCATCCAGGGGAGAACGTCTCGGGCGCTGGGCAGATACACCCAGGACAGGGCGCCAATCCATCGCTGGGCACACACTCACTTACACAAACACACTCTATATGGGGCATAATATATTTGGAGAATTCAATTGACCTTGTTTATGTTTTTGGACTGTGGGAGGAAACCGGAGAACCTGGAGGAAACCCACGCAGATATGGGGAGAACATGGAAACTCCAGCCAGACGGGGATTCGAACTGGGAATCCCTAGTGCTGAGAGGAGAACATGCTAACCACTAAGCCACCATGCCACCCATATATATATACATATATATAAATTTTCAGGATTGATTATATAAGAAAGACAGTGAAGGGAAGATGTTTTAGAGACCAAAATAAAGAGACGAGATCACAGAGGAGGTTTCAGCATGTTGTGAATGTTGTGAATGAGGACATGCAGGTAGTTGAGGTGACTGAGGAGGAGGACAGGATGAGACGCAGAATAATAATCTGCTGCGGCGACCCCTAATGGGAACAGCAGAAGACACAAACACACACACACACACACACAAAATCCATAATACACACACACACACACACACACTCACTCACTCATTCACACACCATCACAAACACATCCTCAGAGTGGGTCACCGGCTAACACACACACTCAGTCTGCAGAACAACGGCTATTATTTGCCCTCTGCCCAAACCCAGCATTTGTAATTATATGTTGAAATGCTTCTCTAATAGGTTCTAATTAAAAGCATGGCTGCTGGAGGAGAGGAGCATGAAGCTGATGAGAGGATCTGTATTCGGGTTCATACTGCCCTATTTTGACACATTTTCCAATCTGGGCCAGTGATGTTCTCTCTGTTGGGAATGTGCGCATGTGTGTGTGTGTGTGTGTGTGTGTGTGTGTGTGTGTGTGTGTGTGTGTGTGTGTGTGTGTCTGATATGAAGACACTAATCACCCTGCACATATTTGAACATAAACCAGTGGCCTTCATACCTGTTCTGCTCATTTTTCCCCATCTACATAGTGCTGCCACTTTGTGGATGGGGGTATGACACCACAAATGCCCTAAACTTGAAAGATGCCCTTTTTTTTGGGGGGGGGGGGCAACATAAACCAGTGACCTTCATACCTGTTCTGTTCATTTTTTCCCCAGATCCACATGGTGCTGCTACTTTGTGGATGGGGGTATGACATCAGTAAATGCCCTAAACTTGAAAGATGCCCTTTTTTTTGGGGGGGGGGGGGGGGGCAACATAAACCAGTGGCCTTCATACCTGTTCTGTTCATTTTTTTTTTCCCCATCCACACCATGGTCCCCAATTTTTTTTTGCTGCCACTTTTGTGGATGGGGGTATGACACCACAAATGCCCTAAACTTGAAAGATGCCCTTTTGGGAGGGGGGGGCAACATAAACCAGTGGCCTTCATACCTGTTTCTGTTCATTTTTCCCCATCCCACTTTTTGCCCCATTTACATGGGGGTATGCTGCCCTAAACTTTGCCCTTTTGGAGGGGGGGGGGTAAACCATGGACACCCACTCATTTTTCCCATCCCTAAACTACTTTGTGGATGGGGGTATGACACCAAAGATGCCCTAAACTTGAAAGATTTTTTGGGGGGGGGGTGGCAACATAAACAGTGCCTTCATATATGTTCTGCTCATTTTTTCCCCATTTTACATAGTGCTGCCACTTTTGTGGATGGGGGTATGACACCACAAATGCCCTAAACTTGAAAGATGGCCTTTTTTTGGGGGGGGGGAGGCAACATAAACCAGTGGACTTCATACCTGTTCTGCTCATTTTTTTCCCCATCCACATGGTGCTGCCACTTTGTGGATGGGGGTATGACACCACAAATGCCCTAAACTTGAAAGATGCCCTTTTGGGAGGGGGGGGTGGCAACATAAACCAGTGGCCTTCATACCTGTTCTGCTCATTTTTTCCCCCGGTCCACATGGTGCTGCCACTTTGTGGATGGGGTATGACACCACAAATGCCCTAAACTTGAAAGATGCCCTTTTTATGGGGGGGGTGGAGGGGGGGGGGGGCAACATAAACCAGTGGCCTTCATACCTGTTCTGCTCATTTTTTCCCCCGGTCCACATGGTGCTGCCACTTTGTGGATGGGGTATGACACCACAAATGCCCTAACCTTGAAAGATGCCCTTTTATGGGGGGGTGGGGGGGGCAACATAAACCAGTGGCCTTCATACCTGTTCTGCTCATTTTTCCCCATCCTCATGGTGCTGCTACTTTGTGGATGGGGGTATGACACCACAAATGCCCAAAACTTGAAAGATGCCCTTTTGTGTGTGTGTGGGGAGGGGGCAACATAAACCAGTGGCCTTCATACCTGTTCTGCTCATTTTTCCCCATCCTCATGGTGCTGCTACTTTGTGGATGGGGGTATGACACCACAAATGCCCTAAACTTGAAAGATGCCCTTTTGGGAGGGGGGGTGGCAACATAAACCAGTGGCCTTCATACCTGTTCTGCTCATTTTTTCCCCCGGTCCACATGGTGCTGCCACTTTGTGGATGGGGTATGACACCACAAATGCCCTAACCTTGAAAGATGCCCTTTTATGGGGGGTGGGGGGGGCAACATAAACCAGTGGCCTTCATACCTGTTCTGTTCATTTTTTCCCCCGGTCCACATGGTGCTGCTACTTTGTGGATGGGGGTAAGGCACCACAAATGCCCTAAACTTGAAACATGCCCTTTAGTGGGGGGGGGCATCTTTCAAGTTTAGGGCATTTATTGTCGTTAGATGTTTATTTAGGGCATTTACTGTCGTTAGACCTGGGCATTCGGGCTATAGCCCCGGATGTTTTGTCAGTAGCCCCGAATAAATGAGAGCAGCTTGCTCTGCAGCCTCTCCTCCAGCAGCGGGACCGAACGATGGAGTCACCGTCAGCTGTTTGTGCTTCTAAGCTTTGTGTGTGTGTGTGTGTGTGTGTGTGTGTGTGTGTGTGTGTGTGTGTGTGTGTGTGTGTGTGTGTGTGAGGGAGATTTGTGTGTGTGTGATTTTTTTCACCAGTATCGGCAGTAAAGTTACCGTAATAACTGTATGTTGCTGTAAAGAGCAGCTTCTCAAGCTTTCAGAAACCGTCAGAATTTTTTCTAATGAACTAATGAAGGACGGCACGGTGCATTAGTGGTTAGCATGTTCTCCTCTCAGCACTAGGGATTCCCGGTTCGAATCCCAATCTGAGTGGAGTTTCCATGTTCTCCCCATGTCCACGTGGGTTTCCTCCGGGTTCTCCGGTTTCCTCCCACAGTCCAACATGGATCAAGGTCAATCGAATTCTCCCAATTGCCCCATAGAGTGTGTCTGTATCTGTGTGAGCATGTACCCAGTGATAGATTGGCGTCCTGTCCTGGGTGTATCTGCCCAGCGGCCGAGACGTTCTCCCCTGGATGGGCATGAGGAACCCGGAAGATAAGGGATGGATAACTAATGAATGTAACAGTTTGCAAAATGGATAAATACACTCAATTTTGAAAGAGGGCAGATGGGGGAATAAGGGATCTGGGCTAAAGCCCCTGACGTTCTCCCCTGGATGGGCATGGAGAACCCCCCCGGGACCCTAATAGAGGATAAAGCGGAAGATAATGAATGAATGAATGAATGAATAACTAATGAAGGACGGCATAGTGGCTTAGTGGTTAGCATGTTCTCCTCTCAGCACTAGGGATTCCCGGTTCGAATCCCAATCTGGGTGCAGTTTCCATGTTCTCCCCGTGTCCACGTGGGTTTCGTCCGGGTTCTCCGGTTTCCTCCCACAGTCCAAAAACATGGATCAAGGTCAATTGAGTTCTCCAAATTGCCCCATATAGTGTGTCTGTGTGAGTGAGTGTGTGCCCAGTGATAGACTGGCACCCTGTCCTGGGTGTATCTGCCCAGCGCCCGAAACGTTCCCCCCTGGATGGGCAACCCCCCCCCCCCCCCCACGACCCTAATATAGGATAAAACGGAAGATAATGAATGAATGAATAACTAA
>JAFMOC010000061.1:1765000-1777500 GCA_019802505.1 Corydoras sp. C115
TTTGGAGAATTCAGTTGACCTTGATCCATGTTTTTGGACTGTGGGAGGAAACCGAAGAACCCGGAGGAAACCCACGCGGACACGAGGAGAACATTGAAACCGACCGTGCCGCCCTTCATTAGTTATATTGTATAAAATTAAATCACATGTGAAATGTGTCTGTCAGCAGTGGAAAACACATTCAGTTCTAATAATTGATGGTTTTGGCTGAAAATGTTTGAATAAAGGAACCTGAGCTTCGGCAGAAAAGCATCAATCTGTTTTACGATGAGACACTTTTAAGCAATTTGGATAATTCAGTTGACCTTGATCCATGTTTTTGGACTGTGGGAGGAAACCGAAGAACCCGGAGGAAACCCACGCGGACACAAGGAGAACATGGAAACACCACCCAGATGGGGATTCGAACCGGGAATCTCTAGTGCGGAGAGGAGAACATTCATTCATTCATTCATTATCTCCCGCTTTATCCTCTATTAGGGTCGCGGTGGGGTTCCCCATGCCCATCCAGGGGAGAACGTCTCGGGCGCTGGGCAGATAGACCCAGGACAGGGCGCCAATCCATCGCTGGGTACACACTCACACACTCAAGCACACTCTATATGGGGCAATTAAGAGAACTCAATTAACTTGATCCATGTTTTTGGACTGTGGGAGGAAACCGGAGAACCCGGAGGAAACCCACGCAGACACGGGGAGAACATGGAAACTTTACCCAGATGGGGATTCGAACCGGGAATCCCTAGAGCTGAGAGGCGAACGTGCTAACCACTAAGCCACCGTGCCGCCCGAGAGGAGAACATGCTAACCACTAAACCACCGTGCCGCCCTCACTCAGTTCCCTTTAAGATTAATAGTTGATTTAGTTCTATTGCCAGCATGCTCAGGAAAAATAAAAGTGATCAAGGCTTGCTGAGCGCTGAGCAAAGACGAAAAGGAAAAAAAAAAAACAAGCTGCTGATGCTGCGGTAGCCGTACACAGACAGCCTGCTTAGCGAATCTGGTGCCCCATGAGAGAACTCGATTTAAAACAATGTCTCAGTGCTGACCATCAGGAGCTCAGGGAGAAGGAAGCGCACGGGCTCAGCAGATCGCAAGCTTCATGGCTGGATGAAAAAAAACTCTATAAACCAGTGCAGGACCATCGAGGTCTTTAAGGCCGTCCATGAACATCTGAATCACAGACTGAGGTTAACGATATTTTGTCTATAAATACTTAACATTCATTCATTCATTCATTATCTCCCGCTTTATCCTCTATTAGGGTCGCGGTGGGGTTCCCCATGCCCATCCAGGGGAGAACGTCTCGGGCGCTGGGCAGATAGACCCAGGACAGGGCGCCAATCCATCGCTGGACACACACTCACTCACACAGACACACTCTATATGGGGCAATTTTGAGAATTCAATTGACTTGATCCATGTTTTTGGACTGTGGGAAGAAACCGGAGAACCCGGAGGAAACCCACACGGACACGCGGAGAACATGGAAACTACACCCAGATTGGGATTCGAACCGGGAATCCCTAGTGATGAGAGGAGAACATGCTAACCACTAAGCCACCGTGCCGCCCAAGTATAAAAATGATATGAGTTTTATATTATTATTATTAGTAGGTTTTTCTTTAGGTTCTCCGGTTTCCTCCTACAGTCCGGAAACATGGATTCAAGGTGAAATAATTACTCGGAATTGACCCTATCTAAATTACCCTATATAGAGAGTGTGTTTGTGTGTGTTGTGAGTAAGTGAGTGTGTGCCCAGTAGTAGATTGTCCAAAAACAGTCCAAAAACATGGATCAAGTCAATTGAATTCTCAAAATTGCCCCATATAGAGTGTGTCTGTGTGAGTGAGTGTGTGCCCAGCGATGGATTGGCGCCCTGTCCTGGGTCTATCTGCCCAGCGCCTGAGATGTTCTCCCCTGGATGGGCATGGGGAACCCCACCGCGACCCTAATAGAGGATAAAGCGGAAGATAATGAATGAATGAATGAATAATTCAAATCCACAATTTAAATCATTAGGACAGGGCGCCAATCTATCGCTGGGCACACACTCACTCACACAGACACACTCTATATGGGGCAATTTTGAGAATTCAATTGACTTGATCCATGTTTTTGGACTGTGGGAGGAAACTGGAGAACCCGGAGGAAACCCACACAGACACGGGGAGAATATGGAAACTCCACTCAGATGGGGATTCGAACCGGGAATCCCTAGCGCTGAGAGGAGAACATGCTAACCACTAAGCCACCGTGCCGCCTAAATACTTAACAGATAAATGCAAATGTTCTGTCTGCTTCATTTCATAGCATCTCACCCTTTTAATCCGCTTCCAGACAGGTATTTATTTATTAAAGCATTTAACCAATCACATTTAAGCATCATTCTGTTGCCAGGGTCAAAAAATCTGCCTAAGGCCTTCACTATTCAGTCTGCAGCTCGGTAGCTTCAAATAAGATTTAATCAAACTGTCGCTCCCGTGTCAAATGTTCTCTTCCCGTGTCCGCGTGGGTTTCCTCCGGGTTCTCCGGTGTCCTCCCACCGTCCAAAAACATGGATGAAGGTCAATTAAATTCTCCAAATTGCCCCATATAGAGTGTTTTTGTGTGAGTGTGTGAGTGAGTGTGTGCCCAGTGATAGATTGGTGTCCTGTTCTGGGTGTATCTGCCCAGCGCCTGAAACGTTCTCCCCTGGATGGGCATGGAGAACCCCCCCCGCGACCCTAATAGAGGATAAAGTGGAAGATGATGGATGGATGGATTTTGTACAGGATTGCACGGTGGCTTAGTGGTTTGCATGTTCTCCCGAATCCAATCGAATCCCAATCTGGGTGGAGTTTCCATGTTCTCCCCGTGTCCGTGTGGGTTTCCTCCGGGTCCTCCGGTTTCCTCCCACCGTCCAAAAACATGGATCAAGGTCAATTGAGTTCTCCAAATTGCCCCATATAGAGTGTGTATGTGTGAGTGAGTGAGTGTGTGCCCAGTGATAGATTGGCGCCCTGTCCTGGGTGTATCTGCCCAGCGCCCAAAACGTTCTCCTCTGGATGGGCATGGGGAACCCGCCCACGACCCTAGTAGAGGATAAAGATGAAGATGATGGATGGATGGATGTTGTACATATAATCAGGATTTAATCAGGATTTTTGCTGAGTGTTATTTTATGAGGTGATTTTTTTTTGTTATCTATCTGCAAAGCAACAGAATTTTAAACTGCATTTCTGCAAAACTAGACGTTTTTATAGCCACGAATGACATGTGGATTGATTAAGACGGAGCATCTGAAGACCAGGTGTGAAATACACTGGTTTATAATAATACCGGTTGAACATTTGGACACGCCTCCTTTCTGATTAAAAACGTCCTCTGACAGTCAGATCAGCATTTCAGATTTACGGGCTGAAAAGTCCCACCTTTTCACCCAGCACTTAAGCAAACACCAACACAGGGCTCTTCACAGTGTTTTAGCAGATTGGTATTACTGGGCTGCAGGCCCGTGAGAAAATGTCTACTAAGGGAATCACAAAACACTTTGTTAAAGGGGATCATGTGAATGATGCGGCCAAAAAGGTGCAGTGGCTTAATCATCCTCCACTTAATTCTATATTAGAGTCGTGGGTGTGTGTGTGTGTGGGGGGGGGGGAGTCCATGCCCATCCAAGGGATAAGGCACTGAGCAGACACCCAGGACACACACACTATATAGGGGCAATTTAACGTTGCCCGTTCACCCTACATCCATGTTTTTGGACTGTGGGAGGAAACCCATGCAGACACAACATGAAAAACATGGAAACTCCACCCAGAATGGGATTCGAACCTGGAAGCCCAGCTCTGAGAGGTGAACGTGCAAAATATCTTAGCTTAAGTCTTAAGGATTTATTTTGTATTATTAAATATTATAAATAAGTGTGTAGGGGAGGTGGCTTAGTGGTTAGCATGTTCTCCTCTCAGCACTAGGGATTCCCAGTTCGAATCCCAATCTGGATGGAGTTTCCATGTTCTCCCCGTGTCCGCGTGGGTTTCCTCCGGGTCCTCCGATTTCCTCCCACAGTCCAAAAACATGGATCAAGGTCAATTGAATGTGTCAAATTGCCCCATATAAAGTGTGTGTGTGAGTGAGTGTGTGCCCAGTGATAGATTGGCGACCTGTCCTGGGTGTATCTGCCCAGCGCCCAAAACGTTCTCCCATGGATGGGCACGGGGAACCCCCCCACCCTGAAGATAATGGATGGATAGATATAAGGGTGTTTGTTTATATATATATATATATATATATATATACACACACACAGCGGCACGGTGGTTTAGTGTTTAGCATGTTCTCCTCTCAGCGTTAGGGATTCCCGGTTCGAATCCCCATCTGGGTGGAGTTTCCATGTCCTCCCCGTGTCTGCGTGGGTTTCCTCCGGGTTCTCCAGTTTCCTCCCACAGTCCAAAAAACATGGATCAAGTCAATTGAATTCTCCAAAATTGCCCCATATAGAGTGTGTATGTGTGAGTGAGTGTGTACCCAGCGATGGATTGGCGCCCTGTCCTGGGTCTGTCTGCCCAGCGCCCGAGATGCTCTCCCCTGGATGGGCATGGGGAACCCCACCGCGACCCTAATAGAGGATAAAGCGGGAGATGATGAATGAATGAATATATATATACACACACACACACACACACACACACACATTTTTACACAGCGGCCATTACAGGTACACTATCATGATTTTCAGTACTGTGGTGGTGCTGACATGGTGGTGGTGGTGTTAATAAAACCAACACAAACAGTGCAGCACTGGATGCCCTACTGATGTTACATCCACAAGGTGGAGCAATAAGGTGGATGTGTCTAATACAGTGTACAGTGAGGGATACAAGGTTTAAAGACTCCAAACCAGCGCCACCACTTTAACCACTTTTCATTATCACTGCTGTACTAAGAATCATCCACCACCCTAATAACACCAGCTCTGTGGTGGTCCTGATCAGAGAACAGAGGAGAGGGGACTAACAGGGTATGGAGAGTAACAGAACGTAGCTCCATGGTACAGCCGAATGGTAAGAGCAACTGAAGGAGAAGGAGAGGGAGACGTGTCGCTCTGTGAGTCACTCTGCTCTGATCGAGCCAAAGAGGAAATAAATGTGACATAAAAAGCAAAGCCGTCGAATTGTTCATAATCCGCACTGAAATGAGGATGAGCAGCCGCCGGCTATTCCAGTGTATGTGTGTCTCATAGAAGAAATCAGCACTTCTGCAGCGCTGGGGTCCTGTTGGTCACGCAGAAAGCATTTATTCCTGACTTTTTAAGAAGCAGAGCATGAGCGTGTCCATATTTATCCATATTTATACAGGAAACATAAAATCAACACCATATGAACACCTTCTGTAAGATTCATTCATTCATTATCTCCCGCTTTATCCTCTATTAGGGTCGCGGTGGGGTTCCCCATGCCCATCCAGGGGAGAACGTTTCGGGCGCTGGGCAGATACACCCAGGACGGGGCGCCAATCAATCGCTGGGCACACACTCACTCACACACACAAACACACTCTATATGGGGAAATTTGGAGAACTCAATTGACTTGATCCATGTTTTTGGACTGTGGGAGGAAAGCGGAGAACCCGGAGGAAACCCACGCGGACACGATGGGGGAAGAACATGGAAACTCCACCCAGATGGGGATTCTAAACGGGAATCCCTAGAGCTGAGAGGAGAACATACCAACCACTAAGCCACCGTGCCATCCAGTACAAAATCCATCCATACATCATCTTCCACTTTATCCTCTATTAGTGTCGCGGTGGGGTTCCCCATGCCCATCCAGAGGAGAACGTTTCGGGCGCTGGGCAGATACACCCAGGACAGGATGCCAATCCATCGCTGGGCACACACTCACTCACTCACACATACACACTCTATATGGGGCAATTTGGAGAACTCAATTGACTTGATCCATGTTTTTGGACTGTGGGAGGAAACCTGGTGGCACATGTTGTCATGTTCACCTTTTAGTGCTGGGATCCATGTTCGAATCCTGATCTGTGTGGAGTTTATTAAATTGCTTAATTGCCCCTATACAGTTTATGTGTGAGTGAGTGCCCTGCGATGGATAGGCGCCCCACCCTGTGCCCAGTGGCCAAAACATCAGCCCGAGTCTGCGACCCTAGTAGAGGAGTAAGCGGAAGATAATGAGATGAGACTCATAAGCATTTCATCTTGGTGCTTCGGTATAGAATACAGTCAGCCATGATCCAGCGCCCCTGGAGCAACGAGGTTTAAGGGCTTATGTAACTTCAGTGGGACTCAGGATATAAGCCCCCCAGCCTCACACCCTAATCGCTGAGTTACAGTAGCCCACTGTACCCAATAGCACGAAAAAGTGCCCGGCTGTTAGATTTAATGCCTGAATGGCTGCCATTTTTAGGTCAGCTACAGTACGGAAAGCCAACACCTTCCACCTGATCCACTTTCACGCTCCAGCCATCTCTCATCTTACAACTGTCTCTGGAATATTCACCCATTAGCCGTCCAAACTTACCTCGCTTCCCGATTTATCCGAGAAAAATAAAAAATAGTAAATATGATTCGCTGCACATCCATGATGCGAATCCCCCGTTCCATCACATCCCAAAGATGCTCTATTGGATTGAGATCTGGTGACTGTGGAGGCCATTTGAGTACAGTGAACTCATTGTCATGTTCAAGAAACCAGTCTGAGATGATTCCAGCTTTAATGACATGGCGCATTATCCTGCTAATTAAGTAGCCATCAGATGTTGGGTATCCTTATTAGGGTCATAAAGGGATGGACATGGTCAGCAACATACTCAGGTAGAACTGTGGCGCACTGGCAACGATGCACCAATTGGTACAGGGGGGCCCAAGAGTGCCAAGAAACTATTCCACACACCATGACACACCACACACCACCAGCCTGAACCGTTGATACAATGGGGCAATTTGGATGGATCCATTGCTTTCCATGTTGTTGACGACTTCTGACCCTACCATCCGAATGTCGCAGCAGAAATCGAGGAAAACTCATCAGACCAGGCAACGTTTTTCCAATCTTCCATTGTCCAATTTCGATGGGGATTGTGCAAATTGAAGCCTCAGTTTCCTGTTCTTAGCTGAAAGGATGGCACTTGGTGTGGTCTTCTGCTGCTGTAGCCCATCTGCCTAAAGTTTGACGTACAATGCGTTCAGAGATGCTCTTCTGCCTAGCCTTGGTTGTACGTGGCTATTTGAGTCACTGTTGCCTTTCTATCAGCTCGAACCTGTCTGGCCATTCTCCTCTGACCTCTAGGGATCAACAAGGCATTTCCGCCCACAGAACTGCCGCTCACTGGATGTTTTTTTCTTTTTCGGACCATTCTCTGTAAACCCTAGAGATGGTTGTGCGTGTTTCCCCAGTAGATCAGCTGTTTCTGAAATACTCAGACCAGCCCTTCTGGCACCAACAATCATGATCACGTTCAAAAACACTCAAAAATTGCCCCATACTGATGCTCGGTTGAACTGCAGGAGATTGTCTTGACCATGTCTACATGCCTAAATGCACTGCGTTGGCGCCATGTGATTGGCTGATTAGAAATTAAGTATAACGAGCAGTTGGACAGGTGCCTAATAAAGTGGCCGGTGAGGGTATGGGATACCCCACGCGACCCTTTACATTTGGTCAATTAGCAGACACTTTTATCCAAAGCGACTTACAAGGTGAGCACAGGGTTCATCACAACATCCCTGGAGCAATGAGGGTTAAGGTTCTTGCTCAAGGACCCACATTGGTAACTGCAGTGGACCTGGGATTTGAACCCCCAACCTTCAGATTCATAGCCCAACACCCAAACCACTGAGCTACCACTCCCATCGGTATATTGTCAGTATATATATATATATATATATATATCAGCGATGGATTGTCCCCCTGTCCTGGGTCTATCTGCCCAGCGCCCGAAACTTTCTCCCCTGGATGGGCATGGGGAACCCCCCCCACGACCCTAATATAGGATAAAGCGGAAGATATGGATGTATGTATATACTATATATATATATACGCCATATATATATATATATATATATATATATATATATATATATATATACATATATACACATATATATATATACATATATATAGCGAATGAGAGGATTCATACTGTTTTAGCTTATAGAACGTATAGACAGATGTATAACACTTGATTGTGGAAGACAGAGATGCATGAAAAGCACAAACACTGAAATCTTCTACACTATGATAATACTTACTATCAAGTGTAATTATGTATGATATATATATATATATATATATATATATAATATATAAGATATTATATATATATATATATAGAAAACTATATATATATATTCATTCATCATTATCACTATATATATTCATTATATATAATATATATATATATATATATGTATATATATATATATATATATATATATATATATATATATATATTTAAATGACAGGATTTATACTATTTTAGATATATAGAATGTATAGACAGATGTATAACACTTGGTTGTGTTGGATAGAGATGCATGAAAAGCACAAACCCTGAAATAAGAAGAAGTTTAATGTCCGCAGACTCAGTATAATCAGCAGGGATGTCTCCTCACCTGTGGGCCAGCCGGCTGATAACAGCTCCTCCATGTTTTGCTCCTCACTCCGGCTCTCACGCTGACTGGCAGGTGAAGAAAGAAGGAGTTACTCTGGATGTTAGTGTATTTTTACAGCTGGTGTCCCCTTACCTGTCAGCCAGGTGCGATAATGCACGTGAATTATTAATGAGTGAAGGACCAATCGGCTGAGCGGAAGGAGCACGGCAACGGGCACATGACATGATGAGGGCTGGTCATGTGGTGGAATTAATACTTCACATTAAGGCGGTTGCATAATCGATTTCTGTCTCCGTCTCTATTCTTAGTTTCATCTCATGGGGGTTTGGAATTTATTAATAATGGGCGGTACGGTGGTTTAGTGGTTCGCACGTTTGCCCCTCTGCGCTGGGGATCCAGGGTTGAATCCCAATCTGGGTGGAGTTTCCATGTTCTCCATGTGTCCTTCTGGGTTCTCCGCTTTCCTCCTACAGTCCAGAAACATGGATTCAAGGTGAAATAACTACTCTGAAGTTATCTAATTTGCCCTATATAATATGTTGAGTGAATGAGTGTGGGAGTGTGTGCCCAGTGATTGTGCACCCCAACAACCCCCCCACCCACCCCTGTGACCCCAGTCCTTGGTATGATTAAGCTGAAGATAATATGATGAGATGACAGATTTTATAAGTATATAAATTCCCTCCATCCATTATCGCCCGCTTTATCCTATATTAGGGTCGCGGGGGGGTTCCCCATGCCCATCCAGGGGAGAACGTTTCGGTCGCTGGGCAGACACTCAGGACAGAGGGGCAATCTATCACTGGGCACACACTCACTTACACACACTCTATATGGGGCAATTTGGAGAACTCAATTGACCTTGATCCATGTTTTTGGACTGTGGGAGGAAACCGGAGAACCCGGAGGAAACCCACGCGGACACGGGGAGAACATGGAAACTCCAACCAGATTGGGATTCGAACCGGGAATCTCTAGAGCTGAGAGGAGAACGTGCTAACCACTAAGCCACCGTGCCACCCAAGTATAAAAATGATATGAGTTTTATATTATTATGAGTAGGTTTTTCTTTGGGTTCTCCGCTTTCCTCCTACAGTCCAGAAACATGGATTCAAGGTGAAATAATCATTCATTCATTATCTCCCGCTTTATCCTCTATTAGGGTCGCGGTGGGGTTCCCCATGCCCATCCAAGGGAGAACGTCTCGGGCGCTGGGCAGATAGACCCAGGACAGGGCGCCAATCCATCGCTGGGTACACACTCACACACTCAAGCACACTCTATATGGGGCAATTTAGAGGACTCAATTAACTTGATCCATGTTTTTGGACTGTGGGAGGAAACCGGAGAACCCGGAGGAAACCCACGCGGACACGGGGAGAACATGGAAACTCCACCCAGATGGGGATTCGAACCGGGAATCCCTAGCGCTGAGAGGCGAACGTGCTAACCACTAAGCCACCGTGCCGCCTTCAAGGTGAAATAACTACTCGGAATTGACCCTATCTAAATTACCCTATATAGAGAGTGTGTTTGTGTGTGTTGTGAGTAAGTGAGTGTGTAGTGTGCCCAGTAGTAGATTGTCCAAAAACAGTCCAAAAACATGGATCAAGTCTATTGAATTCTCAAAATTGCCCCATATAGAGTGTGTCTGTGTGAGTGAGTGTGTGCCCAGCAATAGATTGGCACCCTGTCCTGGGTCTATCTGCCCAGCGCCTGAGATGTTCTCCCCTGGATGGGCATGGGGAACCCCACCGCGACCCTACTAGAGGATAAAGCGGGAGATAATGAATGAATGAATGAATGAATGAATTTAAATCCACAATATAAATCATCTGTGAACTTCGTTATGAAACCCTTTCCTCAACATGCCACCTCATCACTGAGCCACACATCAATATTATATTGCTCTGTAGAATCTATAATAATGGGATTAAATTTCAAGCATCAATAACTCATTCACATTCTGTGTTTTGAGACGCAGATCACTTCCATATCACTTACACTCTGTCCGTGCTCAGACTCGGTGCATTAGAGTACGTCTTAGTCTTTTAGACTTTTATAAAAAATAGTTTGAAATGCTGTCATTGAAATGCAGGAGGATGTTTTAGCCGCTGGGCACAGGACGGGGCACCAATATATATCACTCCCACATCAACTGTATAGGGGCAATTAAGCAATTTGGAAAACTCCACACAGATCAGGACGTTTTAATAAAAATAATAATAATAAGTTAAGGGCGGCACAGTGGCTTAGTGGTTAGCATGTTCTCCTCTCAGCGCTGGGGATTCCCGGTTCGAATCCCAATCTGGGTGGAGTTTCCATGTTCTCCCCGTGTCCGCGTGGGTTTCCTCCGGGTTCTCCGGTTTCCTCCCACAGTCCAAAAACATGGATCAAGTCAATTGGATTCTTAAAATTACCCCATATAGAGTGTGTTTGTGTGAGTGAGTGTGTGTCCAGCGATGGATTGGCGCCCTGTCCTGGGTCTATCTGCCCAGCGCCCGAAACGTTCTCCCCTGGATGGGCATGGGGAACCCCTACCGCGACCCTAATAGAGGATAAAGCGGGAGACAATGAATGAATGAAAAATAAAAATAATAATAATAAGTTAAGGGTGGCACGGTGGCTTAGTGTTTAGCATGTTCTCCTCTCAGCATTAGGGATTCCCGGTTCGAATCCCCATCTGGGTGGAGTTTCCATGTTGTCCCCGTGTCCACGTGGGTTTCCTCCGGGTTCTCCGGTTTCCTCCCACAGTCTGAAAACATGAATTAAGGTCAAATGAATTCTCCAAATTGCCCCATATAGAGTGTGTCTGTTTGAGTGAGTGTGTGTCCAGCGATAGATTGGCGCCCTGTCCTGGGTGTATCTACCCAGCGCCCGAAACGTTCTCCCCTGGATGGGCATGGGGAACCCCACCACGACCCTAATAGAGGATAAAGCGGAAGATAATGGATGGATGGACAATAATTCAACTTATATAGCACCTCAAGAACCCAAGGACATTTATATATATATATATATATATCTCCACAGCGCCTGAATCTCCCCTGGATAAGCATTGTAACCCCCCACCCCCGCCCCCCACGCCCCTCGTAGAGGTTTAAGTGTAGGATAATGAGATGAGATGAGATGTTTGACAGAGCTGCTACAGTTGGCAGAAGCGCTTTAATGAACTCGGTGCAAATCCGACACGTCTGTGAATAAATCGGAAGATAAGCAGCCTGCTACCTGGAATGCTGGAAGCTGTGCATGCACTCGATCCTGGACACTCTGGCCTAAATTCAGGTCGGAATGATGAGTGACAACCTCACTGCCGCTCCTGACATCCCAGTTCCTCTCTGATCACATCGATTTACTTCACTTCCCCCGTTCACTCTTCCTCTGTCTTCACTTTGACCTGAAGTCCCTTTAATGGAAGCTCCGAAGACACGAGTCATGATTCAGACGCCCGGAATAAGATGAAATCGGACTTCGCGTCGATATCGTATCCGAGACGAATAAGTTAATAATCTGAAGCGCAGGATGAAGGAATTATAAATGATGGAGCTCATTAGGAGAATTTCAAACAGCTGTTCCGGAGGGGGTCGTGATGAAAGATTTAGTGAAGAGTCTCATCTCATTATCTTCTGCTTTATCCTCGATTAGAACAGCACGGTGGCTTAGTGCTTAGCATGTTCTCCTCTCAGCGCTAGGGATTCGCCAAATTGCCCATATAGAGTGTGTCTGTGTGAGTGAGTGAGTGTGTGCCCAGCAATAGATTGGCGTCCTGTCCTGGGTGTATCTGCCCAGTGCCCTAAACGTTCTCCAATGGATGGGCATGGGGAACCCCCCCCCCCCCCCCCCCGTGACCCTTGTAGCAGATAAAGGGGAAGATAA
>JAFMOC010000061.1:1782500-1785000 GCA_019802505.1 Corydoras sp. C115
TATTTTCCATGCAGTGAGCTTAAAATAGCCCGAATGCAGAAAAAAAGAAAAGACTACCATCAGAAAGCCGTCTGACTGAACGTCTGGTGCCACCACGTGGCAAAAGGATGACAGTGCAGGCCTGGTTCAACCCCCTCCTCCTCATAGACAGCATTCATCTATATTCAGGATTCAGGAGTACAGCTGTGTCGTTGTGTGTGTTGATCTGCAACACAAACAGAACCACACTGACTCACTACAGTGTATATAGCGTGGTAAATAATAATAATAATAATAATAATAATATTATTAATAATAATAATAATAATAATAATAATAATAATACAATAATAATACATTTTAGGGTGGCACGGTGGCTTAGTGGTTAGCATGTTCTCTTCTCAGTTCTAGGGATTCCTGGTTCGAATCCCCATCTGGGTTCTCCGGTTTCCTCCCACTGTCCAAAAACATGGATCAAGTCAATTGAGTTCTCCAAATTGCCCCATATAGAGTGTGTCTGTGGGCGTGAGTGTGTACCCAGTGATGGATTGGCGCCCTGTCCTGGGTCTATCTGCCCAGCGCCCGAACGTTCCCCCCCCCCCCCGCGACCCTAATAGAGGATAAAAGCGGGAGATAATGAATGAATAATGATAATAATAATAATAATAATAATAATACATTTTAGGGCGGCACGGTGGCTTAGTGGTTAGCATGTTCTCCTCTCAGCACTAGGGATTCTCGGTTCGAATCCCCATCTGGGTGGAGTTTCCATGTTCTTCCCGTGTCTGCGTGGGTTTCCTCCGGTTTCCTCCCACAGTCAAAAACATGGATCAAGTCAATTGAGTTCTCCAAATTGCCCCATATAGAGTGTGTTTGTCTGTTTGTGTGTGTGCCCAGCGATAGATTGGCGCCCTGTCCTGGGTGTATCTGCCCAGCGCCCGAAATGTTCTCCCCTGGATGGGCATGGGGAACCCCCCCCCATCCCCCGCGACCCTAATAGAGGATAAAGCAGAAGATAATGGATGAATGAAAAAGGATAATACATTTTATTTCAAGCCACCTTTCTAACACCCAAGGACACCGTACAACAATAACAGTACAATAAATACAATAAAAACAGTAGCAATAAAAAACAATAATAAAACAATAACAAAAGGTACAGGTAAAAACTACTATATATATATATATAATAATAAAATATATTGTATATTGTTACGAAGTGTCCGTTCTTCCCCGGAAGGAGGGGCGGCTAACGCGGGGATAGAGCTGCGTTCAGCCGCTCGCGCCTGGTTGAGCGCTCCCGGGTACCGACCACGCGGGGAAGAATGCGTGCGTCGGCCCACGGCGAGCGCTCCCACGGGATACGACCCACGCGGAGAAGGTGCGCAGCGCCGTCCCGTGGTTTTACGCGGAAGGAGAGTCCAAGACATCGGGATAAAAACAAAAGATAGAATTTAATAAAAATTGGTGTAGGGACACCAACAAAAATGGGGAACAAACGAACAACATAACAATTGGGTATCATAACCTCAAAACAAAGACGTGCGCAACGTACCGGGATAACACAGATTAAATAGAAGACTAACTAAACATGTGACTAAACCAACCAATCACCCAAGTGAGACAATGAGGACCGACAACGAGGGACAGGTGCAGCAGGTGATCGTGACATATATATATATATATATATATATATATATATATATATATATATATATATCTATATATATATATATATATATATACAATATATATTTTTATTATATATATCCATCCATTATCTTCCGTTTTATCCTCTACTAGGGTTGGGTTCCCCATGCTCATCCAGGGGAGAACGTTTAGATACACCCTGGACGTTGATCCATGTTTTTGGACTGTTGGAGGAAACCGGAGAACCCGGAGGAAACCCACGAGGACACGGGGAGAACATGGAAACTCCACCCAGATTGGGATTCGAACCTGGAATCCCTAGCGCTGAGTGCTAACCACTAAGCCACCGTGCCGCCCCTTTATATTTCTATATATTTATATCTTATTTTCTTATTAAATTTAAGTTCTAACTTTAATAGAACCGGGTAAACGGGGTCCGTGAGCCATAATTTCGTTTCTGTCTCATGTACCACATGTGATACAAATGATAAAAAAAATTATCTAAAATGTTGAATCTTACAGTTTTACAGTGGAAGTGATTTTTATAAGGAAACGCATCCTGAACAGATGGGTTTGGAGTCTGGTTTTGAAAAGTGGAAGTGAGTTATGTCATAGACAAAAAGATAGCCATGTCTTCTTCTCATTAGAAGCCTTAACGCAGTCTGATGTGGTGGGTGGGTCACGTTTGAGATATCAGAGGCTTCTTGTTGTTCAGGAGGCATGTGAAACAGAATGCGTTGCTGTTCCCCCTCCCTCGCACACATATTCGTTTCTAAAATTATCTCTCCCTCCCGAAGACGGAGAAGGATGTTCCCTGAGCGCCAAAAGCTGCTGGATTGCTTCAGAATGAACCGTTTCTTGAACACAGTGA
>JAFMOC010000061.1:1787500-1887500 GCA_019802505.1 Corydoras sp. C115
GTGTGTGTGTGTGTGTATAATATATAAATAAATATATATATATATATGCTCTGATTCATCAGACACTACGAGAATCACACATAAATCCAAGTCCCTGATATCTTTGAGTAATGATGAAGAAATCCATCTTCAGCAGGGCTGCTTGTTTTGCAGGTGATGTTAGGTGTCAGGTCTGCTGGAGAGGGTGTGTAGTTTATCTCAGTAGACCCCATGGGTTTTATTTCTGATGTTCCTAATAAAGGCAGGGTGCAGAAGTCAATAATGTTCATGTTGTCTTAAAGTAGCTTTAGAATATAATCAGTATAGTCAGTAAACTTCACTCACCACAGAGATTTATATTTCCGTGTGGCGCCGACGACAGCAAACATGATGATGCCACAACCATAAGAGAGAGTGTAGACTGTAAAACCCAAGAAACGCGCGTTTTATACACCTTAACCATGTTATATAGATTATACATACAAATAAATCAGAATCCAAATGGGAATTGTGAAGAATCTGATTTTAAGATGGACAGGGGGTGTTGCTTAACGTCAAACCACAGAACGTTTAATATTTTGCTGTTTCGTTTCCAATTATTATTCATTCGTTCATTATCTTCCGCTTTATCCTCTATTAGGGTCGCGGTGGGGTTCCCCATGCCCATCCAGGGGAGAACGTTTCGGGCGCTGGGCAGATACACCCAGGACAGGGCTCCAATCTATCGCTGGGCACACACTCACTCACACACACTCTATATGGGGCAATTTTGAGAATTCAATTGACTTGATCCATGTTTTTTGGACTGTGGGAGGAAACCGGAGAACCCGGAGGAAACCCACACAGACACGGGGAGAACATGGAAACTCCACCCAGATTGGGATTTGAACCGGGAATCCCTAGAGCTGAGAGGAGAACATGCAACCACTAAGCCACCGTGCCACCTTCCAATTATTATTTTAAAAAAATTAAACAGATTTTTTTATTAAAGCTGCAGAATTTCATCATATTTTCAGTGATTCAGTTATCCATTTGCCCCCCCCCCCCCCAACACACACACTTTTTGCTCCACTTATTGTCCACTTCCTGTAAAAATGGATTTTGTAGTTCTACCGTTCTCCATGCCCATCCAGGGGAGAACGTTTCGGGCGCTGGGCAGATACACCCAGGACAGGGCGCCAATCTATCGCTGGGCACACACTCACTCACACAGACACACTCTATATGGGGCAATTTTGAGAATTCAATTGACTTGATCCATGTTTTTTGGACTGTGGGAGGAAGTCAGAGAACCTGGAGGAAACCCACGCGGACACGAGGAGAACATGGAAACTCCACCCGGATTGGGATTCGAACTGGGAATCCCTAGCGCTGAGAGGAGAACATGCAAACCACTAAGCCACCGTGCCGCCCTGTATAATAAATTGTAATAATACAGCCCAGAACCAACAGCCCAGCGATAGATTGGTGTCCTGTCCTGGGTCTATCTGCCCAGCGCCCGAAACTTTCTCCCCTGGATGGGCATGGGGAACCCCCCCCCCTGCCCCCACAACCCTAATATAGGATAAAGCGGAAGATAATGAATGAATGAATGAATGAATGAACCAACAGTAAGCAATAATAATAGTGTAACAACATCATTCAGAGCTTTGCTGCAGTTAAGGCTTCAGACTATTAAACCCTGGGGGGGGGGGTGTTTTAAAGTTTCTTTAAGCATTTTAAGTTGATGACCTGATGTTTTACATAACACCAGCAGGTGTAGCTACTGCTAAAGGAACGTGGTTTGGGCAGCAGTGAGGTATCATGCAGATGGAAACTGACCCACACACCATAGTGATACGGGAGGTTAAGGACAGCCACAATCAGAGCAAAACAAAAGCCACAGGCCACATCTGCAGAGACAGAGAACATATTCAAATAATAACAGATTACTATAGTACTGTGTATTATCTTTGCTCATGTGATTCAGAATCTCCTTTTTTTCATTCTGTACATGATATATCGAATGATAAAAATCAACATAATAACAAAAGTTACTGAGATGTAATTATGGCAGACTGTACATTAATAAAATGCTATTAAATATATAATATAACCCCACCCCACCCCATACACATGGTTATTAGGATGATCTTTTTTCTCTAACCTGTTCGATCAAAAGGTGAGCCTCTGCAGTCTTTTGTGTGTGGAGGTAAACCTGAAACATAGAAGTGATACTTAGACTTAGAAAAGCACCGTTTGTTGCACATTTACATTTAATCAACCAACTGGAAATTCCACAACACTGGACACATTTGAATTCAAGAGGGCTTGGCTTAAGGGCTTGTGTGTGTGTGTGTGTGTGTGTGTGTGTGTGTGTGTGTGTGTGTGTGTGTGTGTGTTGTGTGTGTGTGTATATATATATATACATATATCATACACACACACACACACACACACACACACACACACACTTTTTACACAGCGGCCACTTAGGTACACTATCAAGTACCTACACAAACACTCTCCATATGGGGCAATTTGGAGAATTCAATTGACTTTGATCCATGTTTTTGGACTGTGGGAGGAAACCGGAGAACCCGGAGGAAACTCATGGAAACTCCACGCAGATTAAGATTTGAACCGGGACTCCATTGTGTTGAGAGGCAAATTTGCTAATAATATATATATATATGTGTGTGTGTGTGTGTGTGTGTGTGTGTGTAGAGAGAGAGAGAGATCACGTAAAATAGAGATGTGATATTTTATTAATTTACAGGTTAAAAACTAAAACTGCTAATTATTTTATTGTTAATTATTAAATATTAAGGCGGCACGGTGGCTTAGTGGTTAGCATGTTCTCCTCTCAGCTCTAGGGATTCCCGGTTCGAATCCCCATCTGGGTGGAGTTTCCATGTTCTCCCCATGTCTGCGTGGGTTTCCTCCGGGTTCTCCGGTTTCCTCCCACAGTCCAAAAACATGGATCAAGTTAATTGAGTTCTCTAAATTGCCCCATATAGAGTGTGTCTGTGTGAGTGAGTGTGTGCCCAGCGATGGATTGGCGCCCTGTCCTGGGTGTATCTGCCCAGCGCCTGAGACGTTCTCCCCTGGATGGGCATGGGGAACCCCACCGCGACCCTAATAGAGGATAAAGCGGGAGATAATGAATGAATGAATATACATATATCATACACACACACACACACACACACTTTTTACACAGCGGCCACTTAGGTACACTATCATGTACCTACACAAACACTCTCTTTATGGGGCAATTTGAAGAATTCAATTGACCTTGATCCATGTTTTTGGACTGTGGGAGGAAACCGGAGAACCCGGAGGAAACCCACACGGACACGGGGAGAACATGGAAACTCCACCCAGATTAAGATTTGAACCGGGACTTCATAGTGTTCAGAGGCAAATGTGCTAATATATATATATGTGTGTGTGTGTGTGTATGGACAGAGAGAGATCACGTAAAATAGAGATGTGATATTTTATTTTATTAAATAATAAGGCGGCACGGTGGCTTAGTGGTTGGCATGTTCTCCTCTCAGCACTAGGGATTCCCGGTTCGAATCCCCATCTGGGTGGAGTTTCCATGTTCTCCCCTTGTCTGTGTGGGTTTTCTCTGGGTTCTCCGGTTTCCTCCCACAGTCCAAAAACAGGGAACAAGTCAATTGAGTTCTCCAAATTGCCCCATATAGAGTGTGTCTGTGTGAGCGAGTGTGTGCCCAGTGATAGATTGGCGCCCTGTCCTGGGTGTATCTGCCCAGCGCCCGAAACGTTCTCCCCTGGATGGGCATGGGGAACCCCCCCGCGACCCTAATAGAGGATAAAGCGGAAGATAATGAATGAATGAAGGAATTAAATATTAAACTAGTTTTCATGTTTTCCCTGTGTCCGTGTGGGTCTCCGGTTTCCTCCCACAGTGTAAAAACATGGATTTAAGGTGTATTGGCTTCTCACGATTGCCCCGATATAGTGTGTGTCCGTGTGAGTGTGTGCCCAGCACCTGAAACATTCTCCCTTGGATGGGCATGGGGAACCCCCTCCCCCTGCGCAAACGTAATAGAGAGATAAATGGAAAATAAGTGATATTTTGTTTTACAAGGTAAAAATGCTGATAAAAAAACGAAACATCCAAAGTTAGATGTTTGTGTATTTATATGAAACAATGCTCTTAAAAAATTGCTTGATATTTAAAGAATTTTAAGATCTCTCACCAAAGGAACAGCCCACGATTTCAAAAACCACTGTAAAGAAGAAGGCTAGGAAGACAGGCATCGCCAAAGCTGTTAAAACAAAAATACACAACAGACACACACACACACACACACACACACACACACATATATATTCATTCATACATTCATTCATTATCTTCCACTTCATCCTCTATTAGGGTCACGGTGGGGTTCCCCATGCCCATCCAGGGGAGAACGTTTTGGGCGCTGGGCAGATACACCCAGGACAGGACACCAATCTATCACTGGGCACACACTCACTCACACAGACACACACGCATACACACTCTATATGGGGCAATTTGGAGAACTCAATTGACTTGATCCATGTTTTTGGACTGTGGGAGGAAACCGGAGAACCCGGAGGAAACCCATGCGGACACGGGGAGAACATGGAAACTCCACCCAGATGGGGATTCGAACCGGGAATCCCTAGAGCTGAGAGGCGAACGTGCTAACCACTAAGCCACCATGCCGCCCCTATATATATATTGGCGCCCTGTCCTGGGTGTATCTGCCCAGCGCCCGAGACGTTCTCCCCTGGATGGGCATGGGGAACCCCACCGCGACCCTAATAGAGGATAAAGCGGGAGATAATGAATGAATGATATATATATATATATATATATATATATATATATATATATATATATATATATATATATATATATATATACACTCTTTCCCACAATATGTGAAACAACATTAATAAATAAAATAATAAGTCCTCACAGTAATATGGCCTGTAGCAACTTAGTCCACATCCCAATCCAAAGCAAACAGAGTAGAAATGATAAAATTTATCTGGAATTAAACAAAAATAATAATAAAAATACATAAATACACAAACATCAACATAAAGCTAGTACGTTTTAACTTTGCTTTCTATTTCACCAACGAGAAGTTTTTATTTCCTCACTCACAGTGATTAAAGAGGTCCAAAGTGTCTGTCTCCATTTTCAACCAACAGGTTTGTGATCGTGAAGGTAACTCATGTGTGAGTATTTGTACAGATCCTCTTTCCTGATTTAAGGTGGTTAGTTGATGAAGAGGCTGAGGTAAGCTTTTGGAAATCCCCATTTAAGTGTTTCACTTTCACATCACTAACTTAACAGGTTTAAACCTGGGATTCATCTCCAGAACAGATAAACTAAGAAACGGTGTGACACCAAATAAAACCAAATAAACCAATGAAAATAAGTTGGTCATCAATGATAAAGTGATAAATTGATAAATTCATGATGATTTGTTATGAGATTTACAATTAAGGAAGTTATTTACATAGAAACAAAGAAACACAAACAGATATTCACAGAGTGAAGTCAACAGCTGAGATAGTTCATTTAAATATACATGACCCTGGATGGCATATTTACATATTGAATGTTTTGGGTTCTAATACACCCAGAACATGCCGCCAATCTATCACTGGGCACACACTCACTCACACAGACACACACTACATATGGAGAATTTTACATAGGAGCAAATTATTCATTCATTCATTCATTCATTCATTATCTCCCGCTTTATCCTCTATTAGGGTCGCGGTGGGGTTCCCCATGCCCATCCAGGGGAGAATGTTTCGGGAGCTGGGCAGATACACCCAGGACAGGGCGCCAATCTATCGCTGGGCACACACAGACACGCACGCATACACACTTTATATGGGGCAATTTGGAGAACTCAATTGACTTGATCCATGTTTTTGGAACTCGTAGGAAACTCACGCAGACACAGGGAGAACATGGAAACTCCACCCAGATGGGGATTCGAACCGGGAATCCCTAGTGCTGAGAGGAGAACGTGCTAACCACTAAGCCATCGTGCCACCAGTAAGACTAAATACTCCCCCTCCACACCCCCCCCCATCCCTAGTCTGGTTCTACTAAACTAAATATTGACATCCTGAGGAAACGCATTGTTGTGATGCTGAATTTGTCTGATTGAACTCCTGCCTCGTTTGCTGATAACAGTCAGGGTTGCTCCTTTTATTCTTGGCACAAATAACTCACGGTCAATTCATCCTGAAAACAAACTCAGATTTGGACTCATTTAATGTCAAAACAGACTGTTTAAGATGAGCTTCGAGGATGTGGTTTTGCATAGATTTAATGACATGAGATTTGATTTTTGCATGAGTTCTCAGTTGCTTTACTCACTGCAGTAGGGGCTTGTGATGTTAAATTGACGGCTAGATCACTTTTCAGAAATGGGTTAACATTGCATATACATGGGAGAACATTTCGGGTGCTGGGCCAAGACAGGGCACCAGTCCATTGCTGGGCACTCACATAAGCACAAACACATTAAGACAAACAAATTTAGAGCAGCCTTGAATCCATCTTTTTAAATATATATGGGAGCCAAAACATTCTCCACTGGATGGGCATGGGGATCCCACTGCAAACAAAGTAGAGGATTAAACAGATAATAATCCATCCATCCATCCATCCATTATCTTCCGATTTATCCTCTACTAGGGTCACGGAGGTTCCCCATGCCCATCCAGGGGAGAACATTTTGGGTGCTGGGCAGATACACCCAGGACCCAGGAGTGCCAATCCATCATTGGGCATACTCACTCACACAGACACACTATATAGGACAGTTTCAAGCAGTCACCTTACCTTAAATCCATGTTTTTGGACTGTGGGAGGAAACCGGAGAACCCGGAGGAAACCCACACGGACACGGGGAGGACATGGAAACTCCACCCAGATTGGGATTTGAACCGGAATCCCTAGTGCTGAGAGGAGAACATGCTAAACACTAAGCCACTAATAATTAAGATAATTTAATTAATATTTTCACTAATGCCACTATTACGGCGGCACGGTGGCTTAGTGTTTAGCATGTTCTCCTCTCAGTACTAGGGATTCCCGGTTCGAATCCCCATCTGGGTGGAGTTGCCATGTTCTCCCTGTGTCCACGTGGGTTTCCTCCGGGTTGTCCGGTTTCCTCCCACAGTCCAAAAACATGGATCAAGTCAAATGAGTTCTCCAAATTGCCCCATATAGTATGCGTGAGTGTCTGTGTGAGTGAGTGTGTGTCCAGTGATAGATTGGCGTCCTGTCCTGGGTGTATCTGCCCAGCGCCCGAGACGTTCTCCCCTGGATGGGCATGGGGAACCCCACCGCGACCCTAATAGAGGATAAAGCGGAAGATAACGGAAGAATGAATAATTAATTTTTTAACTAATGCCACTATTACAGATAAAATCTGATGTTTTTTAACATGTTACCGATTTTTTTATACTAAAAAGATTAACATATTTAGCATGTTCTCCTCTCAGCTCTAGGGATTCCCGGTTCGAATCCCCATCTGGGTGGAGTTTCCATGTTCTCCCCGTGTCTGTGTGGGTTTCCTCCGGGTTCTCCGGTTTCCTCCCACAGTCCAAAAACATGGATCAAGTCAATTGAATTCTCCAAATTGCCCCATGTAGAGTGTGTCTGTGTGAGTGAGTGTGTGCCCAGCGATAGATTGCCCCCCTGTCCTGGGTGTATCTGCCCAGCGCCCGAGACGTTCTCCACTGGATGGGCATGGGGAACCCCACTGTGACCCTAATAGAGGATCCAGGTTTAAATATTTAGTCGAACCTGGATCCCCAGCGGGCGGCACGGTGGTTTAGTGTTTAGCATGTTCTCCTATCTCCTTTTTAATACTAAAAAGATAAACATTTGGCACTTTGACCTCATGCATGTTTTATAAAAGTCATCACTTGGAACTCTTTTATCTTCTGGTTGTGAAATGAAGGAATTAAAAAAATCTGTTTTAAGTGATAAGTGACAAAACAGATGACGTAGATTTGAGGAACCCGCTGGAAAACGCCTTTCCGACCGACACGCAAAGCATGCTGGTCTTTGTAGTTTCTTTGTGGATGGATGTGGAGGCGCGTATGGACGTTCAGCACTACGTTTCCCTGCAGGAGCGACGCGCCGCTTTAAAGGCTCGCCTGCAGACCCTGCGGTTCGGGGGGTTCCAGCTCCCGACAAACTGAAGAGAAGAATAATGTATCTGCTGAGCTGAGGCGACGAAACGCCGGAGAACCGCGGAGAACGACGGGGAACGCAAAGCAGCCCGAGCCCGTGTTCAGTGGAATGTGGAAACATGTCGTTGGCGGAGTTTAATGCGTGACAAAGGGAATCCACGGCTTTGCTCCGTCGAGCGGCTGTCCGGAAGACCGTGGCCGGGATGGAGCAGTCCGAGCGCGGCTTCTCCTGCACCGACGTGCCGCCGGGCGCCGGGGCGGAGTGGCTGCGGGCGGAGCTGGAGCGGGTGTCCCGCGAGCTGAGCGACACGAGCCGGGACAAGATCCGCGCCGCGGAGTACGGACTGGCGGTGCTGGAGGAGAAGCAGCAGCTGCAGCAGAGACACGAAGAGCTGGAGACAGAACATGAGAACCTGCGACACGAACTGGAGCAGCTCCGAGAGGTGAGGTTCCACCACAGAGGGAGAACAAATCTCAAATCTGAAACGGCAGCGAATCCATCCATCCATTATCTTCAGCTTTATCCTCTATCAGGGTCGCGGGGGGTTCCCCATGCCCATCCAGGGGAGAACGTTTCGGACGCTGGGCAGATACACCCAGGACAGGGGGGCAATCTATCACTGGGCACACTCAAACACACACTCTGTATGGGGCAATTTGAAGAACTCACTTGACCTTGATCCATGTTTTTGGAATGTGGGAGGAAACCGGAGAACCCGGAGGAACCCACACGGACACGGGGAGAACATGGAAACTCCATCCAGATGGGGATTCGAACCTGAATCCCCAGAACTGAGAGGCAGATGTGCACTACACCAACCTGCCGCCCTCTCACTTACCACCCATCCATTATCTATTTCCACTTTATCCTTTTATAGAGTCGCGGTGGGGGGGGGTTCCCCATGCCCATCCAGGGGAGACCGTTTCGGACGCTGGGCAGATACACCCAGGACAGGGGGACAATCTATCACTGGACACTCACTCACACAGACACACTCTATATGGGGCAATTTGGAGAACTCTATTAACTTGATCCATGTTTTTGGACTGTGGGAGGAAACTGGAGAACCCGGAGGAAACCCACGCAGACACGGGGAGAACATGGAAACTCCACCCAGATTGGGATTCGAACCGGGAATCCCTAGCGCTGAGAGGAGAACATGCTAAACACTAAGCCACCGTGCCTCCCTAGAGGAAACATCATCATTATAATTAGCTATAAACGTGAGACTGGAAAGTTCTGAGCGGCATGCTGGCTTAGTGTGTAGCATGTTCTCCTCTCAGCTCTAGGGATTGCCGTTTCGAATCCCCATCTGGGTGGAGTTTCCATGTTCTCCCCGTGTCCACGTGGGTTTCCTCTGGGTTCTCCGGTTTCCTCCCACAGTCCAAAAACATGGATCAAGTCAATTGAATTCTGAAAACTGCCCCATATAGAGTGTGTCTGTGTGAGTGAGTGTGTGCCCACTCCTGGGTCTATCTGCCCAGCGCACGAGACGTTCTCCCCTGGATGGGCATGAGGAACCCCACCGCGACCCTAATAGAGGATAAAGCGGGAGAGAATGAATGAATGAATAATATGTATATATGAAATATATGAACCACAGTCCAAAAACATGGATCAAGTCAATTGAATTCTCCAAATTTCCCCATATAGAGTGTGTACAGTATGTGTGTGTGTCTGAGTGAGTGTGTGCACAGTGACAGATTGGCGCCCTGTCCTGGGTGTATCTGCCCAGCGCCCGAAACGTTCTCCCCTGGATGGGCATGGGGACCCCCCCCGCGACCCTAATATAGGATAAAGCGGAAGATAATGAATGGATGGATGGAAAGTTCTCTGATGTTAATCTTCATATTCTTGGTAGAGCAGATCGCTGCCGCTCACGGCTGATGCAGAATCTCAGTCTCTCACACACAGTGTGATGGAATCAGGCCTCTCCTCCTCTCTTCACTTCTCTCATTTGCTTAAACGACCATGAACTTTTAGTGATGTTATAAAAGTAGTGATAAAACTCATTTAAAGTAGTTCCACTGCTGCCATGGCGTCAGTAATGAGCTGAAGCAGATGGAGACTGCAGACAGTGCGTCATATCCATCAGATGAATCGATTCGGAGCAACTAAACCCCGAGCCGTAGTGCTGAAGGGTAAAGGTCTGTCTGGAGGTATGTGGTAACTCAATCAGACTGCACACGAGGCCTTTGATGTTCCACCGGCCGAGTCTTTTGTTTACATCCGATAGAGACCTGGCATAAGAGATCATTCTAATTCGGGCCTCCAACTAAATGTGTGGGGTTTTACACCCGATGGACACAAGGTGCTGTGAAATCGAGAACTCCAAACGGGTTGAAGTTGAGACGAGTGTGGCGTCAAGGCCTTTGCTGGTTTTTCTTGCACAAAACAATAAAACGGATCAGATTACTGTTGTAGATGTTCTCAGTGCATGACCAATGGTATGTAAACACACCTCCTAATTTCAGGTTTGTGTCAGAACGCAGTCACTATTTGTACAGACACTATGATTTTCACTTTGTGGCAACAGTTAGAAGACTTTTGTTATGGAATATAACAACAAGAATATAATGAAATCAGAATAAAGGTAAATGCAGTAACACAGGAGCTCGTAACTACATGGACACACCTTCGGTTTTGAGATGTACTCTTTCTAAGTAATGCCATCACGTCATACTGATGCAGTGTTAGAATATAGACATTTTAGTTTATGTAGTTCTATACAGTACCAGTCAAAAGTCTATGTTCTCAGTTCCACTTACTGTAAGGATTTTGTAGTTCTATAATCCCAGACTGTAGTCCATCTGTTTGTGGACTACAGTATATCATGTATGTCCCCGCTACTCTGTTCTCTAATGGTCAGCACCCCAATAGTACATGTTTAGAACAACCATTTCTGTGAGACACAGACAGAGTCTTTGTAGTTTCGCAGATACAGCCGTCTAAATAGAGAACACATGACTTCCTTCCTGTTGTGTGAGGAAATTCAGGATGAACTGACTGAGTTGGAGTAAATATGAAGAGTCTGATCTGTTAACTATGGGATGAGAGCATGGAATAAAATTATTAGATACAGTGACCATCAGTAAATAGGCTAATATATATATATAGGCGGCATGGTGGCTTAGTGGTTAGCATGTACTCCTCTCAGCACTAGGGATTCCCGGTTCGAATCCCCATCTGGGTGGAGTTTCCATGTTCTCCCCGTGTCCGCGTGGGTTTCCTCCGGGTTCTCCGGTTTCCTCCCACAGTCTGAAAACATGGATCAAGTCGATTGATTCTCCAAATTGCCCCATATAGAGTGTGCTTGTGTGAGTGAGTGTGTGTCCAGCGATAGATGTCCTGGGTGTATCTGCCCAGCGCCCGAAAAGTTCTCCCCTGGATGGGCATGGGGAACCCCCCCGCGACCATAATAGAGGATAAAGTGGAAGATAATGAATGAATGTATATATTACAGATGGTCACTGTGTGTTATAAATAATTTAATTAATAATGACCCAGCAGTAAAACCAACAAATCACAATTTAAATCACAAATATCAAAAACATTCAAAATCCCCCCCCCAAAAAAAATCACAAATGGTAAAAACATAAAATGATTTATTTCTACCCTCTGTGGTAAAACTAATAATAAAATATGTGCTTTCTTTACTCATTTTGGAGTAACCATTAACTCAAATGCTTATTAATACAAAGGCCAATAAACTTCTGTCTGCTTTTTACTTGTGAATAAAATAATGTGGTTTAAGAAAAAGTTAACAGCCTCATTGTCTACGTTCTTGTTTAGTTTTGTTAGTTTAGCCTTTTCATTTATTTCTCAGAACAAGGAAAGTGTTAGGAGTAAATATTTGGTGCATTATTAATATTAACCCGTTGTCGGAAGCAGAATTGAGGCTCGCAGGTACGCTGTAGTTTGAATGACGTCTTGCGGCGGACACTATTTAAATCCCGAGAGGGGTTTACCCAGAGCAGAGGCTGAAACCTAAAAATGAGATCATCTTTTTTTAGTTCCCTTTTGTCTTACCCCTTCATTTTAACCATACACACACACACACACACACACACACACACACGCGCACAAACTATTTCTCAGCATTCTTTGTGTTTTCCATCCAAACTAAACCGAGACACATCATATAAATAAACCTAATCATCATACTCATATGAATATGAAAGTTCCTGTATTTGTTTCTATCAAGTCATACATGATGTCATCAGCCAGTTCAAAAAGCAAACTTGAATAGAGTGTATTATGGTATGTATACACTCGCTCTCTCTCCCTCTATTATATGTAGACTTGTAGAATCATTGTTTTGACTGTCTAAACTCCCTTTCTCTTATCAGAGCAGGTTCTAAATAGAGGGGCAAGTTCATGGAGTAGTAAAAGGATCAGTGGCAAAATTGAGCTAAAAAAAGCCCGGGTGCAGAATCCATGCCCTCTGTGTGAGCACATTCAGGGCCTCATGTTCATAAGCGATTACTGTCGGGTTCTGATTTGCACAATATTTAACCATACACATGTGAACTGCATTGTTTTAATCTATGTTTTTAAATTAAATAGATATAAATTAGGTTTAAGGTGATGAGACAGCAGTGTGATCATATTTACACATATCTGTATAATAACATGTCGAGGTTTATTAATATATGGGTTTCTAAACTAATGTCATGTGTATTTAATCTTTAATAACAAAAGAGATCACAAAAAAGAGAAACTATGATCACTGTACCACATGCCACCTAGTGAATTATTTATGTACATGCTGGAGTATTATACTGGAGGGGCCCGTCCCCCTGACTTACACTATATATATATATATATATATATATATATATATATATATATATATATATATATATATATATATATATATACTGACCATCATATACTGTGTGTATATATATATATATATATATATATATATATATATATATATATATATACGGTGGCTTAGTGGTTAGCACGTTCGCCTCTCAGCACTAGGGATTCCCGGTTCGAATCCCTATCTGGGTGGAGTTTCCATGTTCTCCCCGTGTCTGCGTGGGTTTCCTCCGGGTTCTTCCTCCCACATTCCAAAAACATGGATCAAGTCAATTGAATTCTCAAAATTGCTCCATATAGAGTGTGTCTGTGTGAGTGAGTGTGTGTCCAGCGATGGATTGGCGTCCTGTCCTGGGTCTATCTGCCCAGCGCCCGAAACGTTCTCCCCTGGATGGGCATGGGGAACCCCACCGCGACCCTAATAGAGGATAAAGCGGGAGATAATGAATGAATAAATGAATGAATATATATATATATATATATATATAATTTTTAATAACAACCTAAGTATAGTTTTACAGAGGTGACATTACATACTTTGAGGTCATTTAGCAGGCCCTTTATCCAAAGCAACTTAAAAGTAATCCAACTTGATGATTGGGGTCAGAATACAGGATTCACTATACCCCCCCCCCCCCTGTCAGCTGGTCCACTTTTGTTTTACGTAATGCGTAAAAATTTCATTCATTATCTTCCGCTTAATCCTGTATTACGGTCATGGAGGGGTTCCCTCCTATTGCTGGACACACACACACACACACACACAAACACTATATGGGACAATTTATATAATCCAACCCGGAGTAAACCCATGTGGAGAACATTCGAACCTGAATTCCTGAGAGGCAGCCGTGCTAACCACTACACCAGCGATGCATACATTTTATTTATATTTGTTTATTAATTTAGTTTGACTCTTGATTTGATTAAATTGTTGTCGGGAAGTGATTCAGCATCAGTCATTGAAAACCGTTTTATTATGACGAATAAAAAAAGAAAGGAATGTTGTTCTCGTCAGTAAACGACTTTCATTGCGGATCATTTTTAATTGTGAGTGCATGTCTACAATGTATGACTCACATGCATACCAAACATTAATCTAGGTGTAAGCTGATGGCAGAACACAAACATGGTGCTGGAGTGCATTCAACACTATTAGAAAGTCAGAGAAGGACATTATAAAGCATATCAAGACCTTCCATCTGTTTGTGTTCTACAGTACATACTGTGTACGTCCCCTTTACTCTGTTCTAATGGTCAGAACCCCAATAGTAGCACCACAGAGCAGGGGTTATTGGGATGGTGCATTATTCCTATCCCAGCAGTGTCACTGAGGTGGAGAAATGAAACTCCAGCAGCACTGCTGCACTAAAACCCCCTCACCACATCAGTGTCACTGCAGAATGGACAAGAAACAATCCACCACCCAAATGATACCTGTTCTGTGATGCTCCTGAGCAACAGAGAACAGAGAACCAACAGGGGACTAACAACAACACAGAACACAGATGGACTACAGTCTGGAATTGTAGAACTACAAAGTCCATCTATATGATAAGTGGAGGAAATGGAGAAGGGGGTGTGTCCAAACTTTCTTACTGATACTATACACAATATTTAACATATTTAATTATGTGCAGCTTGTACACTTATTTGCATTCAATTTCGGACAGTCAAAGGGCTGGATATGGCCCCAGGGCCCAAAAAAATCCCCAGCTTTACTATAGATTGGCTTTAGACACACCGTGTGTATTAAATAATAACCATGTTATGGTGTAATAAAGTTTATAGATGTAAATTATAGTAAAAAAAATAAGTATTTTAGATTTAATGAGAATTAGAAAAAATATTTCCAAAAATAAGAAAAATAAACACAAATTAAAAATAAATGTATATGAAGCAAAAAAATTAAAAAGTTTTGGAAAACTAGATTATGTAGCTTGCAAATCAAGTCCCATCCATCCATTATCTACCGCTTTATCCTCTATTAGGGTCGCTGGGGGGTTCCCCATGCCCATCCAGGGGAGAACGTTTTGGGCGCTGGGCAGATACACCCAGGACAGGGCGCCAATCCATCGCTGGGCACACACACACACACACACACAGACAGGAGAACACAGGACAGGAGAATTCAGTTGACTTGATCCATGTTTTGTTTTTTTTTTTTTTTTTTTTTTTTCTTTTTTTTTTTTTTTTTTTTTTTTTTTTTTTTTTTTTTTTTGGCTGTGGGAGGAACCGAGAGAACCCGGAGGAAACCCACGTGGACACGGGGAGAACATGGAAACTCCACCCAGATTGGGATTCGAACCGGGAATCCCTAGCACTGAGAGGAGAACATGCTAACCACTAAGCCACCGTGTGCAAATCAAGTCAAAAACAAAATTTGTAAAATTTGTTTTTAAATAGACTTTATGAGATAATGAAGCAAAAAGAAGGCACGCCCCATGTTTTGACTGGTACTGTATATACTGTATATTCATTCATTCATTATCTCCCGCTTTTATCCTCTATTAGGGTCGTGGGGGGGTTCCCCATGCCCATCCAGGGGAGAACGTCTCGGGCGCTGGGCAGATACACCCAGGACAGGGCGCCAATCCATCGCTGGGCACACACTCGCTCACTCACACAGACACACTCTATATGGGGCAATTTTGAAAATTCAATTGACTTGATCCACGTTTTTGGACTGTGGGAGGAAACCGGAGAACCCGGAGGAAACCCACGGGGACACGGAGAGAACATGGAAACTCCACCCAGATGGGGATTCGAACCGGGAATCCCTAGAGCTGAGAGGCGAACGTGCTAACCACTAAGCCACCATGCCACCCATATACAGTATAATCACAGATTATTTTACTATTATATATATATATATATATATTATATATATATATACTATATATATATATACTGTGTGTATATATATATATACATATTATATATATATATATATTATATATATGGTGACTTAAAGACATTAAAGCAATGTGCCTGTGCTTATGTGATGACATGCTCCTTTGTGACTGCAGTGTCAGCCAGCAGCTTGAGATTGGACCCTATACCTCTTTCTTAAGCGGCGTAATCAAGGCTCATTTGTTATCGCAGCGTGTCACTCGTGTAGCAATCGAGGCGTAACAGCGTTTCTGCTGTGCTCACTGAACGGTCACGCTTAGGTTTAACATCCAGCGCAGTCAACAGGCCTTTGTGTCATGGTGACATTCAGCTAAGTTTAGTCAGCTCTCAGCATGGACATGACATCAGCTATGCTGGCACTGGAGCTGAGGGAGGAAGGGGGCGGGGCTTTGTTGGAAGAGAAAGAAAGAGGGAGGGTGGGGGGTAAAAAGTAAACTGCTCTTTTGGTGGAAGGAGAGAATGGAGGAGCAAAGATGTAAAGGAAATGATGTCATGAATGACTAAGGGAGAAATGGCGGAGGGGAGTGACCGCTGAATGATGAGAGGACGCTGCAGTCTTTAGGGGTAAGAGAGTGAAGGGAGTGTTTAGTGGGTGTGTACTAAAGGGTTTGGAAGACGCAAGGTCTGCCGCTCTCTGTGGAAATGCACATCTGCTTTCTCCTGCACGCTGACTGGCTGCGAATTGTGTGCGAGTGGCTCAGGCATAGAGAGAGAGAGAGAGAGAGAGAGAGAGATGCTGGAAAATCCTCTGTGGCATATGTGTGGATCAGAGGTCTGCTGACGTGGAACCCGTTTGGGGAACACTACATTTGCCACACTTCACTTAGACTCATCTCATTATGTTCCACTTAATCCTCTACTAGGGTTGGGGGGGGGGGGGGGCGACACCAATCCATTGCTGGGCACCCACTAACTTTCACACACACATACACTATATATAGGGGCAATATAGAGCATGCTTATTATCTTAAATCCATGTTTTTGGACTGTGGGAGGAAACCGGAGAACCCATAGGAATCCCATGTGGACACGGGGAGAACATGCAAACTCCACCCTGATGTGGAACCCGTTTGGAGAACACTACAGTTGCCCCACTTCACTTAGACTCATCTCATTATCTTCCACTTAATCCTCTACTAGGGTTGGGGGGGGTGGGGGGGGGGGGTAGGACACCAATCCATTGCTGGGCACCCACTAACTTTCACACACACATACACTATATATAGGGGCAATATAGAGCATGCATATTATCTTAAATCCATGTTTTTGGACTGTGGGAGGAAACCGGAGAACCCATAGGAATCCCATGTGGACACGGGGAGAACATGCAAACTCCACCCTGATGTGGAACCATTTGTCTCACTTAGACTCACTTAGACTCATCTCATTATCTCCCACTTAATCCTCTACTAGGGTTGTGGGGGGGGGCAGGACACCAATCTATTGCTGGGCACCCACTAACTTTCACATATAGGGGCAATATAGAGCATGCATATTATCTTAAATCCATGTTTTGGGACTGTGGGAGGAAACCGGAGAACCCATTGGAATCCCATGTGGACACGGGGAGAACATGCAAACTCCACCCTGATGTGGAACCCAGTTTTGGGAACACTACATTTGCCCCACTTCACTTAGACTCATCTCATTATCTTCCACTTAGGGGGGTGGGGGGGGGCGCGACACCAATCCATTGCTGGGCACCCACTAACTTTCACACACACATACACTATATATAGGGGCAATATAGAGCATGCATATTATCTTAAATCCATGTTTTGGGACTGTGGGAAACTGGAGAACCCATAGGAAACCCATATGGACACGGGGGAGAACATGCAAACTCCACCCTGATGTGGAACCATTTGTCCCACTTTAACTTTAAATGATGATGACTTCATCATTTCACTTTATCTCTTCACACAGGCGTACGGTCAGGCTCACTCGGCCCAGAGAAAGGTGGCGGAAGATGGAGAGAGCCGAGAAGAGTCTCTCATCATGGAGTCGGCGTCTAAGGAGGCGTTCTATGAGCAGAGAGTGCAGGAGCTGCAGGTGGAGCTGAGGCAGGTCAAAACCAGCCTCACCAGCACACAGAGTGAGAACGAGCGCCTCAGCAGCTTCGCCCTGGAAATGAGGGAGGTGAGAGCAGCCGTGAGCCGTTTGTCCAGCCGTGACATTATTGACAATAACACACAACTGACCTCATCACATTCATATCAATGTGTGATATACAATACATTATTCATTACATAATAATTTTTGAGGTTGTGTATTATTGTGAACAAATCTATTTTTACTTTATTTTTACTGTATATTCAATACATGGTGTGTGTGTGGTGGTGTGAGAGCGCGAGAGAGAAAGAGGTTGAATGTGTGTGTTTGTCAATGAATGCTACAATGTGTGTATCTGTAATGTTTGTCACTTTTTACATTTTCGGTGCATATCACATGTTTTTGTGCATTTACAATTATTTTTTGTCTGCTTTCAATGCATATTGCACATTTCCCAATTTTTTATTTTGTGCATTGTCAGCTTTGGCGACCAAATAAAAATTCCCGTATATGTCAGCATACTTGGTCAATAAAGTACGATTCTAATTCTGAGAGCTGTATTTCTGAGAAAGGCCTAACAACACCTCCTTCCCGTTATTTTTTTCATTCATCCATTATCTTCCGCTTTATCCTCTATTAGGGTCGCAGGGGGGTTCCCCATGCCCATCCAGGGGAGAACTTTTCGGGCGCTGGGCAGATACACCCAGGACAGGACACCAATCTATCACTGGGCACACACTCACTCACACAGACACACTCTATATGGGGCAATTTGGAGAATCAATCGACTTGATCCATGTTTTTAGACTGTGGGAGGAAACCGGAGAATCCGGAGGAAACCCACGTGGACACGGGGAGAACATGGAAACTCCACCCAGATGGGGGGGGGGGTTCCCCATGCCCATCCAGGGGAGAACGTTTCGGGCGCTGGGCAGATACACCCAGGACAGGACACCAATCTATCACTGGACACACACTCACTCACACAGACACACTCTATATGGGGCAATTTGGAGAATCAATCGACTTGATCCATGTTTTTGGACTGTGGGAGGAAACCAGAGAACCTGGAGGAAACTCACGCAGACACGGGGAGAACATGGAAACTCCACACAGATTGGGATTCGAACCGGGAATCCCTAGCGCTGAGAGGAGAACATGCTAACCACTAAACCACCCTGCCGCCTCTTCCCGTGATTTATTGCGAATAATACACAACCTTAAGTGCACTTTTGCTTTATTAAGCAGAGTGTGTGATGAATAGTGTATATTATAGATATTTGTTGTTTCGATATGCGATGGCTTTGTGATGTCATGACATAAAACGTTCTGTCTCACAGAACACAGAGCTGATGGAGCTGCAGAGAACCCGTCTGCAGGACGACCTGCGGGAGTATAAAGTCAGAGAGACTCGTCTGCTGCAGGATTACAGTGAGCTGGAGGAGGAGAACATCGGCCTTCAGAAACAAGTTTCGCAGCTTAAACAGGGACAGGTAAAGCTACTTACACTGACAACTTCCCGTGCCTATCCCATCCATTCATCATCTGCTGCTTAATCCTCTACCAGGGCCTCGGGGGGGTTCCCATGCCCATGCCCATGCCCATGCCCATCTAAGGGAGAATGTTTCGGGCGCTGGGCAGATACACCCAGGACAGGTCGCCAATCTGTCGCTGGGCACACACTCACTCACAAAGACACTCTATATGGGGCAATTTAGAGCAGCCAATTCACCTTAAATCCAAGTTTTTGGACTGTGGGAGGAAACCCACACAGACCCTTGCCCATCCAGGCGAGAACGTTCCATGTGCTGGGCAGATACACTCAGGACAGGGTGCCAGTCTTATCACTAGGCACACACTTACTTACTCAACAAACACACTATATAGGGGCAATTTAAAGCACCAATTCACCTTAGATCCAAGTTCTTGGACTGTGGGAGGCAGCACACACAGACCCATGCCCATCCAGGGGAGAATGTTTCGGGTGCTGGGCAGATACACTCAGGACAGGGTGCCAGTCTATCACTAGGCACACACATACAAACACCACTACAAACACATTACTCATACAAACACACTATATAGGGGCAATTTAAAGCAGCCAATTCACCTTAAATCCAAGTTCTTGGACTGTGGAAGGAAACGCACACAGACCCTTACTCATCCAGTGGAGAACGTTCCATGTGCTGGGCAGATACACTCAGGACAGGGTGCCAGTCTATCACTAGGCACACACTTACTTACTCATACACAAACACACTTTATATAGGGGCAATTTAAAGCAGCCAATTCACCTTACATCCAAGTTTTTGGACTGTGGGAGGAAACCCACACAGACCCTTGCCCATCCAGGCGAGAACGTTCCATGCACAGGGCAGATACACTCAGGACAGGGTGCCAGTCTCTTACTGGGCACACACGTACTTACTCATACACAAACACACTTTATATAGGGGCAATTTAGAGCAGCCAATTCACCTTAAATCCATGTTTTTGGACTGTGGGAGGAAACCCACATAGACCATTGCCCATCCAGGTGAGAACATTCCATACACTCAGGACAGGGTGCCAGTCTACCACTAGGCACACACTTACTTACTCATACTGTACACAAACACACACATTATATAGGGGCAATTTAGAGCAGCCAATTCACCTAGAATCCATGTTTTTTTTGCACTGTGGGAGGAAACCTGAGAACCCGAAGGAAACCCACACAGAGACGGGGAGAACATGAAAACTCCACCCAGTTCGGGATTCGAACCTGGATCCCCAGCCCTAATAGGCAGACGTGCTGACCACATGGCATCCACCATGCCATCCCATGTAGGGAGAACCCTGACTGGGGGAACCTTCAGATCTTTCGACGGACAGAATCATAGCCACCACATTAAAAAAATGAGGCGCCGCAGAACGGCTTCACCGATGTTCTGTATGTTCTGTATGAGTAGGGGTGTATTCAACTAAGGATTTTTTCATAGTCGAATCTGATTCGTCAGATTTTCCCTATAGTTCGACTGATAGTCGATCAGTTAACTAATTTCACCACAAGATGGCGCTATAAGCATGGTTTAAATTATTTTTTTTATTATTTATATTTTGTTATATATATTTTATATTGTTTAAAGCGCACACATCATTTAAAAAAAAAAATATTAACAGAATTAGGATGATTTTCATTCGATTCATTCATTATCTCCCGCGTTATCCTCTATTAGGGTCGCAGTGGGGTTTCCCCATGCCCATCCAGGGGAGAACGTCTCGGGCGCTGGGGGCAGATACACCAGGACAAGGGCGCCAATCCATCGCTGGGTACACACTCACACACTCTATATGGGGCAATTTAGAGAACTCAATTAACTTGATCCATGTTTTTTTGGACTGTGGGAGGAAACCGGAGAACCCGGAGGAAACCACGCGGACACGGGGAGAAATGGAAACTCCACCAGATGGGGATTCGAACCGGGAATCCCTAGCGCTGAGAGGCGAACGTGCTAACCACTAAACCACTGTGCCGCCCTAGGATGATTTTATTTGACAAAAGGCTATATATATAACGAAAACAAAGACATTTCATGTAAAAAAACTAATGCTTAGCAGCAGCCATGGGCGCCCCCATGTGGTCAAAATGGTACATTCGACTATGAGGTTCATAGTCGACTACGGTTCTCCGAATCGAATCGTCGAATCAGCGAATATTGCAGCTCACCCCTAGTATTACGTGAGTGCAGGTGGAGTTCGAGGGCTTTAAGCACGAGCTCCGGCTGCTGGAGGAGGAGGCGCAGTATCTGAACAGCCAGCTGGAGGAGGCCGTGCGTCTGCGCGGAGATCGCCGAGCGGCAGCTGACCGAGGCGCTGGAGACGGTGAAGAGCGAGCGCGAGCAGAAGGGGCGCTGCGCAAAGAGCTCACGCCAGCACATGACCCTGGGAGACTCCCCTCCTCCGGCTGGGGGATTCCGAGCCCAACAACGACGACGCCGTGTACGTTCTGGAGAACGGACTCGCCAAGGAGTCCGACAGCGACGAAGACAACATCCTGTCCATGCCGAAGAGGGAGCCTGGTGGACGATCTGCTGAGGCGAGCTGAACATCTGCGAGATCCAGAAACTTAAGCAGCAGCTCGTGCAGGTGGGTGCAGTAGAACGGCCACTTTTTTAGGTACACTCATGATTCTTAGTACTGTGTAGTGATTAGGGGTGTCTTCAACTAAGGATTTTCATAGTCGAAATTGATTCGTCAGATTTTCCCTATAGTCGACTGATAGTCGAATCAGTTAAAATTTCACCACAAGATGGCGCTATAAGTGTGTTTTTTAAAAAAGAAAATATTTTACTTGTTTTTCTAGAGCACCGCGTAAATGGGATCCCGTTCTGGACTTTTTCCACTTCAAAGGAAAAACCTAAAAAACCCTAAAATTAGGATTATTTTATTTGACAAAAGGCTATATATATAACGAAAAACAAAGACATCTTCATGTAAAAACTAATGCTTAGCAGCAGCCATGGGCGCCCCCATGTGGTCAAAATGGTACATTTCGACTATGAGGTTCATAGTCGACTACAACAGTTCTTCCGAATTGAATCGTCGAATCAGTGAATATTTGCAGCTCACTCCCCTAGTAGTGATACTGATAGTTAGGGGTGCTGGAAAAAAATCGATTCTTCAAAGAATCGCGATTCATAGTCCTGGCGATTCTGAAATCGATTCAAAATGCCCAAGAATCGATTTTTAAAAAAAAAATGTTTACATTTTATATATTTGGCGGCACAAAATAATGATTATTAGAGAATGTAATAAAATATGTAGAAAAACAAATGACTACAGAATGACATTGTAGAACTACAAAGTCCATCTATATGATATCCTCTATTTGGGTCGCGGGGGGGGGGGGGGGGTTTGTGGGGATGGTTCCTCATGCCCATTTCAGGGAGAACATTTCGGGCACTGGGCAGCATACACCCAAGACAGGATGCCATTCTATCACTGGCCACACCTCACTCACACACACTCTATTATGGGGTCAATTTGGAGAATTTTCCAATTGACTTGATCATGTTTTTTTGACATGGTGGGAGGAAACCGGCAGAAAACCCGGAAGAAACCCACACAGGACACGTGGAGAACATGGACACTCCCCCCAGATTGGGATTCCGACTGGTATTCACCTAGATTTGAGAGGTAGAAAACGTGCCAACCACTAAGCCTCCGGTGGTCGCCCAGAGTTGGATGGCCCATGCCATCATCTTCTCCGCTTTATCCTCTATTAGGGTCGCCAGGTGGGTTCCCCATGCTCATGCCAGGGGAGAACGTTAGGGGCGCTGGGCAGATACACCCATGGGACAGTGATGTCAATCCATCACTGGGCACACACTTCACTCACACACACAGACACACTCTATATGGGGCAATTTGGAGACTCAATTGACTTGATCCATGTTTTTGGACTGTGGGAGAGGAACCCGAGAGGAAACCCACAGCGACACGGCGAGAACTTGGAAACTCCACCCAGATTGGGATTCGAACCGGGAAATCCCCAGCGCTGAGGGGAGGAGAGACATGCCTGACCACCCCAAGTTGGAATGTGAAACAGAGCTATTTCAGGTGTCTCTCTATCCTTGTTCATATTCGTGTAGTTCCCGTGTCTCTCCCATTAGGTGGAGCTAGGAGAAAGTCGCCCTGCTCTCGTCCTCTGCAGGATGTCTCAGAAACAGCTCTCGTCAGACGCGAGGGGCTCTCGGCACGGCATCTTCTGAGCGAGGATTCAGCTCGTTCGCGACCGGACTCAAGGCACCCAGAGGAACGGCGAGCAGGAGGAAAGACGGCGGTTTGCGAGGCGGGGACGTGGACTTCTACGAGCGGACATCGACGGTCCCGAAATCTGCGCTGCAAGTACGAGGGCGGCCGTGGGCGGACGGCCGGAGAGCTGAAGGAGGAGCTGAAGCCTGGTGAAGGCGGGAGCTTTGAGGAGGTGATGGCTCGGGTTTTAGAGGTTCTGTGTGTTTTAAGTTAAGAACGTGCACACCTAAAACTGCTTGCACCCCCTCCAATCTCAATCAGGGGTGTGAGGGTGTGGGGGCACGAAGGAGGCGGAGCGGACACATCTGGAGGGCCAGGTGGCAGTGATTCTGTCCTCTCAAGTGAGCACGTTGGAGAGCGGTGGGGAGGGTTGGAGGCGTCGGCGCAGCTGGCGGCCGGTCTGCAGAGGGAGCTGGAGACCACAGCAACACGGCGGACCGATCGAGACCCTCAGGACACTGGTGTTGGCGCAGGATGAACTGGTGGCGTTCAGCGAGGAACTGCCAACCTCTGACCCACCACGTGTGCGTGTGCAACAATGAGACCCCCCAAAACCGCGTGACTCCTGGACTTTATAGAGAGGGTAAGGATGGTAAGGATGTCAAAGGTGTGGCGCCGAGGGCAACAAACGAGGGCTAAGAAGGATCGTTCAGCCCGGGATTCCGGTGCCCCGTGCCCGCCTCCCGTAAGGAAGCCGATGGACCGGTGGAGCGTGACTGTCAGTCCAGGCATCCTGGAAGCAGATGCGGTACATTTTCCTTACAGCAGGCCGTGGAACGCCCGGCCCCAGCTGGCCATGCAGGAGGATGGCGCCGGCTGCGAGCTGGAGGCCCGGTCCTGATAAAGAGCAGAGACGCCTTCATGGAGGAAATCCTGAAACTCAGTCTTTGCTGACCCCCACCCCAAGCGCGAGGCAGATCGCCACCCTGCTGGCGCGCCGGGCTCCAAGGCCAACAACACAGGTGATGGGCGGGGAGCCCTTAAGGGCCTCTTTCTTGGTATGTGATCCCAAATCCATCGCCATCCAATTCATTATCTCCCGCTTTATCCTCTATTAGGGTCGTGGGAGGGGAGGGTGGTTTCCCCATGCCCATCCAGGGGGGCGCACGTTTTGGGCGCTGGGCAGATTACACCCAGGCCAGATAGACCCAGGAAGTGGGCAACACATCACTCCCACAAACCACACTCTATATGGGGCAGTTTGGAGAATTCAATTGACCTTGACCATGTTTTTGGACTGTGGGACGGAAACCGGAGATACCCGGAGGAAAACCCATGGGCGGACACTGGTGAGAAACATGGAATCGTTTGGAGAATTCGTTAGTGGGGCATTGGGAGGATTCGATTTGGGGCATATGGGGCAATTGGGGAGAATTTCGATATTGGGGGGCATATGGTGGCAATTGGGAGAATTCGATTTGGGGCAATATGGGGTAATTGGGAGAATTCGCATTTGGGGCAATTGAGAGAATTCAATTGACCATTGAATCCATGTGTTTGGACTGTGGGACAAAAACCGGAGAACCCGGAGGAAAACCCATTGCGGACACTGGGGAGGAAACATGAGACACCTTTGAAGAATTTAAATTTGGGGCCCAACTTGGGAGGATTCGACATTTGGGGCATATGGGTCAATGGGAGAATTCGATTTGGGGCATATGGGGCAATTGAAGAGAATTCGATTTGGTGCATATGGGGCACTTACGAGAATTCAAACTTGGGTAGATGAGTGCAATTGGGAGGGAATTCAGATTATGGGGGCCATATGGCGGCAATTGCGAGAATTCGATTTGTGGTTATATGGGGGAAAATTGGGAGAATTCAAATTTACCTTGTAATCCCATGTCTTTTGTAGGACTGCGTGGGAGAAAACCAGAAGAAACCGGAGGAAACCCACATGGATACTCCACCCAGAGAACATGGAAACTCCACCCAGATTGGGATTCAAACCGGGAATCACCAGCAACTGAGAGGAGAACACGCTAAAACACTAAGTGTGTGCTCAGTGATAGACTGGCACCCTGGTCCTGCAGTGTGCCTTCCCAGCACATGGAACGTTCTACCCTGGATGGGCATGGGGAACCCCCTCTCCATGACTCTAGTAAGAGGAATATAGTAGAAGATAAAGGGATGGATTTCTAGTTTGAATTTTAAATTAGGTAATCAGTGTTATACGGATTGAACTGAAATCCTTTTACGGCTGCAGCACCTCAAACCCTCGTTTATTTTTATATTACTATTTTGTTATATCAATTACTTATATCGGTTTATATTATATTTATTTCCATCATTATAATCTGTCTAATTTTGTACAGACAGCAGAAGTGGCTCTGGCCAACCCTGAAGAGCAAGTACGAGACTGAGAAGAACCATCGTGACCGAGACCTGCTGAAGCTCAGGACGCTGCTCAAGGACTTTGAACGAGGATGCAAGCCACCTTCTTCCTCCTCCAAGAGCCATCAGTTTGCCACCAGGTACAACACACCACCAAACGCATTGTTTATAGTTTTGGTGGGGACTTTACATAGACTTTCCACTCTGTTTTATCCAAAACTTTACCAGAAATACTACCACTAATTTGAACCATAACCTTGGACTCTAGCCCATAAAAACTAACCAAACGCATACACATGAATTTGCATACATAATTATGTCTTAAACCTAAGGGGCAACCTGTCGTTAAGGAACCAGCCCTGTGACATGAGGCGCCCCCGGTTGCTTTATTAATCCTAATGGCTAATTAAATAGTCCTTATTCACACCTACACGAATATATATATATGATATGCTATTATCAATTATAATCTATATTAGTATATATATTATATATATTATATATATATATTATAACACACACACACATTCACATTTCTCTTCCACTTTATCCTATATTAGGGTCGAGTGCTGGGGTTCCCCATGCCATTCAGGGGAGAACGTTTCGGGCGTCTGGGGCAGATAGACCCAGGACAGGACACCAATACTATACGCTGGTCCCACACTCACAACACATCTATATGGGGCAATTTGGAGAGGCTTCAAATTGGACCCTTGATCCATTGTTTTTTGGGACTGTGGAGGAAAACCGGTATAAACACCAAGGTGAGGAAACCACGCAACCGCACGGACTAAACGGGTTATGATCAGAGGATCCGTATGGGTGAACGTCCACCCAGATGGGAGGATTCGAACCGGGAATTCCTAAGTGCTGAGGAGGAGAACATGCATACCCACTAAGCCACCATGCCACCGTGATATATATTCTATATATATATATTATATATATATATATATAGATATATATATATATATATATTTAATATAGAGTGGGTTCTATTAGTGTGTGTGTGTAATAACACACAACACACACAACCACACCACACACACACTGAGTGATGTGAGCCACATGGGGCCCAGAGGAGGTAGTGCGGTTAGTTGCCTTGCCCAATGCACTTCAGCAATCAGTACATAACAGGACCAGGAATCGAACCGGGCACCTAATCCCAGTTGCCCCCAACGGTGCTGTTCTACCAGAATGCTCTTGTTGACGTAGTGCTCTCTTCACGGCAGTGTGTGTGTGTGTTTCCACTGCACATATGGGTTAAATGTGGATTAGCAAAATCGATCAATTTCATCACTTTATCATGTCAACATTTGGACTCGACTTGTTAGTTCACTTGCCACCTATCATGTAAGAAACCGTGGTGTACTAACAACTGCCGTGGCTCTATAAACCACTCTGTAGGTGTGATGATTATGTGACGCAGCTGGCTGACATGACAGGACAGCTCCCGCGGCTGGCGGAGGACGAGAGAGAAGACATTAAACTACGTTGCGTCGGATGGCTAATTCAAACAGACAACTGGACTATGACGCAGACGCCTTGAGGATGCTGGGGTTTAACAATGAACAGGAGCTCAGGGCAAAACACACCCCCACACGCCTGCAAAGGGCCCTTCGTCCACGGGGCAGAGGCATCTTACTCCCTCGAAACCAACATGTAAGTCTCAAACCTTGAAGCTTCGTGTAGACACTGGGGCTATGATTCAACTAAAGATTCTTCATATTTCGAAATATGAAATTCGTCAGATTTTCCCGGGTATAGTCGACATGATAGTCTCGAAATCAGTTTAAAATTCACCACAAGATGGCGCTAATGGCGTAGTTTTTAAAAAAAAAATAATTATATTTTACTTGTTTTTCTAACAAAAGGAAAACCTTTTTTTTTTTTTTTTTTTTTTTTTTCTCTTCTAGAAATTATGATGATTTTATACTGCACCAAAGGCTATATATATAACGAAAACAAAAGACAATTTTATGTAAAAAACTAATGCTTAGCAGGCAGCGCAATGTTGGCGCCCCCATGTGGTCCAAAAGTGGTACTTCGGACTATGAGGTTCCATAGTCATCGGCCTACGGTTTTTTCTCCTCCGAATCGAATATCGTCGAAATCAGCACGAATCTTGCAGGCTTCACCCTATGTGACACGGTATTTAAATAATCACAATGGTATGTTTTGTAGCGGCTGGATTAGGAGGACCAGTAAAAGGAAACCAGTTTCATATTATAGTTCATGTTTAAGCATCGTTTCTGGATCCAGCCTTAGAAAACTTTTGGCTTGGTTAACCAAGTTCAAGTTTTTTATATTATATAGCGCTTTTAGTAACGTACACTTGTCACAAAGCAGCTTTACAGAATTAGAAGCCTTAAACCCCAAAGAGCAATTTGTTGACAGCGACATTGGCCAAGAAAACAACACTCTTGTTATGCTGTTATTTTAAGGAAAGAAACCTTGTGCGAGGACCCAAGACTCAGTGGGGACTTCGTCCTCCTTGCAGCGGACGCGTGCCCGCAACAACAAGTTGTTAGGACATGCCATGTACAGGATATTTTACAAATGTAAAGACTCTAACAAACTGGTAAAAGTATGCATGTGAGTCCATTAGGGGACGTCCCTGCAGCACCGCCAGTCCAATTAATATTCAGGTTACCATCTTTTGCAAATGAGATCAATATAAGCGAAAGGCTAAATATATAATAAGTGGGCAGTTGTAGAACAATGGGGTATAAGGAACCAGCCTTGCGACCTAAAGGTCCACGGTTCGATTCCCTGGTCCCATTATGTACTATGGTTGGGGTGTGTGTGTGTGTTATTAGAGGTGAGCTGCCCAATATTCGCTTGATTCGACAGATTCGATTCGGATAAAAGAACACGTAGTCTGGACTATGAACCTCATAGTCGAATGTACATTTTGACCACATGGGGTGGCCCATGGCTGCTGGCTAAGCATTAGTTTTTTACATGAACTGTTCTTTGTTTTTCCTTATATATGATAGCCTTTTGTCATATAAATATTAACAGAACTCTAATTTTTCTGTTAATATTTTTTTTTTGAAAAAAGTCCAGAAACGGGGATCCCTTTCTGGTGCTCTAGAAAAACAAGTAAAATATATAAAAATCTTTTTAAAAAACCACGCTTATAGCGCCATCTTGTGGTGAAATTTAAACTGATTCGACTATCAGTCGACTATAGGGAAACTCTGACTAATCAGATGTCAACTATGACAATCCTTAGTTTGAAGACCCCCTCCCCCCCCCCCCCACCCTCCCCCCCCCCAAAAAAACTAAAAAAAAACGCCCCGCTAATAATATAGAATACACACACCACAGGTGATATTGGTTGCTTAAACGATTAGCATGTTCTCCTCTCAGCACTAGGGGAGGATCCCGGTTCGAATCCCAATCTGGGTGGATTTTCATGTGTCTCGCCCGTTGTCGGCTATGGGTTTCCTCCGGTCTCCCAGGTTTCCTCCCAACCAGTCCAAAAAACCGGGATCAAGTTTCAACTGAATTCCTCCAAATTGCCCCATGTGAGAGTGTGGTGTGTGTGTGTAGTGTGTGTGTGTTGTGATGTGTGGTGAGTGCCATGTTGAGGTGCGCTCGTGTGTGACCATTGGATTGATTGGCGTCCTGTCCTGGTTGTAACTGCCCAGCACACGAAACGTTCTCCCCTCGATGGGCATGGGAGCCACCCCACGACGGCAAGTAGAAAATAAAGCGGAAGATGATGGATGTTTGTTGTCAGTTAAACAACATCCTTGTTGTATGTTTATGAATCGATTTAAAGATAAGTGTTAATTAATGTCCACATTTGAAACTGTTTGTTATAATGTCTTTTTTAAATGTATTTTGCAGTAAACTGACAAGAAACCATTCCTGCCAAAGAGACTGCCTGCCTCTGCTACACTCACAGCACCATACACACAGCACAATACACACACATTTCACAGAGCTCTTATTCTGCCTTATAAGACGTTCATTGACACTTCACAGATGACCAAAAGATGGTTGCCCTTTACATGTTTTTTCTGTGTACAAAACATCTCGAATTACCAAACATTATGTATTAGACTGATCTCAAGTTCATTAGATGCGCTGCTGGTAACGTTTTTTTACAACTATTTTTACATTTTGCCTTTAATTTAGTTTATTGCCTGTCTTTGTTTTATTTCGCCTCTTTGTGCCAAATGTCCTACTCACGTGACTGTAAGAAAACATGCTAGGAAGACGTCTTCTACGGTTTTTTAGCGTGGCACCTCCAGTGCAGGATCCGATTAAATATCCATTCACAATCTACTATTTAGGAATTACGGATAGTTGTTAAAATGAGAACCAAATAAGTTAAGTACAGTCAAAGTTTGGACACCCACTGCCTGCCTTTTTGCTCCCATTGTCTAGAATCACCATTACATCAGTATTTTCAAAAAAGCTAATAAACCATATGTGATGAACTATTAATTAAGACAGGGTTCTTGGGTAAACCAGGACGCCTCAAATTTTTGGGCCTTATATTTGAGAAAATGAGTTCGTATAAGTTGCAGTTATTATACTCGACCCGAACAACGACACGAGGAATAGGCTGTTTTCGTTGTTTAGGTGTGAATGTACTGCTACCGTTGGATGGTTGTAGTTCATTGGATTAATCTATATTCCCATTTTTGTTTTGTTTGAACTTATTTGCATGAAAATTTGCCAACATAGTATATATATATATATATATCTATATTATTATATGTATGGCGGGCACGGTTTATAATTAATATTTATCGCTAGTGGTTAGCCATAAAATTCGCCTAACTCAGTGCTAGGGACTATCCTGGTTCGATATCCCACATCCGGCGTGGAGTTTTCCATGGTCTCACCCGTGTCTTGCGATGGGTTTTCCTCCGAGTTCTCCGTTTTCCTCCCACAGTCACAAAAACATGGATCAAGCAATTGAATTCTAAAATTGCCAAATATAGAGTGTGTCTGTCATGTGTGAGTGAGTGTGGTGCCCAGTGATGATTGGCGCCCTGGCCTGGTTCTATCTGCCCAGCGCCTGAGACTTTCTCCCACTGGATGGGCCCATGGGGAACCCCACCGCGACCCCTAATAGAGGATTATACGCGGAAGATAATGAATGAAATGAGTATATATATATATGATATTAATATATAAGCAATGTCTAAAATATAGGGTAAATTATTTTTTATTTTATTTCCATGAACTTGTAAAATATGGCTGTTTGGAAGTTACAAGGAGTCTGAAGTATTCACTGATTTTCAGGACACCAATCTATCGCTAGACACACACTAAACTCTTTCTCTTGCACGCACGGCACACCACACACCACACATATAGGGGCAATTAATGAGCACGGCCAGTTTCCCCCCCACCCCCCCCCCCCCTTTTTGGATCCATGTTTTTGGAATGAAGCTGGAAGAACTAAACCACCGCACAAAAGAAGTCGCAACCTGAAATAAAACCATAAAAAAATGTTCAAGGACCCTTTCAGCAAACATTAATTCTATAGAAACTTATCTTTCATTGTGATATTCAGCTGCGTTGCCTTTTTCTCTGTTGCGAGGTATCAGGACTCTTAGCAAGATAAGAGACTATAACTACTACCCCCCCCCCCATCCCCAAACGCACACACCACTCCCCACCTCCACCCCACTGAAAAGCGCTTTCTCGTCAAAATGATTATGTTCCGAATGACGGTAAACAATTTGTTTGTATTATTATATTTTATTTCTGTTATTAATGCATCTAATTATACCAGCACAGAGGACAGTATTAGTTTTGATTTAGTTAAGCTCAGCAAATCACTTCGGACAAACCACTGAAGCACGTTTACCACTGAAGACATGAACAAAAGACTGTTGTTTCTACTTGCAGCCATTTGTGCCTTTACGTTTAAAACTCACCGGTGCTGGAGGCTGCTGTTTGCTTTTTACAGTATTTATTTATTATTATTATTATTATTATTATTATTATTAAAGCCTGTCTATATTATACTGACCTATATTAAAAATGCACACATCTGTCAGTCTCAGCAGTGAACTGATTTCCATTTGTGCATCTCATCCACCGTCACATTTATAGCGTTTTAAAACATTTAAACCAGTCTCACCATTTCTTCAGAATCTCCAGCCTTCCGTTCAGCAGCGTTTTCTTCTTCTTATGAAACAGAAAACAGAAAGAAACAGCCACGTATTTATTTATAACTCGACTTTGTTCTTTTGTCGTGTGTTTGTGTTAAACTCGGATGTTTCCCGCTTATTTTTGTTCGTACTTGAAAAACATCGCGTGTCCTGCTTCTTTTTTTTTATTTTTTTTTTTATTGCTAGCTATAAACCATGTTTTTATTACATTAAAAATGGATTCGATGGACTTCATGCTGTATGAGCTTCTTATGGGACAAAGTCATTAAAATGCTTTATAAATATCTGACGTCGATGTATTTTGTTTTAATGCCGTTTTAAGGATTCAATGTTTTTATGCTTGCAATAAATTTGTTGAATCATATTCATTACTTTTAGGCCGGCACGGTGGCTTAGTGATTTGCATGTTCTCTCAGCGCTAGGGATTCCCGGTTCGAATCCCAATCTGGGTGGAGTTTCCATGTTCTCCCCGTGTCTGCGTGGGTTTCCTCCGGGTTCTCCGGTTTCCTTCCACAGTCCAAAAACATGGATCAAGTCAATTGATTTTTTTTTTTTTCTCCAAAATTGCCCCATATAGAGTGTGTCTGTGTGAGTGAGTGTGTGTCCAGCGATTATGGATTGTGTCCTGTCCTGGGTGTATCAGCCCAGCGCCCGAAACGTTCTCCCCTGGATGGGCATGGGGAACCCCCCCACGACCCTAATAGAGGATTAAAGCGGGAGATAATGAATGGATGAATATTTCATTTACTTTTTAGAGTAGCTTCTTTCATCCGTGGAGCCAAATGTCCAGCACGTGTAGCCAGTGGTTTGGGGCGTTGGGCTATCAAATCTGAAGGTTTGTGTGTTTTATATCAACATAAGGTTCCAGTTTCTGATAGTTACCAATGTGGTTAAAAGTTACCATTCATTCATCGTCATTCATCATTATCTTCCAGCTTTATTCTCTATTAGATGCGACTTTTTGGGGTTCCCCATGCCAATTCCAGGGGACTGTAGTCTCAGCTGGCGTCTGTGGTGTTGTTAGTCCCCGTGACCAGGATCTCTGTTCCTCGTTGTCTGGAGCACACTCACTCACACAGGTACTCTATTTGGGGGTGATTTTGAGAATGTCAGCTTTCTGCAGTTGATCCACTGATGTCGGAATGTGGGAGTTTTACCGCGTGCCGGAGTGAAACCCCTGCGGGGAGTTTCATGGAACACTCCACCTCATGGGATCGAACCGGGAATCGGATAGCGAATAAGTAGGCAACCCAAACCCAATAACCCCCTGCCCGCCTCTGTGGTGCTACTATTTAGTTAAAAAAACAAAAAAACAAAACATTAGAACAGCCCATTTTTGAGGGGGGTCACAATTACCACCATTAGAAGTCGCCACACAGAAAAACAAATACTGACCGAAAATTAATGAAGAACTTTAAAGCCGGCGGCTATAACGAGCGGTAGTCGTTCCAGCATGTATCTCCTTCATCGCGCCGTGTGAAATCTCCCGGCTGTTCGGGAATCCCAATCTGTAGTGTGCAGGTTTTCATGTTTTCGTCGGTTTGGGGAAGCGGCCCTGTGAACTGGGTTCCCCTCCGGAAATTCTGGGGCGTTGCCTCAAAACAAAGTCCAAAAACATGGATTCAAGTTGTCTATTGAGTGTCTCTGGACAATTTCACTCAATATAACCCGAGTGTGCCTTTAATGTGTACATTAGGGATTGTGTGTTGCGCCATAACAACTTTTTTCTGGGATTGGTGTACCTGTGGGCTGGGTGTATCAGCAAAGTAACCCGAAAGTTTAGCTCCCCTGGATGGGCATGGGGAACCCCACTGCGACCATAACTAACTGGATAAAGCAGAAGATGATGCGATTGATAAAGAAGAGTAACATTAAGAACATGTGAAAATAAGGTGGTCAGCAAAATAGGAGTGTTTATTCACATTTTGCGTTGACTTAAACTGTACACGACACACTTTATATCCATTATAAAGTTCTGTAGACACCAACTTTTATTTCATTCATTCATTCATTTATCTCCTGCTTTTATCCTCTAATTAGGGTCGGGGCGGAGGGGGTGTTCCCCATGCCCATCCGGGGAGAACATCTCGGGCGCTGGGCAGATACACCCAGGACAGGGTGCCATCCATCGCTGGCAGCACACACTCACTCACACAGACACACTCTATAGGGGCAATTTGGAGAACTCCAATTGACTTGATCCATGTTTTTAGACTGTGGGAGGAAACCGGAGAACCCGGAGGATACCGCAGGGGGAGAACATGGAAACTCCACACCAGATGGGGATTCGAACCGGGAATCCCTAGCGCTGAGAGGAGAACATGCTATAAACACTAACCACCGTGCCACCGCCACTATTTACCTTATTTTATTTGTATATAATAATATATATATGGGCGGCACTGTGGCTTACTGTTAGCATGTTCTCCTCTCAGCATCTAGGGATTCCCGGTTCAATCCCCATCTGGGTTGGAGTTTCCATGTTTCCCCGTGTCTGCGTGGGTTTCCTCCGGGTTCTCCGGTTTCCTCCCACAGTCCAAAAACATGGATCAAGTCAATTGAATTCTCCAAATTGCCCCATATAGAGTGTGTCTGTGTGAGTGAGTGTGTGCCCAGCGATGGATTGGCGTCCTGTCCTGGGTCTATCTGCCCAGCTTACACTTATTCATGTTCATCAGCTGAAATGGGTGTGCAGCTAGATTTTGTATAGTGATAAACCAGACAAAACCAGCCTATCATGACCTCACATGCATGCTTGTCATGACCTCACCACACATCAGTCTTGACCTCACATGCTGATAATGACCACACACACACACACACACACACACACCATCATTTACCCATTGTTGTTGAGAGCTTGCCTTGCTTGATAATGACTGTTTGCAAGCCTAACCATTAAAACCATTCACTAAGAGAGAGAATAAAAACTGCACACCCATCTTTACACCCTTTACATCCATAAAGACGCGTCTCAAGACGTCTCACCTCGATGTGGTTTGAGCAGCAGCACAGTGAGTGCGGGCCAAGCCTGATTAGTGCTATTGTGTTCAGGGGAAACTTGTATTTAAGTAACATGGACATTGTTTTGTTTGGGTTTTTAAATTTTTTTTCTCTTAGTTAGTTGAATAAAGTGTCGTTTGTCTTTTTTAAAAATCCCCAATAAGCGACTAATTACAAATTAATGTTAACATCAAGGGCGGCACGGTGGCTTAGTGATTTAGCACGTTCTCCTCTCAGCGCTAGGGATTCCCGGTTCGAATCCCCATCTGGGTGGAGTTTCCATGTTCTCCCCGTGTCTGCGTGGGTTTCCTCCGGGTTCTCCGGTTTCCTCCCACAGTCCAAAAAACGTGGGTCAAGTCAATTGAATTCCCCAAATTGCCCCATATAGAGTGTGTCTGTGTGTGTGAGTGAGTGTGTGCCCAGCGATAGATTGGCGCCCTGTCCTGGGTGTATCTGCCCAGCACCCGAGACGTTCTCCCCTGGATGGACATGGGGAACCCGCCCGCGACCCTAATACAGGATAAAGCGGGAGATAATGAATGAATGAATGTTTACATCGTTTAAAAAAAATGTTATCACACACCCGGGAGGAGAACAGGTTACTCAGTAATATTAAAAATGATTTGTGACTTTATTTCTGCAACTCGTGACTAAGTTTCTTGTTCCTTATATATCTTCAGACAGCTACCACGCACAACTGCAGGTGGACAGCTGGTTCCTCAAGTCTAACCGGCGTCTGGACACTGAGCTGGTGGACAAGCTCATTCTGCAGCTTAATAGGATCTACCCTCAGATCCTCGATGATAAAGAAGCCACCAGAGTACGTCTGCAAGTACCACCACAGACCTGAGAATCCCGAAACGCTGGAACAGCCACTGACTTACAGACAGAGTGCAAATCGATGCCGAATGTCGGGGCTTTTTTAAATAAACAGCTCTGACATGTGAAGCGTCTCTGTGTTGCAGTTTCGGGATCTGGATGTTCCCACCTGTCTGCGTGTGGCAGAACTGCTAACCCACCTGCAGGGCAAAGGAGAGGACGCGTGCAAAGAGTTTTACCGTGCCCTTCACCTGCACGCAGAGGACGTGTACTTCTGCCTCCCCACCCGCCTCCGTCGCCGGAAGGGTCAGTATCCATCCATCCATTATCCTCCGCTTTATCCTATATTAGGGTCGCAGGGGGTGCCCCATACACCCAGCCCCATGCCCCATACAGGCGCTGGGCAGATACACCCAGGACAGGGCACTAATCCACTGGACACACACTCTATATGGGCAATTTGGCACACACTCACACAGACACACACACTCTATATGGGGCAATTTGGAGAACTCAATTGACTTGATCCATGTTTTTGGACTGTGGGAGGAAACCGGAGAACCCGGAGGAAACCTACGCGGACACGGGGAGAACATGGAAACTCCGCCCAGATTGGGATTCGAACCAGGAATCCCTAGCGCTGAGAGGAGAACATGCTAACCACTAAGCCACCGTGCCGCCGTAAGGGTCAGTATCTCTATACGTATTGATTTTGTTGACAAAACAGGCAGCTGACCGATGGCCGCTTAAGGACGGCGATTGATGTAGTGCAGCCTTATTTCCTCTAATTGGAACTACATCCAGGGGGAAATGTTTGGTGCTGGGCAGATACACCCAGGACCGGGTGTACAGGGGCAAATTAGAACGGCTTGAATCTATGTTTTTTGACTGTGGGATTAAAAACCAGAGAACCTGGATGTGGGGAGAACATGGAAACTCCATCCACCCAGATCTGGATTCGAACCTGGATCCCCAGTGCTAAGAGGAGAACATGCTACCCACTATGCCAACATGCCGCCCCATCATTAGATTAGTCCTGTATGGGTGACTAGGTGTGTGTGGGGGGGGGGAGGGTTCCCTATGCCCAACCAGGGAAGAATGTTTCGGACACCAATCCATTTCAGGGCACACACTTTTCTCTCTCTCTTCTCTCTCTCTCACACCACACACACTATATATATATATATATATATATATATATATATATATATATATATATATATATATATATATATATATATATATATATATATATATATTCATCCATTATCTTCCTCTTTATCCTGGGGGGGGGGGGTTCCCCATGCCCATGCAGGGGAGAACGTTTCGGGCGCTGGGCTGATACACCCAGGACAGGACAACAATCTCTCACTGGGCACACACTCACTCACACAGACACACTCTATATGGGGCAATTTGGAGAACTCAATTGACTTGATCCATGTTTTTGGACTGTGGGAGGAAACCGGAGAACCCGGAGGAAACCCACGAGGACACGGGGAGAACATGGAAACTCCACCCAGATTGGGATTTGAACCGGGAATCCCTAGAGCTGAGAGGAGAACATGATAACCAATAAGCCACCATGCCGTCCTATATATATATATATATAGGGGCAAATTAGAGCGGTCGATTCACATTGAATCCATGTTTTCGGACTGTGGAAGGAAACTGGAGAACATGAAGGAAATCCACACGGACACGGGAAGAACATGGAAACTCCACCCAGATTGGGATTCGAACCGGGATCCCCAGCGCTGAGAGGAGAACATGCTAACCACTAATTCTAACTTACTGGGACCTATTTTAGTGATCTTTGGGTGTACCGTGCATACTGTGTCTTTGTGATTGACGTGACAATAGAATTTATTGTCATTAATAGAATTACATGTCACTGCTCGTCTGTAATGCGGTTTGTAAGTTATTGCTTATACGTTTTGAAGTCAGTAATGATCTTTCGTTCTCATCTTGGCAGATTCTCTGGATCACGTACTGACTTCAGCCAGACCTACTGAGAGATACGTACTAAACGAGCAAGGTACTGAATCAGGTCGTTCTTATAGGAAGAAATACTTATCTTATAGATATTGGGGTCAGGACCCCTATAGTAGCACCACAGCAGGGATTATTGGGTGGGGGCATTATTCCTATCCCAGCAGTGTCTCTGAGGTGGAGAAATGAAACTCCAGCAGCACTGCTGCACTAAAACCCCCTCACCACATCAGTGTCACTGCAGAACTGACAAGAAACAATCCACCACCCAAATGATACCTGTTCTGTGATGCTCCTGACCAACAGAGAACAGAGAACCAACAGGACTAACAACAACACAGAACACAGATGAACTACAGTCTGGAATTGTAGAACTACAAAGTCCATCTATATGATAAGTGGAGGAAATAGATAATGGAGCAAGAAGGGGACGTGTCCAAACTTTGGACTGGTACTGTATATGTATGTGTGTGTATACTCTTTTCTCATTTTGTCTCTGTCTCTCTCTGCACAGGTCCGTTTTTTTTCCTGAGTTGTTTCAGTGCAGTTTTAGGAGCAGCGTTCTTGTACTACTATGGCGGTTTGTACAATTTGTTCTTTCCATTTTATTTTTAATTCCTTCGATCTTATCTTTGATCTATACATATGTGTGAGTGTGAAACTGCACGTTATCCAACTTACAAAGAGTTACGGGTGGGTCAGTGTGCTTATCATTTAGCAATGATTTAAGTACTATGACTTAGTGGCTTAGTGGTTGGCATGTTCTCCTCTCAGCACTAGGGATTCCCGGTTTGAATCCCAATCTGGGTGGAGTTTCCATGTTCTCCCCGTGTCCACGTGGGTTCTCCGTTTTCCTCCCACAGTCCAAAAACATGGATCAAGGTCAATTGAATGCTTCAAATTGCCCCATATAGAGTGTGTATGTGTGAGTGAGTGTGTACCCAGTGATAGATTGGCGCCATCTCCTGGGTGTATCTGCCCAGCGCCCAAAACGTTCTCCCCTGGATGGGCATGGGGAACCCCCCCCCAGTACCTAGTAGAGGATAAAGTGGAAGGTAATGAATGGATGGACTTACATAGGATACGACCTACATAGTTGTAAGTCATATCATAATACATATCATTGATCATAAGCCTATTAATAATCTAATTTGCATACACACACACACACACACACTGTGCGATCATAACCGTGTCACACATTCTTTAGTTCTAGTAATGCCCCATGCCCCATGCCCAGGCGCTGGGCAGATACACCCAGGACAGGGCGCTAATCTATCACTGGACACACACTCTATATGGGGCAATTTGGCACACACTCACACAGACACACACACTCTATATGGGGCAATTTGGAGAACTCAATTGACTTGATTCATGTTTTTGGACTGTGGGAGGAAACCGGAGAACCCGGAGGAAACCCACACAGACACAGGGAGAACATGGAAACTCCACCCAGATGGGGATTCGAACCGGGAATCCCTAGTGCTGAGAGGCGAACGTGCTAACCACTAAACCACCGTGCCGCCCTCAAGGTAAATTGGCTGCTCTAAATTGCCCCTTTATAGCATGTAAGTGTGAGTGATAGATTGGCACCCTGTCCTGGGTGTATCTGCCCAGTGCCTGAAATGTTCCCCCCTGGATGGGCAAGTGGAAGATGATGGATGAATGGAATTTATTGGAAACCCATGTTTTCAGGCTGTGCGTGGAACCAGGCGGGGGGGGCATGCAAGAGAACATGAGAACTCCACCTCGACTGGAATTCGAACCCGGATCCACAGCGCCTTCATATATTTGCTACTAACACTACCATTAACCTGTACCATCACCAGGTCAGATACCTATTATGTGTATTATTTTTGCATGTGCAGATTTGAAGACGGTCTCGGGTTCGAGCAGCACCCTCGGCTTCGCAGCTCTGAGGTTTGGCAGGAAAGTGCGAGATGTTCTGATCTGGTACACAGAGGACGCAATGAGCAGATAACCGAGTGTTCAGTGTCTGAAACTCATGTCACCTTTTAAGTGCCTCACTAAGTTAAGTTTTTTATAAACCTCCTGTAGATACTGTAAATGATGTTAAGGGTCATTTCAGGAATTAATTATCTAATTAATTATCCCATTTGAAATTCAGATTATATTTTGTTAATATGATGAACCTTAATCCTTAAAATATATATACATTTACTGACCGGCAATTTTATTGGGTACAGCTCATGTTCTCCTACATACTCCTGTTAGTCCCCTCTACTCTGTTCTCTGATGACCCCACAGTGGAGGTATCATTAGGGTGGTGGATGATGGTACGAGTGGATCAGACAGCTGTATTGGTTCCCCATGTCCATCCAGGGGAGAACGTTTCGGGCGCTGGGCAGGATACAACCAGGACTGGACGCCAATCTATCACTGAGCACACACTCACTCACACAGACACACTCTATATGGGGCAATTTGGAGAACTCAATTGACTTGATCCAAGTTTTTGGACTGTGGGAGGAAACCGGAGAACCCGGAGGAAACCCACGTGGACACGGAGAGAACATGGAACCTCCACCCAGATTGGGATTCAAACCTGGAATCCCTAGAGCTGAGAGGAGAACATGCTAACCACCTGTTATATGAATTATTGTAAATGAATGTAGGAAATGGATTTACACTGACATGTTGCACTTTGGGCACGGTGGCTTAGTGCTTGGCATGTTCTCTTCTCAGCTTTAGGGATTCCCGGTTCGAATCCCAATCTGGGTGGAGTTTCCATGTTCTCCCCGTGTCCGTGTGGGTTTCCTCCCACAGTCCAAAAACATGGATCAAGTCAATTGAGTTCTCCAAATTGCCCCATATAGAGTGTCTCTCTCTCTCTCTCTGTGTCCAGTGATAGATTGGCGCCCTGTCCTGGGTGTATCTGCCCAGCGCCCCAAATGTTCTCCCTTGGATGGGCATGGGGAACCCCACCGGCGATCTATAGAGGATAAAACGGAAGATAATGGATGGATGGATGGATGTTGCACTTTGTAAGCTTTAAGTAACCAACGTAATGCAGTTTGGTGCTCGATAGTTGACATGGAAAAGTTCCGAAACTGTTGTTAAATGTTTTCCAAGTGTTTTTTTTTTTTATTCCACCTTCAGCTTACACAAATCTGGGCATTTAGAAATTTTTGGGGGACACGACCCTTCACTAAAAGGACCAGCATAGAATGAATTTCAACGATTCCTGCAGGTGTCAGTGTTCTAAATACCTTTATGCATTTATTATATTTACTGCAGCGGGTTAATGGTTGGCACGTCCACCTCTCACATTGGGGATCCAGAATCCCGATCTGGGTGGAGCTTCTACGTTCTCCCCGGGTCGGCGTGTGCCACTGGCTCATATGTTTTTAAACATAGTGCAACAACCGCCTCCTACGTTCCGTGGAGGGCTCTATACTTCAAAAACGGGTGGAGCAAATGCAGAAGATCTGTACTATATAAGTAGCAGGTAGAGGGTGTATCTAATAAAGTGGCCATTAAGTAAATGTGCAGTGCAGCTAATATAGTAACACTTACATTATGTATGGCAGTGCCTTATTTACTACAACTCTCTCGTGTATAATGCAATGTTGTCTTTTGTTTTTATGACCATTTTTAAACTTTTAACTACGTTAAATGTCGACCTTGATGTTTTCTGCATTAGAAATAAAAAAAAATACATATAAAAGCAGCTTTATTAACACTGCTGTATAAAACAAAATACATTTGATTAACACGTCCACATAATTTTGCATAGAAATGAAGGCAGTTATACCATGTAGTGAGCAACAGAGGGCGCTCCAGTCCGTTTTATTTGGTCTAAAATGTCCACAGTTGCGTACTATCCACCATGAGGCAGCAGAAACATCTTTTAGAACCATCTTCCTCTGTGCAGCAGCATTAATCCATGGTTTGATGAGGATGAGGAGGAACTTTTGGTCCTGTTGAAGATGTTCTCCGAGTCAGCGACCTGATATCCCACAAGTTCTCCTTACAAAATGCAGTTCCTTCAGCCAAAGTTCTACGCAAAGCCTTTAGAGTCCAGTACATTACATTTCCATTTGGTCATTTATTGGACGCTTTCATCCAAAGCGACTTACAAGGTGAACACAGGGTTCATCACATCATCCCTGGAGCAATGAGGGTTAAGGGTCTTGCTCAAGGACCCACATTGGTAACTTCAGTGGCCCTGGGATTTGAACCCCCAACCTTCAGATTGATAGCCCAACACCCAAACCACTGAGCTACCACTCCCCATACAGTAGAGTGTAGAATTCTTGGATGTGATGATGTCCAGGCACAGTGGGTTCATGGTCTGCTCTCAGGGATTATCCTTCAGGACACGGGGAGGGGGGTGGGGGGGGGACGTGTAGGTTGGTGTGTGGATCCTGAGGTCCCATGAGGTTTAGAACATCTGCAGGTTCCAGAAGGCTAATGCAAAAACGGGACGGTTCTGACGGCACTCAGGAGCACGGGTTCTTTTAAACAATGTCTTAACAGAGACAGACAGTATACTGCAGAGAACTTACAGTATACACTACAGTATAGAACAATAAACATAAAATCATACAGAGTCACGAGTAACCCAGAATGCAATGCATTATGGGATCAGTAGTCAACTCTCTTAAGAAAAAAAAACCAAAGTAAATCATTTAAAAAAAAGTCATTAAATCTCAGGGCTTAGTGGTTTAGCATGTTCTCCTCTCAGCACTAGGGATTCCCGGTTTGAATCCCAATCTGGGTGGAGTTTCCATGTTCTCCCCGTGTCCGCGTGGGTTTCCTCCGGGTTCTCCGGTTTCTTCCCACAGTCCAAAAACATAGATCAAGTCAATTGAGTGCTCCAAATTGCCCCATATAGAGTGGGTTTGTGTGTATGTGTGAGTGAGTGCATGCCCAGTGATGGATTGGTGTCCTGTCCTGGGTGTATCTGCCCAGCGCCCGAAACGTTCTCCCCTGGATGGGCATAGGGAACCCCCCCGCGACCCTGAAAGAGGATATAGGGGTGGTTTTTATAAATTTTTTTTTTTATAAGGTTAATTGAATTCTCCAAATTGCCCCATATAGAGTGTGTGTGTGTGTGAGTGTGTGTCCAGTGATAGATTGGCTCCCTGCCCTGGGTGTATCTGCCCAGCGCCCGAAACGTTCTCCCCTGGATGGGCATGGGGAACCCCCCCGCGACCCTATTACAGGATAAAGTGAAAGATAATGGATTGATATGTAGGTTTGTGGTTAAGGAACCAGCCTTGTGACCTCAAGGTTCCCGGTTCGATTCCCAGTCCCACCAAGTACTTTGGCTGAAGTGCCCTTGAGCAAGGGGACCTAACCCCAATTCAGTCACAGTCACTAAGAAATGTCGCCGTAACCACAGTGTTATTCATTCATTCATTATCTCCCGCTTTTTCCTCTATTAGGGTCGCGGTGGGGTTCCCCATGCCCATCCAGGGGAGAACGTCTCGGGCACTGGGCAGATAGACCCAGGACAGGGCGCCAATCCATCGCTGGGCACACACTCACTCACACAGACACACTCTATATGGGGCAATTTGGAGAATTCAATTGACTTGATCCATATTTTTGGACTGTGGGAGGAAACCGGAGAACCCGGAGGAAATCCACGCAGACACGGGGAGAACATGGAAACTCCACCCAGATGGGGATTCGAACCGGGAATCCCTAGCACTAAGAGGAGAACATGCTAACCACTAAACCACCGTGCCGTAACCACAGTGTTATATGACCTTAATTCAATTTCCAAAATGGTGAAGTGTTCATGAATAAAATCACGCTCATGTCTTAAATACTGTATGATAAAACCAGAAAAATACTGATAACCCGTCTGGGATCCGTCGTACTGAACAGGGTGTCTGCACACACAGCTGGGTGTTAGTGGCGAGACACAGATACCCCACCCACACTCCCAAATGCTCAGAGAACTGGAGATTCCACAGTAAGGACATTTTAGAACTTCTAATCATTTAAATAAAAGGCTGAATTAATGGATTTCTCGCACTGTGACATCATCCGTAACTAATCTGAGGTTCAGACTGTTCTGTAAACCTGAAATGCTCTAAGGTGGTAAGTAAACAGAACGGGTACTCTCACAGGAAGTGATGTGGGGGGTGCAGTGATGATGGGAAAGTCCTTCGTCTTGATTTTGGATAAGAGCCACTTCTCAGAGAGGAACTTCATGCTGGAAAAAAAAAAAAAAAAACTAGCAATTATTCAATATTCAGATTCTATTAAACATCCATCCATCCATTATCTTCCGCTTTATCCTCTTTTAATATGGTTGGTGTTTCCATGTTCCCCCGTGTCCACGTGGGTTTCCTCCGGGTTCTCTGGTTTCCTCCCACAGTCCAAAAATATGGATCAAGTTCAATTGAATTCAAAATTGCCCCATGTAGAGTGTTAGGGTTGTAGTGTTTATGGGTAAGGTTTGAGTGACCCTCTATTAGGGTCGCGCGGAGGGTGGGGGGGGAGGTTCCCCATGCCCATCAGGGGAGAACGTTTCGGGCGCTGGGCAGATACACCCAGGACAGGACGCCAATCTATCACTGGGCACACACTCACACATTCAATTGACCTTGATCAGAGAGGAGAACATGCTAACCACTAAGCCACCGTGCCGCTCTATTAAACATTTATTAATTTATTTATATTTAATAAATATATTATTTTAGATCATTTTCTAGAACATTAAGATTTATTAAGTGTAAATAAAGATGGAGAATGACATTTCTTTTTATTATGGGGCAATTTATTACAGCCAATTCACTTATTCATGTGGTTTTGTGAGGAAACACAGTCAATGACCAAAACTGCAAATGGAACAGGAAAACCTTAAAGCTGAGAAAATTCAGCAGTAATAATAATAATAATAATAGGGCAGCATGTGGTTTAGTGGTTGGCATGTTCTCCTCTCAGCGCTAGAGATTCCCGGTTCAAATCCCAATCTGGGTGGAGTTTCCATGTTCTCCCAGTGTCCGTGTGGTTTCCTCCGGGTTCTCCAGTTTCCCCCCCCAGTCCAAAAATATGGACCAAGGTCGATTGAATTCGCCAAATTGCCCCATATAGAGTGTGTTTGTGTGAGTGAGTGTGTGACCAGTGATAGATTGGTGTCCTGTCCTGGGTGTATCTGCCCAGCGCCCGAAACGTTCTCCCCTGGATGGGCATGGGGAACCCCACCACGTCCCTAGTAGAGGATAAAGCAGAAAATAATGGATGGATGGACTTACATAGGATAATAATAATAATAATAACAATAACACATTTATTGCTGTTACCTGATGAGTACATTGTTGCCATGGAGATCATGAGCCACTGTTGGGTCTTTGTACACCAAACGCCGTGATGAAGACGTTGATGACCACGATGATGAAGACGAAAGCTGTGGTGATGTTCTCCAGAATGTTGAGCTGGTAATGCTTTCTCTCATCGTTCAGGTTCCACTTCACTAAACATCCAGGATCAAAGACAAAAATTGATTGACACTCACAGAATACTGACTACACTAATTAAACTCCACACTGCTATCGATTTGGATACGCCCCTTTTAATTAAACGAGTCACTTACACCCAATTAGTGGCGTGAATGTCGAGACATAAAAAATCAGTAATTACACTGTTGATGTTAGACTGCTGTTATTTTACACATAACTGTAAATGTGTGTGGGCGGCACAGTGGCTTAGTGTTTAGCATGTTCTCCTCTCAGCACTAGGGATTCCCGGTTCGAATCCCCATCTGGGTGGAGTTTCCATGTTCTCCCCGTGTCCGCGTGGGTTTCCTCCGGGTTCTCCGGTTTCCTCCCACAGTCCAAAAACATGGATCAAATCAATTGAATTCTCAAAATTGCCCCATATAGAGTGTGTCTGTGTGAGTGAGTGTGTGTCCAGCGATGGATTGGCGTCCTGTCCTGGGTGTATCTGCCCAGCGCCTGAAACGTTCTCCCCTTGAGGGGCATGCGGAACCCCCCCGCGACCCTAATAGAGGATAAAGCGGGAGAATAATGAATGAAAGGAATGAATGTAAATGTGTGTATAAACACACACAGTGTGCACCACACACCCCCACATGGTGGGGACAGCACGCTGGTCCTCACAACGTAATTCAGTTTTGTGAAATCATGTTCGATGCTTATATTAAATGGTTAGTTGTCTGTGATTGAGGGCACGGTGGGTTAGTGGTTTAGCATGTTCTCCTCTCAGCTCTAGGGATTCCCGGTTGGAATCCCAATGTGGCTGGTGTTTTCATGTTTCCCCGTGTCTGCGTGGGTTTCCTCCGGGTTCTCCGGTTTCCTCACACAGTCCAAACATGGATCAAGGTCAATTGAATTCTCAAAATTGCCCCATATGGAGTGTTAGGGTTGTAGTGTTTATAGGTAAGGTTTGAGTAAGTCATTACAAAATGAATGGAAGTCTATGTACAGTCCCCACAATGCATAAAAATATACCTCCGTGTATATTATATATATACATACAGTGATACCTCGGTTCTCGAACGCCTTGACTTTCGACCAAATCGGTATTCGACCAGGAAATTCGAGAAAATTTTGTCTTGGAATCCGAACAAATATTTGGAACTCGAACATCCGAACGTCCGAGATGAGCCGAGTTGAGCCGAATGGCGTTCATTCGGCCCGGCGCGCCTTGCTTGCGTCATCAGTGTGAGTGCAGAGAGAGAGTCACGGTTTTGTGGAGAGTCACGCTTTGTGGAGATAGAAACACCCGAAGAGCAGTTACCCTCTGTTTTTAAAGGTTGCCATAAAGGTTGGTACAGGTACAGTAAATGAAACAATTTACTGTACTGTACAGTAGGGGTGTATTCAACTAAAGATTTTCATAGTCGAATCTGATTCGTCAGATTTTCCCTATAGTCGACTGATAGTCGAATCAGTTAAAATTTCACCACAAGATGGCGCTATAAGCATAGTTTTTAAAAAAGATTTTTTTTATATATTTTACTTGTTTTTCTAACAAAAGAAAACCTTTTTTTTGTTGTTTTTCTTTTTTCTTTTTTTTTTCTAGAAATTAGGATGATTTTATTTGACAAAAGGCTATATATATAACGAAAACAAAGACATTTCATGTAAAAACTAATGCTTAGCAGCAGCCATGGACACCCCCATGTGGTCAAAATGGTACATTCGACAATGAGGTTCATAGTCCACTACGGTTCTCCAAATCGAATCGTCGAATCAGCGAATATTGAAGCTCACCCCTACTGTACAGTACATTTTTTTTTTTTGTTGTTTTAATAAATACACTTTTATTTCTTATTTCTTGTTGAGACTCATGTTTTTCTACATATTATATACAAATTAAGCCAGTAAATAGGCATTTTCTGGGGCTTGGAACGAATTAATCCAGTTTCCATTATTTCCTATGGGTTTCATTGCTTCGGTTCTCGAACAATTTGGTTCTAGACCGTCCTCCCGGAACGAATTATGTTCGAGAACCGAGGCATCACATATACATATATATATATATATATATATATATATATATATATATATATATATATATATATATATATATATATATAATGTGTGTGTGTGTGTGTGTGTGTGAAAAGCATGATACAGGGAGTGGTGAAAGTGTTCATGTGAGATTACACTAAGCTAAGGCCAAAACCAAACCAGTTAAAACCCAACACGCAGAAGTTGCTGATAAGCAAACAGACGGAACGTACAGCTGAAAACATCCAATCTAACAAACTGACTATGTTCTGACACTGCAGGCTTTGCGATGCCGTGTGGTTTGATTGTCTACTACTAATCATCACCCTCTCACCACATTACCCAAATCTGGTATAATGTCATTAAAATAGCTTTAAATTACATTAGGGCGACACGGTGGCTTAGTGGTTTGCACGTTTGCCTCTCAGCACTATTCCCGGTTCGAATCCCCATCTGGGTGGAGTTTCCATGTTCTCCCCGTGTCCCTGTGGGTTTCCTCTGGGTTCTCTGGTTTCCTCCCACAGTCCAAAAAAATGAATCAAGTCAATTGAGTTCTCCAATTTGCCCCATATAGAGTGTGTCTGTGTGAGCGAGTGTGTGCCCAGAGATAGATTGGCCAGTGCCCAAAACGTTCTCCCCTGGATGGGCATGGGGAACCCTCCCGCGACCCTAATAGAGGATAAAGCGGAAGATAATGGATAGATGGAAATTAAATTTACAGAATACAGGGGGGGGTGGTAGCTTAGTGGTTTGGGCATTGGGCTATCAATCTGAAGGTTGGGGGTTCAAATCCCAGGTCCACTGAAGTTACCAGTGTGGGTCCTTGAGCAAGACCCTTTTTTTTTCGGATAAAAGCGTCCAATAAATGACCAAATGTAAATGTAGAATACAAGCCTGCTTCCTCTCTATGACTCCACTATACAGTTACTGTGTGGTTGCTGGTTAGCTGTGAGTCTGGCTTAACAAATCCAGAGTTTATGGAGTACTGAACCCTGCTGCATAATGTGTATGTGAATAATAAACCTTTATTATGTCAGAGTGTAATTAGACTTGTTTTTATCAAGGTTCGAACCACTGCAGGGAGCAGGGGCGTTTTTAGGGTTTAGAAACATCAGGGGCTTTAGCCCAGATCCCTTATTCCCCCCTCTGTCCTCTTTAAAAATTGCCCCTTCATGAGTGTATTTATCCATTTTACAAACTGTTGTTACCTTCATCATTTATTGATCATTTATTAGTTATATTGTATAAAATTAAATAATATGTGAAATGTGTCTGTCAGCAGTGGAGAGGACAATCAGTTCTAATAAATGATGCTTTCGGCTGAAAATGTTTGAATAACGAACCTGAGCTTCGGCAGAAAAGCATCAATCTGTTTTACGAGTCGGTCACTGATGAGACGTTTAAAAAGGTTTGGATTTGAAATACCGTAAGTCTGAGACATTTTGCACCTTCAGAAAAAATCCTGACGGTTTCTGAAAGCTGAGAAGCTGCTCTTTACAGCAACATACAGTTATTACGGTAACTTTACTCCCGATACTGGTGAAAAAAAAAAATCCATCTCCCTCACACACACTCCATCGTTCGGTCCCGCTCCTGAGGAGAGGCGGCCAGAGAAATCTGCTCTCATTTGATCCGGGGCTACTGACAAAACATCCGGGGCTATAGCCCCAAAAGCCCAGGTCTAATGACACCCCTGGCAGGGAGTCTAAATAGTGGGGATTGGTATGGGAGTGAATTGCACAGGGAGTCTCAGTGTCACACTGTTGACATATAAACAAGTTTCTGAACTTAACTTGCATCATTTCCTCTCCAGTTCATGGGAAACCTGCGCAATCTGTTATGAGGGCAACATTCAACCAACCACCATTTAACATTTAGGTTGCTTTTGAACCCAAAGTGCACTTGTGTGCTTGTGGTTTACCTATGAAAATAAGCAGCACCCCCACGACGACCTGAAGGATGAGCGAGATGCTGATGAGCGTGATGAGAATGATGTAGAAGCTGAAGGTCGGGCCCTGCTCCATAACGGCCTTCAGCTGCGACGCGTTGGCCATCAGGAGAGCTACATCCAGCATGCTCTCCGCGGCACTTTTCTTATTAGCATAGTGGTTCATGTTGAGGGGGGAGGACGTTCTCCTCCAGGGGCGGGGTGGTGGACCCTGCACATCAACACACAACCAGTTATTACAGCATCCAACACGGGTGGACAGTAATTACACTGCAGTAAAAATATCAGCACTGAGGAGGCGTGGGGCGCTATTTCAGGGCATCAAAGACACACAACTACCCCACACTGATGGTGCTACATATGATGGTCCAAAGACCTGGCCATCAAGCCATTTAGGCCTGTATAATAACATTAATTAATTAATTCATTCATTCATTATCTCCCGTTTTATCCTCTATTAGGATCGCGGTGGGGTTCCCCATGTCCATCCAGAGGAGAAAGTTTCGGGTGCTGGGCAGATACACCCAGGACAGGGCGCCAACCTATCACTGGGCACACACTCACTCACACAGACACACTCTATATGGGGCAATTTGGAGAACTCAATTGACTTGATCCATGTTTTTGGACTGTGGGAGGAAAGCGGAGAACCCGGAGGAAACCCACACGGACACGGGGAGAACATGGAAACTCCACCCAGATGGGGATTCGAACCCCATCGAACGTGCTAACCACTAAGCCACCGTATAATAACATGATTATTAAAAAAGTTAAGCACACAAAAATCCCCATATATAATATACAAGCACAAGCCAATTTATTACAGCTCATTGGTTCTCCACTTACCATATAGATGGACTTTGTAGTTCTATTCTGTAGTCCATCTGTTCCTCTACATACTCCATTAGTCCCCTTTACTTTGTTCTCTGATGATCAGGACCCCCCACAGAGCAGAGCAGGCATTATTAGGGTGGTGGATGATGGTACGAGTGGATCAGACACCTGTATGTTCTGATTGGTGTTCTGTTCTCTGTCCAGCAGCACTGCTGTGTCTGATCCACTCGTACCAGCACATTACACACTAACAGACCTGCACCACCATGTCAGTATCACAATCATCCAACAACCTAATACCTCCTCTGTGAGGGTTCTGATTACTAAAGAATATACTAAAGCAGACTAACAACGTATGTAGACACACAGATGGACCATGGTCTATATGATCAGTGGAGAAGAAGAAAAAAAAAATAAAAATAAAATAATAAAATACAGTATATATATATATATATATACACACACACATATACACACACACACACTTTAGGGCGGCACAGTGGCTCAGTGGTTAGCACGTTCTCCTCTCAGCATTAGGGATTCCCGGTTCGAATCCCCATCTGGGTGGAGTTTCCATGTTCTCCCCGTGTCCGCGTGGGTTTCCTCCGGGTTCTCCGGTTTCCTCCCACAGTCCAAAAACATGGATCAAGTCAATTGAATTCTCCAAATTGCCCCATATAGAGTGTGTCTGTGTGAGTGAGTGTGTGCCCAGCGATGGATTGGCGCCCTGTCCTGGGCCTATCTGCCCGGCGCCCGAAACGTTCTCTCCTGGATGGGCATGGGGAACCCCACCGCGACCCTAATAGAGGATAAAGCGGGAGATAATGAATGAATGAATGAATGTTACTCATTTTGAAACAGAAATGATCTGAAAACCTCCAAACACTAATCTGCTGACCTTATGGTTCTTTTAATAATAGTATGCTTTCTGAATTACATCAGAATTATATAGAACTTATTTTATGTTACAGTTTAAACAGTTCGGAGGTCAGTGTGAGGCTCCAGCTTTGGGGGGCTGTGTGTTTTTCACTAAGAGGAAACGAGAGTCGATTTGAGAGATGGCTGCAGGACGATCAGCATACTGAAGAGAAGTTTAAAGAAGGTCAATTCTCACTTCCTTCCTCAAATATTTAGAATCTGGGTGGAGCTGACACGAAACTTGCTGATGCTCAGGAACAACAACGGAGATTGAGGTTCACAGCAAGTTACTCCAACCCACCCTCTGCCCTGTGCAGTTCCACAATGATGAAACCCATGTGATGAAATGCTGGTGACCTGCTTAGAACCCTGACCTCAACATTAAATGAGCGTTCACTGAGGTCAAGCATTAAAACATTCCAGTTTCTCACAGTTGAATTAGTTAAAGAACGATAAGACACGCCCCCTTCTTACTCCATTATCTTCCTCCACTTATCATATAGATGGTGTTTGTAGTTCTACAATTCCAGACTGTAGTCCATCTGTGTTCTGTGTTGTTGTTAGTCCCCTGTTGGTTCTCTGTTCTCTGTTGGTCAGGAGCATCACAGAACAGGTATCATTTGGGTGGTGGATTGTTTCTTGTCAGTTCTGCAGTGACACTGATGTGGTGAGGGGGTTTTAGTGCAGCAGTGCTGCTGGAGTTTCATTTCTCCACCTCAGTGACACTGCTGGGATAGGAATAATGCACCCACCCAATAATCCCTGCTCTGTGGTGCTACTATTGGGGTTCTGACCATTAGAACAGAGTAAAGGGGACGAACACAGTATGTACTGTAGAACACAAACAGATGAACTACAGTCTGGAATTGTAGAACTACAAAGTCCATCTTTACAGGAAGTGCAACTGAGAACCTGGGCAGCACGGTGGCTTAGTGGTTAGCATGTTCTCCTCTCAGCTCTAGGGATTCCCAGTTCGAATCCCAATCTGGATGGAGTTTCCATGTTTTCCCCACGTCCGCATGGGTTTCCTCCGGGTTCATTTCTCCACCTCAGTGACACTGCTGGGATAGGAATAATGCACAAACCCAATAATCCCTGCTCTGTGGAGGTACTATTGGGGTTCTGACCATTATAGAAAAAACAGATGGAACATAGTCTGGAATTGTAGAAGTGCAAAGTCTCCCTTTACGGTAAAACACTTTGAGAACCATATAGAACTAGTTGCACTTGTGGAAAAAAGCAGTTCTGATGTAAAGACATTGACAAGCAGTAAACATCTCGCATGATTGGGTAATTTTGGGTGTACTTACCTTCCTGTCACTGACAATTTGTCAAAACGGCACTTCACTGACCCAGATGTCACATTAAATATAAACTTAGTAGTTGGCATGTTCTCCTCTCAGCGCTGGGGATTCCCAGTTCGAATCCAAATCTGGGTGGAGTTTCCATGTTCTCCCCGCGTCCGCGTGGGTTTCCCCCGGGTTCTCCGGTTTCCTCCCACAGTCCGAAAACATGGATCAAGGTCATTCATTCATTCATTATCTTCCACTTTATCCTATATTAGGGTCGTGGGGGGGGGGGGGTTCCCCATGCCCATCCAGGGGAGAACGTTTCGGGCGCTGGGCAGATACACCCAGGACAGGACACCAATCTATCGCTGGGCACACACTCACTCACACACACTCTATATGGGGCAATTTGGAGAACTCAATTGACTTGATCCATGTTTTTGGACTGTGGGAGGAAAGCGGAGAACCCGGAGGAAACCCACGCAGACACGGGGAGAACATGGCAACTCCACCCAGATGGGGATTCAAACCGGGAATCCCTAGCGCTGAGAGGAGAACATGCTAAACACTAAGCCACCGTGCCGCAAAATCTATTATTATTATTCATTCATTTATTATCTCCTGCTTTATCCTCTATTAGGGTCGTGGGGGGGTTCCCCATGCCCATCCAGGGAGAACGTTTCGGGCGCTGGGCAGATACACCCAGGACAGGGCGCCAATCCATCGCTGGGCACACACTCACTCATACAGACACACTCTATATGGGGCAATTTGGAGAACTCAATTGACTTGATCCATGTTTTTGGACTGTGGGATGAAAGCGGAGAACCCGGAGGAAACCCACGCGGACACGGGGAGAACATGGAAACTCCACCCAGATGGGGATTCGAAACGGGAATCCCTAGCGCTGAGAGGAGAACATGCTAACCACTAAGCCACCGTGCCACAAAATCTATTATTATTATTATTATTATTATTATTATTATTACATGATCAATAAAAGCTCCCTGATCTGATACAGTATTAAATCGGTAAATCAGATGGTTCCACAATGATTCCACACCGGTTTCTAAAGCTGGGTTTAAATCCGACGGCTTGGACGCTGTTCTCCACTTGTGTCCATTTTCCTTTGATCGGCCTTCTTTCTGCCGTGGCTCTCGTTTCACTGATGCCACTCAAGTCACGTGACCGGCTACGTTTCTTGAAAAGCACAAAGGGCCTCCTGTCTGATACTCAACACAATGTTGAGTTAATAGAGTGAAAGCCACAGCGCAGTATTCACTCAAGAGGAAGTGTTCTAGCTGAGTAAAGGGCATTTAGAACAGTAATGACATCACACGGCATTCATCAGCCTGCCACCCCGGCCCAACACAGCCTCACTGCGTACGATGGATAAACACCAGGAATTCAGCAAAGCGGGCGGCGGCACGGTGGCTTAGTGTAGTGGTTGACATGTTCTCCTCTCAGCACTGGGGATTCCCGCTTCGAATCCCAATCTGGGTGGAGTTTCCATGTTCTCCCCGTGTCCATGTGGGTTTCCTCCGGGTTCTCCGGTTTCCTCCCACAGTCCAAAAAACATGGACCGAGTCAATTGAGTTCTCCAAATTGCCCCATATAGAGTGTGTATGTGTGAGTGAGTGTGTGCCCAGCGATAGATTGGTGTCCTGTTCTAGGTGTATCTGCCCAGCGCCCGAAACGTTCTCCCCTGGATGGGCATGGGGAACCCCCCCCGGGACCCTAATAGAGGATAAAGCTGAAGATAATGAATGAATGAATGAATGACTTAAGTGGCTCACTCGTGTTCTATGATCAGAGTTCCAACAGCTGCAAAAACGCCATTTGATTCTCTCTTTTTCAAGAACATCCGATGTTCAAACAGGAAACGCACATGTAATATGATTACAGAGGACAATGCGACATATAAACAGAACCTTTCAACCTCTAACCACAAACTTCTCCTTTAATGCAGCATTCTTGTGCACAGTAGTTAAATTACACGGTGTGAATAAGCCACGATATGATCACACCTACATCAGTCTGCTGGATATCCTATTCAAAACCACAGGAAAGCCTCCATACAAAGTTTGGCCACGCCTCCTTTTTGCTCCACTCATTGTCCATGTTCTCAGTTCCAATTCCTGTAAAGATGGACTTTGTAGTTCTACAATTCCATCTTTTTGTGGACTACAGACTATAAAACACACCTCTGACCGCTTCACATTCACAGGGTCGCGGGGGGGTTCCCCATGCCCATCCAGGGGAGAACGTTTCGGGCGCTGGGCAGATACACCCAGGACAGGACGCCGATCTATCACTGGACACACACTCACTCACACACACACACTCTATATGGGGCAATTTGGAGAACTCAATTGACTTGATCCATGTTTTTGGACTGTGGGAGGAAACCGAAGAACCCGGAGGAAACCCACGCAGAGACAGGGAGAACATGGAAACTACACCCAGATTGGGATTGGAACGGGGAATCCCCAGCGCTGAGAGGAGAACATGCTAACCACTAAGCCACCGTGCTGCACCGTAATGTAATATACAATACATTATTTTCCCAATGTTTTTTACGAACTGCCTTCTGTAATTTGGCCACTAGATGGCCGTTCTGGATTAGTTAGAGAAACCGGAAACCTGTTACTCGGCAATCCGTTTTCACTTTAGACTAGGTTATGTTGCGGAAGGCCAGTTTATTAACGATTTAGTTCTCAATTAACGCATTTATGAATATAACCTTGCAGTAAGGCACTCAAGGTTGTGTATTATTGTGCTTTATTCTGAATAATGCACGCCCTCTCGGGCCTCGTTGCTTTATTAGAGCACATAAGGAACTTGTTCTGATTTCCTCACACCAGCAAGCCGGCCAGATTTCTCTGACTTCATTGTTCTTGTTTGAAGGAAGTCCTTCACACTTCCTTTTGTTACATTGTTTATTCTCTGCTCACGTTGAACCGATTTTTTACTACAGATCCAACATGGTACAGTGGTGTTTCTTATTATAAGAATTTGGTTATACAGCTCACATCATGTCATCGTCAAGCATCATGTGAACCTGCATTCACGTTAAAATACACTGGGTGTGTTCATATTAACTGACTTGCTGTGCAGTGGTGCAGAAGTTAGCACTACCACCTCACAGCAAGACTGCACTGGGTTTCATTCGTTGTTGGGGTTATTAAGGGTCCATTTTGTGTGGCATCCTTTTAAGTCTAAGTTCTATGTTAATAACAAAACACCCAAAAATGAAATACGAGTTTCCAAAATTATATTACAAACATCTGGCAAACCCACTCCTGTTTTGTAGGTGGTCGCGTCTCAAACCACATAATCACACAAAAAACAATTACACCACAATCACCTGTCCAACAGTTTGGGGAAGGACGTGGTATGTATCAGTGTTGCCACATTAAAACATGATTTGAGGAATTAGGTAGAGCTCCAGCCTTACTAAACACCTTTAAAACAAACTTGTAAAAGTGAAGGAAAAATTGTGAAGGAAATTAATTAATTCATACAAGAAGCAAAATACATTTACATTACATTTAATCATTTTAGTTAGTAATTATGGAGAAAACCAGCTACACTGTAATATAATTGTAATGCAATTGTAATTGTAATTTTGATACAATTAATACAATTGTAATACAATTCATATTTAATACAATTATAATATAATTGTAATTTTAATACAATTAAAATTGTAATTTTATTCATTCATTCATTATCTCCCGCTTTATCCTATATTAGGGTCGCGGGGGGGTTCCCCATGCCCATCCAGGGGAGAACGTCTCGGGCGCTGGGCAGACAGACCCAGGACAGGGCGCCAATTCATCACTGGGCACACACTCATTCACACAGACACGCTCTATATGGGGCAATTTGGAGAACTCAATTGATTTAATCCATGGTTTTAGACTGTGGGAGGAAACCGGAGAACCCGGAGCAAACCCACGCAGACACGGGGAGAACATGGAAACTCCACCCAGATGGGGATTCGAACCGGGAATCCCTAGCGCTGAGAGGCGAACGTGCTAACCACTAAGCCAAAATGCCGCCATTGTAATTTTAATACAATTAATATTTAATACAATTATAATACAATTGTAATTATTAAAATTACATTTGTATTATAATTGTATTACAATTGTATTAAATATAAATTGTATTAAAATTACAATATATATTTAATACAATTGTAATACAATTATAATACAAATGTAATTTTAATACAATTATAATACAAATGTAATTATAATACAATTATAATACAATTGTAATTTTAATACAATTATAATACAGTTGTAATTTTAATACAATTATAATACAATTGTAATTTTAATACAATTATAATACAATTGTAATTTTAATACAATTATAATACAGTTGTAACACAATAAAAACAAGCCCCTGTAGATCGCTGAGCTTCAGAGGGGTTAATATTTGTCAGAATAACTGAACTTTGATGTGACCTTGGTTTAGAAGAACAGAATCTAACCACAGCAGCGAGAAAAGAATCTGATTGCAGCCACACTGACTGAACAACTTCTGTTCACACTGAAACTGAAAGTAGCGTAGTTTTAAACCTGTTCAAAATTTGGGGAATTCAGAGATTTTAGAGATTTTCCAGTGTTACAGAATCAAAGCCTTTCCATTAACACGAAATCTGTTGATCATTCTCAATCACGATGCTGCGGCAGCAGCTGGACGCCATACACCTGCAAATCCCATTGTTATGCAACATGGATGTGACCGAGCTGGACTTTAAAGCTTAAAACTTAAGTTTGGCATTTTATATTGTATTATTCATTATCTCCCACTTTATCCTCTATTAGGGTCGCGGGGGGGTTCCCCATGCCCATCCAGAGGAGAACGTCTCAGGCGCTGGGCAGATAGACCCAGGACAGGACGCCAATCTATCCCTGGGCACACACTCACTCACACAGACACACTCTATATGGGGCAATTTTGAAAATTCAATTGACTTGATCCATGTTTTTGGACTGTGGGAGGAAACCGGAGAACCCGGAGGAAACCCACGCAGACCCAGATGGGGATTCGAACCGGGAATCCCTAGCGCTGAGAGGGAACTCTGTAATTATTAATATCAGTAGCCTCCTCTCAGGCCGGGGTTATAATGATGTTACATCAAATGGTGTTAACGATAATTTACATAATTGGTCACTGGTTGGGGGCACGGTGGTTTAGTGGTTGGTTAGCATGTTCTCCTCTCAGCACTAGGGATTCCCGGTTCGAATCCCAATCTGGGTGGAGTTTCCATGTTCTCCCCGTGTCAGCGTGGGTTTCCTCTGGGTTCTCCGGTTTCCTCCCACAGTCCAAAAACATGGATCAAGGTCAATTGAATTCTCCAAATTGCCCCATATAGAGTGTGTCTGTGTGAGTAAGTGTGTGCCCAGTGATAGATTGGTGTCCTGTCCAGGGTCTATCTGCCCAGCGCCCGAAACGTTCTCCCCTGGATGGGCATGGGGACCCCCCCCCCACGACCCTAATAGAGGATAAAGCGGAAGATAATGGATGGATGGATGGATGGATGGTCACTGTTTTTGATTATTGCATGATGATCGCATTTCTTAAGACAATAAATACCAACAAAATCTGTAATGGTCTTATTTTTAGAACACACACACACAACCACAAAGTCTTTCACCCCTTATTTATAAGATAAGGGTCTAGTACAATCGCACTCACACTTCTGGTGAGTGAGGGCTATGTGACTTCATCCAAAACATGAGTCACTCAACATGACCTAACACCAATCAGAGAGGAATTAACAAGTCTGACCTCAAGATAAATCCATTAGAATCTGAAATGCTGCATCATTTCATCACTATTACTGCAAACTTACAACTTTAAAACTTTTGTTTTAAAACATTAAAAACTCTTTGATAACCTGGAGAAAGTGTTCTAAACAAGTAGCATATGTTGTTTGTGATTAGAGCAATAGAATCAAGACAAAATTTATTGTGATGTCACAATATCATGGCATGTATTCTACAATGCGATAAAATATTTCTACAGAAAAACTGAACCTGGACGGCATGGTGGCTTAGTGGTTGGCATGTTCTCATCTCAGCGCTAGGGATTCCCACCTCGAATCCCAATCTGGGTGGAGTTTCCATGTTCTCCCGGTGTCCGTGTGGGTTTCCTCCGGGTTCTTCAGTTCCCTCCCACAGTCCAAAAATATGGATCAAGTCAATTGAATTCTCCAAATTGCCCCATATAGAATATGTCTGTGTGAGTGAGTGAGTGCCCAGTGATAGATTGGTGTCCTGTCCTGGGTGTATCTGCCCAGCGCCCGAAACGTTCTCCGCTGGATGGGCATGGGGAACCCCCCCCCCCCCCCACGTAGGGTAGAGGATAAGGGGAAGATAATGGATGGATGGAATGCTGAACCTCACAAAGCAGCTTTTTTCACATTTATTAAAACTTGAACTTTTATAAAGTTATTAAAACAAGACACTGACGTGCCTCTCAACACCGGGGATCAAGGTTTGAATCCCGATCCAAGTGGAGTTGTGTTCTTTCTGTATCTGCGTGGGTTTTCTCCAGTTTCCTGCCACAGTCCAAAACATTTAATGTTCCCCCTATCTAAATTGCCCTCGTGTGTGTGTGTGTGTGTGTGTGTGTGTGTGTGCGTGCCTGTTTGTTCAAGTGTGTTGCCCAGTGATGGATGGGGAATCCCCCGCCCTCCATGACCCTAGTAGAGGATTAAACACCCTATTTTACCTCACCCACATGCTTCTCAATAGAATTATATTCAGGTGACTGAAGCCAGGAGAAGCAATATCTGATATCTCTCATATATATCTAACATATATCTAATATATATATATATATATATATATATATATATATATATATATATATATATATATATATATATATATATATATATATATATATATATATATATATATATATATATATAAATCTCTCATATCTGACTGCATGACACATTTAGCATGCTATATTTAAAACACACCCCCTGACGGATGCAGCGCCAGATTAATTTATCAACCTTCTATTTATGTTAGAGCATACAGCCATGACCTGCTGACCACAAGCCATGACCTGCTGACCACAAGAAACCACTTTCAGTTCCAGTTTTACTGTCCTTCTCTAAAGTTCGGGAAAGTTTTGACCCACACGTCAACAGAGTGCAGAGTAACTTATTTACACTAACAATCATTAAAGACAGTTAAACGTTTGGACTCGCTTCCTATTCTGCTCCACTTATTGTCCATGTTCTCAGTTCCACTTAGTGTAAAGATGGACTTTGTAGTTCTACAATTCCAGACTGTAGTCCATCTGTAAATAAACAATCCAACACCCAAATTCTACCTGGTCTGTGACCAATAGAGAACAGAGAACCAACAGGGGACTAACAAAAACAAAGACCACAGATGGACTACAGTCTGGAATTGTAAAACTACAAAGTCCATCTACATGATAAGTGGAGGAAATAGAATAGTGCAAGAAGGATGTGTATCCAAACTTGACTTGTACTGTATATTGGGAGAACCTACCAAACTTCTTTATACCAGCCAGACCTGTATATTGACTTGTGTTGAAGTTTGCCTTAAAATAAATACATGGTCATGTATTCTTTTGGACATATAGTACACACACAGGGTTTCTATTCCTACAAATAAATATTAAAGCAACATCATTGTATTAAAAGATAAATGTTGTTTATATAAAAACTGGTTCATGAAGCCTTTAGTATCTGCCCTTAATGATGTCTGTCAGAACATTCCTATGGATCAGAATGGTTCCTCAGGTACTAGTTTTCCTGAATATATCTTGTTACTCGGGTGTCACACTGAAGTCTGACTGCAAATATACAGGGAACTCGGTAAACCATACAGACTATTATTATTATTATTATTATTATTATGTTAATTAGTAGGGCGGCTCGGTGGCTTAGTGGTTAGCACGTTCTCCTCTCAGTGCTGGGGATTCCCTGTTAGAATCGAGTTTCCATGTTCTCCCCGTGTCCGCGTGGGTTTCCTCCGGCTTCCCCGGTTTCCTCCCACAGTCCAAAAACATGGATCAAGGTCAATTGAATTTGGCAAAATGCCCCATATAGAGTGTGTGTTTTATGTGTGTAAGTGAGTGTGTGTCCAGTGATAAATTGGTGTCCTGTCCTGGGTGTATCTGCCCAGCGCCTGAAACGTTCTCCCCTGGATGGGCATGGGGAACCCCCCACCACGCGACCTTAATATAGGATAAAGCGGAAGATAACGGATGGATAGTGGGGCGGCACGTGGGTTTCCTCCGGGTTCTCCGGTTTCCACCCACAGTCCAAAAACATGGATCAAAGTCAATTGAATTCTCCAAATTGCCCCATATAGAGTGTGTGTGTGAGTCTATGTGCAGCGATAGATTGGTGTCCTGTCCTGGGTGTATCTGCCCAGCACCCGAAACTTTCTCCCCTGGATGGGCTTGGAGAACCCCCCCACCCCACCCCACCCCACCCCACCCGTACAGACAGGCGATATGAATGAATAAACCCCCCCCCCCCCCCCCCCCCACTGTTTGTGTCTCTAAATTCCAACACAAACTAAACAAAACGACGAGCTCCGCGTCATTAAGCAGATAAGTTGTTTTAATAAATGGGTTTTATTTGTGTTATTAGTTGTTAAAGGACGCAGTGCATTCTGACGCGCCAGCCGGCTGAGGTATTTGTGTGTAACACTGTGTATAATAAGTATATTTAAATATATGTAGATATAATATGTGTATGTAAATGGCTGCAGTGAGGTGGAGGACCGTCTCACCTCCTCGTCCTGCCGGTGGGAGTTCATGTCTTCGGTCATCTCCATCTTCTCCGACGCCATGATCCCGCTTCACCGAATGAACGCGAGCGGCGGCCTCAGCGCTCTTATAAACAGAGGGGCGGGGCTTAAATACCCAGAACCACTGCTATTGGTCCATTGTTATGTACTGGGACTTATGTAATACAGCGTAGAGCTGTGCAATCCCAAGAATTTTGGTATCGATCCGATACCAAGTAAATACAGGGCCAATATCGCGATATTCGATACCGATACCGATACTTTTTAATATTTAAGCTTCATTGATACAAAAGAGGTGGCACGGTGGTTTAGAGTTTAGCATGTTCTCCTCTCAGCGCTAGGGATTCCCGGTTCGAATCCCCATCTGGGTGGAGTTTCCATGTTCTCCCCGTGTCTGCGTGGGTTTCCTCCGGGTTCTCCGCTTTCCTCCCACAGTCCAAAAACATGGATAAAGTCAATTGAATTCTCAAAAATTGCCCCATATGGAGTGTGTCTGTGTGAGTGAGTGTGTGCCCAGCGATGGATTGGCGCCCTGTCCTGGGTCTATCTGCCCAGCGCCCGAGACGTTCTCCCCTGGATGGGCATGGGGAACCCCACCGCGACCCTAATAGTGGATAAAGCGGGAGATAATGAATGAATGAAAATGATCTAAAAGACAGAAACAATGGAACAGTAATAAAACAAAGTTTGCTTTAACGTGAGGAAAATATATATTTTTGAGGTAAGAAACGACAATACAAACATATTTTGTGTGTGCTTTTGGATGTGCTGTGTGCTTTTTCATGTGCTTAAATAAGTTTGTTGTGTTTCCTGTGTACCTAATAGACTTTTTGCAAACTGAACAGGTTGCTGAAGTCGCATTTCCGGCTGTAAAATACAGCCGAATGGCGCTTCTCTTTCTTTCAGACATCTTTTTTTATCTCTCTCTCCGTACTGTGACGTGTCGACTTGGGCGGGTCAGGCTGAGCCCACGTGGCCGCTGTCTTGAGTATCGATCTTTTTACGCAAGTATTGTTCAATACCAATACCAGCGTTGGTATCGATATTATCGATATTTGTATCGATCCGCACAGCTCTAATACAGTGCAATAGCAGCAAATAATAACAACTCTATGATAAAGGACAAAGTTTTAACATCCTTAACATTTAATATAAATAACCCAACAACTGCATAATCACTATAACGTTTCTCTACTGCTGCATTCCAGGGTCTTTAATGTTTACCCTGTCGTCATGACGACGGAGGTCAGGCCTCACATCAATGACATGGGGGGTTTATGTTAAAGGTCTGGTTTTTGGATTGTTTACATTTTTTTTCGAGGCCCTGAAGGTTTATTAGCTGATCATTTTAAAGTCAATGGTTTCTTAAATGCTTTACTGGCTTTACTCATCATCTCATCTCACATGTACCGTTTATATACATTTATATGCTGCTATATTTATATTTTCATTCATTTATTATCTCCCACTTTATCCTCTATTAGGGTCGCGGTGGGGTTCCCCATGCCCATCCAGGGGAGAACGTTTCAGGCGCTGGGCAGATAGTCCCAGGACAGGACACCAATCCATCGCTGGGCACACACACACACTCACACAGACACACTCTATATGGGGCAATTTTGAGAACTCAATTGACCTCAACCATGTTTTTCGACTGTGGGAGGAATCCGGAGAACCCGGAGGAAACCCACGCAGACACGGGGAGAACATGGAAACTCCACACAGATGGGGTTTCGAACTGGGAATCCCTAGTGCTGAGAGGAGAACATGCCAACCACTAAGCCACCGTGCCGCCCTATTTATATTTTATTTTCTAAATTTATATTTATTGTATATTACTTTTTATATATAGTGTAAATATATTCTTAAATTTATTTTATATACTGTATATACATATATTTATATATATTTATAGTTAAAATATTCTATATTACATTTATGTCTGTAGTTGTATATTATATATATTATATATATTCATAGGCGGCACGATGGCTCCCGTTCGAATCCCGGTTCGAAATCCCATCTGGGTGGAGTTTCCATGTTCTCCCCGTGTCTGCATGGGTTTCCTCCGGGTTCTCCGGTTTCCTCCCACAGTCCAAAAACATGGATTAAGTCAATTGAATTCTCAAAATTGCCCCATATAGAGTGTGTCTGTGTGAGTGAGTGTGTGCCCAGTGATAGATTGGCGCCCTGTCCTGGGTCTATCTGCCCAGCACCCGAGACGTTCTCCCCTGGATGGGCATGGGGAACCCCACCGCGACCCTAGTAGAGGATAAAGCGGGAGATAATGAATGAATGAATATATATTCATAGTTGTATATTATTATATTTCACATATCATAAAAAAAGCCCCATGAGTTGCTTTATAGTGGTTGTAAAGAGTATATAGCCCACACATTCACACATATCAGTCATTTAGTATTTTATATACTTATGCTCTAGGAGGTAGCTAATCTGAAAAATGGAAGATCCTACAAACTATCCATCCAGAGATTCCAACTTAGTGAATTCTTGCTTTGAGAGAAATACATGGACTTGTGAGGACATGTCCTGCAAATGGTGTAACAAAAACTCCTTTTAGTTTTTGACCTAAATGTAAAAACCGGAGCAATTTTCCCCAGGAAGCTCCCCCCAGATGGAAACTCCCACAAATTGGTATTAGAACATTGCTAACTTTGTTTTTGACCATGTAAAAACAGCATTAAGGCAAACAATAAAACATTCTGTTCATTTTTTTCAAGTTAGGGGTTTGATATTATTTTTTTAATGCTGGTTTTATTTCATTCATTTCATAAAAGACCCAACCAATGACACTTTTCCAACATATAACATGTTAGAAGGTTTAAACTTTATTAAACTAAGAGGAAAATAAAATCCATTAGACAGTGAGGCTGTGTCCTAAACACACTACCGAGCTCTACACACTACACTACTTACAGGAGTCACTTTGCTATTTTTGCATACTTTTTAGTGCAGCAGGATGCCGTTTGGGACGTGGCCGCAGTAATGCCGCTGTGACGTTGAGTGTTTTTACAGTTAGGTTAAGGTAACGGCAATGTTAACGTTAACTAACCAACATCCTACTAGTAATGTACAATAAAAACAACTTATATACGAGTTTTTATAGCTATAAGGAGTCGTTGTGCTTTTGTTATTGAGCGCGGAATGACAAAGCAGTTAAGACGCCAGCAGAGGGCGCAGTGACGCAGGAACTGAGGAGCATTTTTTTATCAGGCGCCTCAACAGCAGCTTAACAAAAGAACCCACAAACAACTAAATGCCTCAGTTATATATCCATACATCCATTATCTTCAGCTTTATCCTCTATTAGGGTCGCGGGGGGGGTTCCCATGCCCATCCAGGGGGGGAGCATCTCGGGCGCTGGGCAGATAGACCCAGGACAGAGGGCCAATCTATCACTGGGCAAACACTCACTCACACAGACACACTCTATATGGGGCAATTTGGAGAACTCAATTGACTTGATCCATGTTTTTGGACTGTGGGAGGAAACCGGAGAACCCGGAGGAAACCCACGAGGACACGGGGAGAACATGCAAACTCCACCCAGATGGGGATTCGAACCGGGAATCCCTAGCCCTGAAAGGAGAACATGCTAAACACTAAGCCACCGTGCAGCCCTATATATTCATTCATTATCTCACACTTTATCCTCTATTAGGGTCGCGGTGGGGTTCCCCATGTCCATCCAGGGGAGAACGTCTCGGGTGCTGGGCAGATACACCCAGGACAGGACACTAATCTATCACTGGGCACACACTCACTCACACAAACACACTCCATATGGGGCAATTTTGAGAATTCAATTGAGTTGATCCATGTTTTTGGACTGTGGGAGGAAACCGGAGAACCCGGAGGAAACCCACGCAGACACGGGGAGAACATGGAAACTCCACCCAGATGGGGATTCGAACCGGGAATCCCTAGCGCTGAGAGGAGAACATGCTAACCACTAAGCCACCGTGCCGCCCGCCCTATATATATATACAGTATATATATATACATTTTGCAAAAAGAAAACCTTCATGAAGTCCATGTTACAGTCTCTTCTCCTCTGGGATTGAATTTCTTGGTGGGACAAATGGAAAGTCTTAGTACTGTGCTGGTCAGCAGCCACCGAGCCCCCGCTGTGTGAACTCTAATGACTGAAAGCCTTTAATACAAAAATGTTCCTTTTCTTGTTTTAAGCTTTATTTACCTGTTTTCTCTGTTGTTTTCTCTGTTGTTTGTGTCTGAGACGTGTGAGGATCAGTCCACAAGCTCCACTGTCTCTGAAGAGCTTTATGAAGATTGTCATGATTCATGATGGCTATAAAGGTTTGTTTGGATTTGTATGTTCTGAATTTTCACAAATGCTTTACATTTAGTCACTTAACATATGCTTGAATCCAGAGTGACACACACACACACACACACACACACACACACACACACACACACACACACACACACATATATATATGGATTTGCCATGTTCTCTCAATATACAGTACCAGTCAAACGTTTGGGCACACCCACCCCCTTTTTGCGTATATAGATGGACTTTGTAATTACAAACTGTAGTCCGTTCTGTGTTCTGTGTTGTTGTTAGTCCCCTGTTGGTTCTCTGTTCTCTGTTGGTCAGGAGCATCACAGAACAGGTATCATTTGGGTGGTGGATTGTTTCTTGTCAGTTCTGCAGTGACACTGATGTGGTGAGGGGGTTTTAGTGCAGCAGTGCTGCTGGAGTTTCATTTCTCCACCTCAGTGACACTGCTGGGATAGGAATAATGCACCCACCCAATAACCCCTGCTCTGTGGTGCTACTATTGGGGTTCTGACCATTAGAACAGAGTAAAGGGGACGTACACAGTATGTACTGTAGAACACAAACAGATGAACTACAGTCTGGAATTGTAGTCCATCTTGACTGAGAACTGCAAACATGGACAACAGTGGAGCAAAAAGGAGGCATCTACAACTTGTGTCTGATACTGTGTGGTGTATTTACTGTATATATATATATATATATATATGTGTGTGTGTGTGTGTGTGTACATTATTGGGTTTATTACATGTCCCACATTCACTGTTGTGGCCACAAACAATGTCATCACATTTTGTGGTATAAAACCTTATAATAACGTTAAATTTCTGCTGATATATGGAGGCGAATGTCTGTACTGCCACCTTGTGGTATGAACCAACATGGGTACTTCTCATGTATCATATGATCAAATGGTGATTCACTCCCAAACACCCAAACATGAAAAAGAACATGAAAAAAAAATGCACATTTTATTTGCCAACCAATACATAACAGTCATGTTTCAAACAAAAATATATTCATATTTGTGTCCTATTACCCCCCCCCCCCATTTTCCGGCAAGGACAGTATGTAAGGGCATCTGGGGCACCTTCCTATATCCAGTTTCATTCAGCATTCACTTGGGATGTGTATGTTAGTTTCCGTCTCTCATGTTCACAGTGCTGACTCTTTGTTCTTGGTTCTGTCAGGGTTCCGTGCTTCTCATGTCATGTTTTATAGGCGAACTGGTGCAGTGTCCTGCAGCATTACATTTCCATTTGGTCATTTATTGGACGCTTTTATCCAAAGCGACTTACAAGGTGAGCACAGGGTTCATCACAACATCCCTGAACCAATGAGGGTTAAGGTTCTTGCTCAAGAACCCACACTGGTAACTTCAGTGGACCTGGGATTTGAACCCCCAACCTTCAGATTGATAACCCAACACCCAAAGCAAACACATTTTTAATACATTGTTCTGCTGCACGGGCGGCACGGTGGCTTAGTGGTTAGCATGTTCTCCTCTCAGCACTAGGGATTCCCGGTTCGAATCCCCATCTGGGTGGAGTTTCCATGTTCTCCCCGTGTCTGCGTGGGTTTGCTCCGGGTTCTCCGGTTTCCTCCCACAGTCCAAAAAACATGGATCAAGTCAATTGAGTTCTCCAAATTGCCCCATATAGAGTGTGTCTGTGTGAGTGAGTGTGTGCCCAGCGATAGATTGGTGTCCTGTCCTGGGTCTATCTGCCCGGCGCCCGAGACGTTCTCCCCTGGATGGGCATGGGGAACCCCCCCCCCCGCGACCCTAATAGAGGATAAAGCGGGAGATAATGGATGGATGGATGTTCTGCTGCATGTACACAAATGAACTCTAAACTTAAAAACAGTCGTGTTGATTGCAGCATCATTCTTCTCCTGCTGGGATTTTAATTACTACACATCAGATCAGTCAGCCACTAACGACGTACAATTTCAACTAATTACTACCTTCAACCTTGAAAATGTGTTGAGCTGAGAATTTCAGTGCTTTAGTTAATCCTCTCTCTCTCGCTCGCTCTTTCTCTCTCTCTTGCTCGCTCCTCTCTCTCTCTCTCTCTCTCTCTCTCTCTCTCTCTCGCTCCTCTCTCTCTCTCTCTTTCTCTCTCTCTCGCTCGCTCCTCTCTCTCTCTCTCTTTCTCTCTCTCTCGCTCCTCTCTCTCTCTCTCTTGCTCGCTCCTCTCTCTCTCTCTCTTTCTCTCTCTCTCGCTCGCTCCTCTCTCTCTCTCTCGCTCGCTCCTCTCTCTTTCTCTCTTTCTCTCTCTCGCTCCTCTCTCTCGCTCGCTCTCTCTCTCTCTTTCTCTCGCTCGCTCCTCTCTCTCTCTCTCTTTCTCTCTCTTTCTCTCGCTCGCTCCTCTCTCTCTCTCTCTCTCTCTCGCTCGCTCCTCTCTCTCTCTCACTCGCTCCACTCTCTCTCTTTCTCTCTCTTTCTCTCTCTCTCTCTCGCTCGCTCCTCTCTCTCTCTCACTCGCTCCACTCTCTCTCTCTCTCTCTCTCTCTCTCTCTCACTCGCTCCTCTCTCTCTCTCTCTCTTTCTCTCTCTCTCTCTCGCTCTCTCGCTCGCTCCTCTCTCTCTCACACTCGCTCCTCTCTCTCTCTCTCTCGCTCGCTCCTCTCTCTCTCTCTCTCTCTCTCGCTCGCTCCTCTCTCTCTCTCTCTCTCTCTCGCTCGCTCCTCTCTCTCTCTCTCTCTCTTATACAGACCCTCTTACAAATAACCCGACCCCGACCCCGCCCCTCATCTTAGACGACATATTCAGTAGTGATATGAGGCTCTAACACGTCTGTAATCTCTTATACACACTGATCATGTGAGATGTAAAGTGTAAGTGATGTCAGTGTTCGTTTCAGAGAGGTGATGCTGCAGAATCTTAAACGATGCAGGTTGGCAGTGTTTGGATATGAGCTGATGTAAGACAGTATTTAATGAAGGGACAGTTCTTTCAAACCTGTGATATTCCACTGAGGACGTGGACAGTGATGGATGGGTGGACGGTGGGAGGACGGAAGAATGGATGAATTAAATGATGGGTGTCATGTTGAAATGAAATGGAAGAGAAGGAGATCTGATTAGATGAAGCCCACACGCTCCGAAAAAAAGTGAGACGTGTTAAGACGTGCAGTGCAATGAATACAACTCCTTGTTATTCTCCAGGTTCTCAGTTCCATTTCCTGTAAAGATGGACTTTGTAGTTCTACAATTCCAGACTGTAGTTCATCTGTTTGTGTTCTACAATACATACTGTGTACGTCCCCTTTACTCTGTTCTAATGCTCAGAACCCCAATAGCAGCACCACAGAGCAGGGATTATTGGGTGGGTGCATTATTCCTATCCCAGCAGTGTCACTGAGGTGGAGAAATGAACCTCCAGCAGCACTGCTGCACTAAAACCCCCTCACCACATCAGTGTCACTGCAGAACTGACAAGAAACAATCCACCACCCAAATGATACCTGTTCTGTGATGCTCCTGACCAACACAGAACCAACAGGGGACTAACAACAACACAGAACACAGATGAACTACAGTCTGGAATTATAAAACTACAAAGTCCATCTATATGATAAATAGAGGAAACACGATGGAGCAAAAAGGGGGTGTGTCCAAACGTTTGTCCATCCATCCATTATCTTCCGCTTTATCCTCTAGTAGGGTTGTCGGGGGTTTCTCATGCCCATCCAGGGGAGAACGTTTCGGGCGCTAGGCAGATACACCCAGGACAGGACGCCGATTATCACTGGACACACACTCACTCACACACACACATTCTATTTGGGGCAATTTGGAGAATTCAATTTACCTTGATCCATGTTTTTGGGAGTGGGAGGAAACCGGAGAACCCGGAGGAAACCCGCACGGACACGGGGAGAACATGGAAACTCCACCCAGATGGGGATTTAAAACAGGAATCCCTAGCGCTGAGAGGAGAACATGCTAACCACTAAGTCACCATGCCGCCTCATTCCATTATCTTCCTCTTTATCCTCTATTAGGGTCGCGGGGGGGTTCCCCATGCCCATCCAGTGGAGAACGTTTTGGGTGCTGTGCAGATACACCCAGGACAGGACGCCAATCTCTGGGCACACACTCACTCACACAAACACACTCACACACACTCTACATGGGGCAATTTGGAGAATTCAATTGACCTTGATCCATGTTTTTGGACTGTGGGAGGAAACCGGAGAACCCGGAGGAAACCCACACGGACACGGGGAGGACATGGAAACTCCACCCAGATTGGGATTTGAACTGGGGATCCCTAGCGCTGATCCATGTTTTTGGACTGTGGGAGGAAACCGAGGAACCCATGCAGACACGGGGAGAACATGGAAACTTTACCCAGATGGGGATTTGAAACAGGAATCCCTAACGCTGAGAGGAGAACATGCTAAACACTAAGCCACCATGCCGCCAAACTTTTGTATATAGCAAAATATATACATGGACCCATATATATATATATATATTAATTAATTAATTCATTCATTCATTATCTTCCACTTTATCCTCTATTAGGGTCGCGGTGGGGTTACCCATGCCCATCCAGGGGAGAACGTTTCGGGCGCTGGGCAGATACACCCAGGACAGGGCACCAATCTATCACTGGGCACAGACTCACTCACACAGACACACTCTATATGGGGCAATTTGGAGAATTCAATTGACTTGATCCATGTTTTTGGACTGTGGGAGGAAACCGGAGAACCCGAAGGAAACCCACGCGGACACGGGGAGAACATGGAAACTTTACCCAGATGGGGATTTGAAACAGGAATCCCTAGTGCTGAGAGGAGAACATGCTAAACACTAAGCCACCATGCCGCCAAACTTTTGTATATAGCAATATATATATATATATATATATATATATATATATATATATATATATATATATATATATATATATATATATATATATATAGTTACTTTAAAGTGTTAAAGAGTCTCAGATGTGAATGAAATGGTTCTCAGCGGATCTCTTTAAACCTGAAAGCCCTGCGCACCAGTCACTCCAATCTGGCAACCCAAGAGCCGCTGAGTGTTGAGGCGGCTCCCTGTGCGCGTCAGGGGCCGCTGCGCTTCTGGGGCAGATGCTGGAATAAAAGCCTCTCTCTGGTGTCGGGACGGAGTGTGATCTGTGACATCATCGGCACGGCGGACTTTTGGAGGACGGCGGCTTGGATTACCACGTGCCGCAGTGAGCGGAACATCATCGGATCGGATCGGATCGGATCGGAACCAACGCCGCGTCCTGGTTAAGTTGGGATGTTAAACCGAACCTAGCTGGGGATCGGGTCAGCTCGAACCGGATCCGCACCGTCCCACCTCCCCGGGCACCCCAGCCTGCGCAGCCGGAGCTGGGTGGAGGATAACGGGCTGCGCGTCTGCGCATCCGTGCGTCCGTCATCCCTCCAGCACCGCGTATGGATCATCTGCATCAATCCAAGTCCTCAAACAAGCCGCCTGCTTTATTATTCTTATTTTTCATTCTTATTATTTTCACAAACGAATATTCGCAGTAGGTACCACCTTCCTGCAGAACCCCCTTAATTTCTAGCTTTATTATAACAATAACTCTAGAACAGTGCATTATTAGCCATAACGCATGACGTAACATTGTAATAATAGTTGTTTTAATATCTCCATAGCCTTTTTTAAAGCCTTCATAGCCTTTTAAGGTCATAACTTAAGGTTTGGGGATTATTGCACCTGAAGTTGGGGTTGGATACGGTTTTTAATGAGGAAGGTGGAGGATGCCGGACTGCGTCAGTGAGCGCGGACATCACTGCAGGCGCGCGTGCTCGTCCTGTGCGCGCGGGACTATGAGCGCTTATAAGTGTTTATAACTCCACGGTCTGAGATGGAGGCGGATGGAGGGCGCTGTGAGGCCGAGCAGTCGTTCCCAAAGCCGGAGGAGAGCGCCGGTGCGTCTCCGGATCCCTGCAACGCGATCGCGCTCGTCCTCCAGCCGGCCCCCGACTGCAGAACCTCGGGCCGGCGGAGGTTCATCCGAACCAACCTGTGGTTCTCCGAGTCGGAGGATCACGGCTTGGAGACTCCGGAATGTGTGGCGGGTGTGATCGGGGCCGGGTCGGGGCATCGCGTCGGTGGCGCGCGTCGCACCCGGTACCGTCAGAGCTCCAGCGCGGGGAGTCTGGGGCAGACCGAGAGCTCTGCGGCCGCCCCGGGGCAAGTGGGAGAGAGCCAGCGGGGCATAGAGGCGCCCACGGAGGTCGCTGTCGGGAGGAAGGAGCAGGAGCAGGGCGGCGGGGATGAAGAGGAGGAGGAGGAGGAAGAGGAGGAGGCCGGGATGAAGGCGGTGTGCACCTCTCCTGGGGGACGATTTCTGAAGTTTGACGTCGAGCTCGGGAGAGGATCCTTTAAAACCGTCTACAAGGGACTGGACACTGAGACCTGGGTGGAGGTGGCATGGTGTGAACTTCAGGTAGGACTTCTCATTAAAAAAAAAATAAATAAATAAATAAATAAAAAAAAATTATATATATATATATATTCATTCATTCATTATCTCCCGCTTTATCCTCTATTGGGGTCGCGGTGGGGTTCCCCATGCCCATCCAGGGGAGAACGTCCCAGATAGACCCAGGACAGGGCGCCAATCCATCGCTGGGCACACACTCACTCACACAGATACACTCTATATGGGGCAATTTGGAGAATTCAATTGACTTGATCCATGTTTTTGGACTGTGGGAGGAAACTGGAGAACCCGGAGGAAGCCCACGCAGACACGGGGAGAACATGGAAACTCCACCCAGATGGGGATTCGAACCGGGAATCCCTAGCGCTGAGAGGAGAACGTGCTAACCACTAAGCCACCGTGCCGCCACTATACTATATATATATATATATATATATATATATAAAATTACTTTAAATTATAAATTACTTTATCCTAAATTAATTCTGTTTATTAATTCTAATTCTAATTCTCACAAGTATAAAATTTAGTAGAAATGACCCTCCACTAGGGTTGCGGGGGGGGGGGGGGGGGGGGGGGGACGTATCCAGTGGAGAACGTTTCGGGAGCTGGGCAGATACACCCATGACAGGGTGCCAATCTATAACTGGGCGCACTCGCTCACACAAACACACTCTATATGGGGCAATTTGGAGAACTCAATTGACCTTACGCCATGTTTTTGGACTGTGGGAGGAAACCGGAGAACCTGGAGGAAACCCACGCAGACACGGGGAGAACATGGAAACTCCACCCAGATTGGTGTTTGAACCGGGAATCCCTAGCGATGAGAGGAGAACATGCTAACCACTAAGCCACCCACCGCCCCAAAATTAATTCATTACCACAAATAACTCAATTAATTGTTTTTCTTATAGATTCATGTGTTGTCATTAATGATGAACAATTGTGCAAAATTTCAGTTTAATCGGAAAACGGGAGGTGTGTGAAATAGCATTTGCAACTTTTTGACAGACACACAGACAAACAGATGAAGCTGATATAGGGGTGGTAATAATAATAATAATAATAATAATAATAATAATAATAATAAAAGCATTCATTTAGCAATAACAACAATAATAAAAATAACATGCATAAAATATACAAAAACTAAATCAACTAAACTTTCTAATTATAATATATTATAACGTAAGAAATATTGATACAAGACTCATATCAGTGTAAACCATTCCACTGTTTTTGATAAAGCAGATGATAATCCTACAGTTCTGTATTGAGATCTTTTGCACATTTCAAAACAAATAACATGTAATGTTAAGTTTCTCAACAGCGAGTTGGTGTTGAAGTTTTATGAGCAACCCCCCTCCCCCCATCTAAAAAAAAAAATCAAGTTACTGCATTCAACTCTTACTGCATTCAGCTCAGGCTTATTCTTGTAATTTTGTAACCTGAGTGGCATCATCCTGTCTGCTTTGATTCATAGCTTAATGGAAGAAGAAATTGAAATAAGAGAAAACAGAAACACAGAGTTTCCAAAGACTCTTAAAAAAGACCAGCTGAAAAATAATCAGCATCAGCAAAAAAAAAAAAAAAAAAAAGTTATTTAAAAAAAAAAATTAACATATGCAATAATAAGATATGATAAGATAAGATAAACCTTTGTCCCACAATGAGGAAATTCACATTCTCAGCAGCAGATACAGAGGAGAGTGAAAAGGTATCCATTCATAATGATGGAATTAAATAATATTAAAAAATATCCCCAAACTAGTTTCACATAAAGATTTTTTGACATATAGAGTTTTGGAAATGAAGTAAGTTTTTTTTTATATACTTTAATAATCTAGTTACCATTGTGGTGCTTTTACATGTTAATATTAATATTTTTTTTTGCTGTTGAAGTCTCATTTCAGAAGAAGTGTTTAATTAGAATTGTTAATTAGATTTAATTTAGATTTAGATTTTAGATTTTAGATTTAATTTAGATTTTAGATTTAATTTAATTAGAATTGTAAGAAACTGTTTGTTTTTTCATCATTAAAAAAAGTATATATATATATATATATATATATATATATATATATATATATATATATATATATATATATATATGTGTGTGTGTATATATATATATATATATATATATATATATACACACACACACACACACACACACACACACACACACACACACACACACACACACACACACAGTGTTTCTTTTTCTGTCAGCAGCCTTTCCCTCATAACTCTACAGTGTGTGTGTGTTTGTGTGTGTGTGTGTGATATATATATCATTGTGGGCACCGAAGCCTGTTTATACACTCACACTGGGCGGTCCTTATATAATGCAAACTTGTCACAAACCAAATCATTTAATTATAAAGTAAGATAAAAAAAAGACAGGCCTACCTGATCAGTAACATCTGTATCGTCAATATGGTCGAATCATATAATAGAGCATACTGTATACACCGGTCTATACAATTATTATTATTATTGTTTGTATTTGATTTTTTAAGTTAAAACGCTGTATGCAGTTTTTAAAATGCACATTCATAAGTTTAGTGTTAAGGTCTTTAGGAGTGAACATGAAGTCCAGATAATTGAATTGTTTCTGCATTTCCTCTGCTGCCTCACACACTGAAGTCTGAAAGTGGCTTTGATTCGATTTCAGGAGACGACTCTGTAGACGTGTCTCTTCTCATTTCCAATGACTCCTCTGGTCCTGCCATCACATGACCAAGCGGGGTCTGCATGCTTTCTGCATATTGTAGAAGGTTATGTTATAGACGTGTAAAAAAAATCTGCTGACTGCAGCTGAGAGAGAGAGAGAGAGAGAGAGAGCGAGAGAGAGAGAGAGAGAGAGAGAGAGAGAATCACTGCAGCAATTCAAATCCCTGCGACATTTCCAAATCAGTGCATTCCACTATTCGCACCATGTGCCAGGTTCTTTAGATCGTTCTCCGCTCCTTAAATCTGAGCCGTTTGTGGAGCCGTGACCTTTTTGACAATAACGCACAACTTCATATTCATATCAATGCGTGATATACATCACATTATTTTAAATCTCATCTAAATGATTAACTTCCCATTAATCCTATACTAGGGACTTGGCTTGATCCATGTTTTTGGACTGTGGGAGGGAACCAGAGAACCCGGAGGAAACCCACGTGGACACGGGGAGAACATGGAAACTCCACCCAGATTGAGATTCGAACCGGGAATCCCTAGTGCTGAGAGGAGAACATGCTAACCACTAAGCCACCGTGCCGCCTGAATTTCATTATCTTCCTCTTTATCTTCTATTAGGGTTGCGGGGGGGAGGGGTTCCCCATGCCCATCCAGGGGAGAGCGCTCTGGGCGCTGGGCAGATAGACCCAGGACAGGACACTAATCTATCACTGGGCACACACTCACTCACACACACACTCTATATGGGGCAATTTGTAGAATTCAATTGACTTGATCCATGTTTTTGGACTGTGGGAGGAAACCGGAGAACCCGGAGGAAACCCACACAGACACGGGGAGGACATGGAAACTCCACCCAGATTGGGATTCATAACAGGAATACCTAGGAATACCTAGTGATGAGAGGAGAACATAGGGTCGTGGGGGGTTTCCCATGCCCATCCAGTGGAGAACATTTTGGGTGCTGTGAAGATACACCCAGGACAGGGCGCCAATCTCTGGGCACACACTCACTCACACAAACACACACAGACACACTCTATATGGGGCAATTTGGAGAATTTAATTGACCTTGATCCATGTTTTTGGACTGTGGGAGATAACCGGAGAACCCGGAGGAAACCCACACGGACACGGGGAGAAAATGGAAACTCCACCCAGATTGGGATTTGAACTGGGGATCCCTAGTGCTGAGAGGAGAATGTACTAACCACTAAACCACCGTGCCGCCCAGACACACTATATGGGGGCAATTTAAATAGGGTCAGTTTAACTTAAACCCATGTTTTTGTACTGTGGGAGGAAACCGGAGAACCCAGATTTGTTTTATATGTTGATGAAGATGAAAAACGTTGGAAACCTGACTGACGCTTGTTGCTGTAGTGGAGCGGCTGCTGTTTTGGACATTTGGGAGACGCTTTAAACCAAAGCGACTTACGCGTATCCCAGCTTGATGGTTGGGGCATCCCAGGAGCAATGAGGGTTAAGAGTCTTGCTCAAGGAGCCACATTGGTAACTTCACTGGACCTGGGATTGCTGCTCTTTGAGACCTCAGTCTCCTTTTTCCTTCATTCAGGACCGGAAGCTGTCCAAAGTGGACCGTCAGAGGTTTAAGGAGGAGGCGGAGATGCTGAAGGGCCTCCAGCACCCCAACATTGTTCGCTTCTATGACTTCTGGGAATCTCCAGTCAAAGGAAAGAAGTGCATCGTCTTGGTGACGGAACTCATGACGTCAGGAACATTAAAAACGTGAGTCCACTGTTCTATGTCACTGTAATCACAGCACCCCCTTCTTACTCCACTTACCATATAGATGGACTTTGTAGTTCTACAATTCCAGACTGTAGTACATCTGTGTTCTTTGTTGTTGTTAGTCCCCTGTTGGTTCTCTGTTCTCTGTTGGATAGGAACATCACAGAACAGGTATCATTTGGGTGGTGGATTGTTTCTTGTCAGTTCTGCAGTGACACTGATGTGGTGAGGGGGGTTTAGTGCAGCAGTGCTGCTGGAGTTTCATTTCTCCACCTTAGTGCAGCTGGGATAGGAATAATGCACCCACCCAATAATCCCTGCTCTGTGGTGCTACTATTGGGGTTCTGACCATTAGAACAGAGTAAAGGGGACGTACACAGTATGTACTCTAGAACACAAACAGATGGACTACAGAATGGAATTGTAAAACTACAAAGTCCATCTTTACAGGACGTGGAACTGAGAAAACGGAGCAGTGAGGCTGCAATCACAAATTACAATGTGTGACTTTTATGAAGATGGTCTGTTTGTGGGGTAATCTCAGGATTATGTTACGTTACAGATACTTGAAGCGTTTTAAGGTGATGAAGCCGAAGGTTCTGCGCAGCTGGTGCAGACAGATCCTCAAAGGGCTCCACTTTCTGCACACTCGCACTCCTCCCATTATCCACCGGGACCTGAAATGCGACAACATCTTCATCACGGGACCCACTGGATCGGTTAAGATCGGAGACCTCGGGCTGGCGACTCTGAAGAGGGCTTCCTTTGCAACCAGTGTCATCGGTAATGACAAGAAATCATTTAAACATTACAACAAAGTCAGTCAGTTAAGGAATATATATATAGGTGGCACGGTGGCTTAGTGTTTAGCATGTTCTCCTCTCAGCACTAGGGATTCCCGGTTCGAATCCCAATCTGGGTGGAGTTTCCATGTTCTCCCCGTGTTCTCCGCGTGGGTTTCCTGCGGGTTCTCCGGTTTCCTCCCACGGTCCAAAAACATGAATCAAATCAATTGATTTCTCCAAATTGCCCCATATAGAGTGTGTCTGTGTGAGTGAGTGTGTGTCCAGTGATAGATTGGCGCCCTGTCCTGGGTGTGTCTGCCCAGCGCCTGAGATGTTCTCCCCTGGATGGGCATTATCTACTGTGCGGAGGGGGGAGGGGGGGGTTCCCCATGCCCATCCAGGGGAGAACGTTTCGGGCGTTGGGCAGATACACCCAGGACAGGGCGGCAATCTATCAGTAGGCACACACACACACTCACTCATATAGCGAGACAAATACACTCTATATGGGGCAATTTGAAGAATTCAATTGACCTTGATCCATGTTTTTGGTCTGTGGGAGGAAACCGGAGAACCTGGAGGAAACCCACGTGGACACGGGTAGAACATGGATCGAGGTCAATTGAATTTTCATAGTCAATTGAGTTCTTGTTGCCCCTATATATATATATATATATATATATATATACTTTCACTCAACGGCCATTTTATTAGGTACAGTTCATTGTTTCTCCAATTTCCAAATAGCTGGTCTTTGTAGTTCTACAATTCCATTCTGTATTCCATTCCGTTTCTCTACATACTCTGTTCGTCCCCTTTACTCTGTTCTCTGATGATCAGGACCCCCACAGAGCAGGTATTATTAGGGTGGTGGATGATGGTACGAGTGGATCAGACAGCTGTATGTTCTGATTGGTGTTCTGTTCTCTGCTGTGTCTGTTCCACTCGTATGCGACATGTTAATTAGAGATCCTGAGACGACATAATACTTCAAAATGCACTGTGTTGGTGACCAAATACCAAAAAACTGTGGTTTTGTACCAAATACCACAGTTTTCCATTCTTCCGCTTCTTTTCCAAGGCACTCCTGAATTCATGGCGCCGGAGATGTACGAGGAGCACTACGACGAGGCCGTGGACGTCTACGCGTTCGGCATGTGCATGCTGGAGATGGCCACGTCCGAATATCCGTACTCTGAATGCCAGAACGCTGCTCAGATCTACCGCAAAGTCACCAGCGTGAGTTTTCCGAGATGACGGGTGGCTCCGGGGTCTGACTGATCAGAGCTTTGAAACAGAATGTGCTGCTGTAAGACTGCGGCTCTCCTGAGTGCTGACCTTTAAGTTTGAAACTAAATTTAGACAGGTATTGATTGTCAGCGTGAACAAAATGGTCTTCTATAGCATATTAAGTGGTCGCAATATCGCTTTATCTAAAATAATCAACGTTATTGTCTGTGTGAGGTAACAGTATGTACAAACCCCAATTATAAAAACATCGGAACATTTCTAATGCAATCATTTGTTGTTTGTACATTTATTTAACAAATGAAAGTAGACAGGGTTCGACTGACTGACCTAACTGTACTGTAAATATGAATAACCATTGGGAGTGACACCTGATTGATCTAGATTGTATATCAAGCGGGCGGCACAGTGGTTTAGTGGTTAGTATGTTCTCCTCTCAGCACTAGGGATATTAGGTTTGAATCCCAATCTGGGTGGAGTTTCCATGTTCTCCCCGTGTCCGCATGGGTTTCCTCCGGGTTCTCCGGTTTCTTCCCACAGTCCAAAAACATGGATTAAGGTCAATTGAGTTCTCCAAATTGTCCCATATAGAGTGTGTCTGTGTGAATGAGTGAGTGTGTGTCCAGCGATGGGTTGGCGCCCTGTCCTGTGTGTATCTGCCCAGCAATGTGAAGTGGCTGATCTAAATTGCCCCTATAGTTTGTGTGCGCCTGTGTAAGAAAGTGTGTGCCCAGCAATAGAATGGAAGGTTCCACTATGACACATGTCCAACAGACATTTACGAATATCTCACGGCTGCTATATTTTATTTTTATTTTTATTTTTTTTCGCTGTTATATTGTTATACCTACTGTACATTTTTATTCTACATTTCAAATTATTATTATATAACACTGCTATATAAAAATATATAATATATATAAATATATAATATATATATATATATATATATATATATATATATATATTTTTTTTTTTTAAGGCCATCCGTTATCTTCCGTTTAGGGTCACGGGGGGTGGGGGGGTTGTCCCCATGCCCAGCCAGGGGAGAACGTTTCAGGCACTAGGCAGATACACCCAGGACAGGACACCAATCTATCACTGGGCACACACTCACTCACACAGACACACTCTACATGGGGCAATTTGGAGAACTTAATTGACTTGATCCATGTTTTTGGACTGTGGGAGGATACCGGAGAACCCGGAGGAAACCCACACGGACACGGGGATAACATGGAAACTCCACCCAGGTTGGGATTCAAACCGGGAATCCCTAGTGCTGAGAGGAGAACATACTAACCACTAAGCCCCTTCTAATGTAATATTTAAAAAATAATAATAATAAATTCTACCACTTGGGTAAACTGGGTCTGTGATGTAAATTTCGTTCACATTTCTTGCACCATCACACGTTACGTAAATGACCCTGACGTCTCCTTGAACCCACTGAGCACCTGGTTGATGTTTTCTGTTTCTCAGGGTGTAAAGCCGGCCAGCTTCAGTAAAGTCATCGTGCCTGAGATTAAAGAAATCATCGGAGAATGCATCCGCTATCGCTGGGAGGAACGGTACGTACAGAGGGTTAGATTTGTCTTCTGTATTTTATATGTGAACCTAATGCATAAAATATGTGGATTTAATTTTTTCATCCATCCATTATCTTCCGCTTTATCCTCTATTAGGGTCGCGGTGGGGTTCCCCATGCCCATCCAGGGGAGAACGTCTCGGGCGCTGGGCAGATAGACCCAGGACAGGGCGCCAATCCATCGCTGGGCACACACTCACTCACACAAACACACTCTATATGGGGCAATTTTGAGAATTCAATTGACATGATCCATGTTTTTGGACTGTGGGAGGAAACCGGAGAACCCGGAGGAAACCCACGCAGACACGGGGAGAACATGGAAACTCCACCCAGATGGGGATTCGAACCGGGAATCCCTAGTGCTGAGAGGAGAACATGCTAACCACTAAGCCACCGTGCCGCCCGTGATTTATTATTTATGATTTTTAATTAGACCATAACAGCACAAATATAATATAACATGTGATGATGATAATGCATGTGTGTGGGTGGCATGGTGGCTTAGTGGTTAGCATGTTCTCCTCTCAGCTCTGGGGATTCTCGGTTCGAATCCCAATCTGGGTGGAGTTTCCATGTTCTCCCCGTGTCCCGTGGGTTTCCTCCGGGTACTCCGGTTTCCTCCCACAGTCCAAAAACATGACTCAAGGTCAATTGAGTTCTCCAAAATTGCCCCATATAGAGTGTGTTTGTGTGAGTGAGTGTGTGCCCAGTGATAGATTGGTGCCCTGTCCTGAGTGTATCTGCCCAGCGCCCAAAACGTTCTCCCCTGGGTGGGCATGGGGTACCCCCCCCCCCGCGACCCTAGTAGAGGATAAAGCGGAAGATAATGGAATGGGGTGGCATGGTGGCTTATTGTTTAGCATGTTCTCCTCTCAGCACTAGGAATTCCCGGTTCGAATCCCAATCTGGGTGGAGTTTCCATGTTCTCCCCGTGTCCATGTGGGATTTCTCCGGGTTCTCCGGTTTCCTCCCACAGCCCCAAAAACATGGCTCGAGGTCAATTGAATTCTCCAAATTGCCCCATATAGAGTGTGTCTGTGTGAGTGAGTGTGTCCAGCGATGGATTGGCGCCCTGTCCTGGGTGTATCTGCCCAGCGCCCGAAACGTTCTCCCCATGATGGGCATGGGGAAACCCCCCACGACCCTAATATTGGATAAAGCTGAAGATAATGGAATGGGGTGGCATGGTGGCTTATTGTTTAGCATGTTCACCTCTCAGCACTAAGGATTCCCGGTTCGAATCCCAATCTGGGTGGACTTTCCATGTCCTCCCCGTGTCCCGTGGGTTTCCTCCGGGTTTTCCGGTTTCCTCCCACAGTCCAAAAACATGGATCAAGTCAATTAAATGCTCTAAATTGCCCCCCAGTGTATGTGTGAGTGAGTGTCCCCAGTGATAGATTGGTGTCCTGTCCTGGGTGTATCTGCCCAGCGCCCAAACCGTTCTCCTCTGGATGGGCATGGGGAACCCCCCCCCCTGCGACCCTAGTAGAGGATGAAGAGGAAGACAGTGGCATGGTGGCTTATTGTTTAGCATGTTCTCCTCTCAGCACTAAGGATTCTTGGTTCGAATCCCAATCTGGGTGGACTTTCCATGTCCTCCCCGTGTCCCGTGGGTTTCCTCCAGGTTCTCCGGTTTCCTCCCACAGTCCAAAAACATGGATCAATCTCAATTGAATGCTCTAAATTGCCCCAGTGTATGTTCGAGTGAGTGTCCCCAGTGATAGATTGGTGTCCCGTCCTGGGTGTATCTGCCCAGCGCCCGAAACGTTCTCCTCTGGATGGGCATGGGGAACCCCCCCCCCCTGCGACCCCAATAGAGGATGATTGGTTTATTGCATGTTATGCCCAAAACACACCCATGAAGGATGTAGAGGATCAGTACGGGGGTATTACGTGTTTAAGGCGTATTCTCCCGCCGTTAGAAAAGCCCCCCTGCCGCGCGGTACATCACGCTGCGTAAGGCGTGGTCCATCACTCATTAACACCTCCAGATTCTGCTAATGGCTCAGTGATCTTCACTCGACTGTTAACATTGCAAATCATTGACACGTCTGCACATCCATCTTTTCAGATACTCCATCAAGGATCTGCTGAATCATGCCTTCTTCGCTGAGGATACCGGCGTCAGGGTTGAACTGGCAGAGGAAGACGACGGCAGGAAAGTATCCATCGCGCTCAGGCTGTGGGTGGAGGATCAGAAGAAGCTGAAAGGCAAATATAAAGACAGCGGGGCAATCGAGTTCACGTTCGACCTGAACAGAGAGGTGCCGGAGGCAGTCGCTCAAGAGATGGTGAGCGCACGGTGACCTCCTCACGGTTCCTTTAGTGCCGTCGTGAAAACAGATGTCTATGGTTTGTCCTGATTTTACGGGGTTATTAAAAAAGTGTTAATTCAGCAAAATGTTGCTTAAAATCATTGCCGTCACCAAAGCGCTTTATTTAATGCTCTGCATCAATTGATCTGCAGACTTGTTTTTTTTAATGGACTACAAATACACAGTTACCCGGTTTCCTCCCACAGTCCAAAAACATGAATCAAGGTCAATTGAGTTCTCCAAATTGCCCTATATAGAGTGTGTCTGTGTGAGTGAGTGTGTGTCCAGTGATAGATTGGTGTCCTGTCCTGGGTGTATCTGCCCAGCGCCTGAAACTGTTTCCCCTGGATGGGCATGGGGAACCCCCCCCCCCCCCCCGTGACCCTAATAGAGGATAAAGCTGAAGATAATGAATGAATGATTATTTGGTTGTTTTGTTTTTTGTTTTTTGGATTTTATGATACTCGCTCTTTTTAATTTCCAGACTTCAGTTTCAACCCAACGTTCTGTCAGTTGTTCTGTCTGTGGTTCTCTCTGTTGTTCTGTCTGTGGTTCTCTCTGATGTTCTGTCTGTGCTTCTCTCTGTTGTTCTGTCGGTTGTTCTCTCTGTTGTTCTGTCTGTGGTTCTGTCGGTTGTTCTGTCTGTGGTTCTCTCTGATGTTCTGTCTGTGGTTCTGTCGGTTGTTCTGTCTGTGGTTCTCTCTGATGTTCTGTCTGTGGTTCTCTCTGTTGTTCTGTCTGTGGTTCTCTCTGATGTTCTGTCTGTGGTTCTCTCTGTTGTTCTGTCTGTGGTTCTGTCGGTTGTTCTGTCTGTGGTTCTCTCTGATGTTCTGTCTGTGGTTCTCTCTGTTGTTCTGTCTGTTGTTCTCTCTGTTGTTCTGTCAGTTGTTCTCTCTGTCGTTCTCTCTGTTGTTCTGTATGTTGTTCTGTCTGTTGTTTTGTCTGTTATTCTCTTTGTTGTTCTGTCTTATGTTCTGTCTGTCGTTCTCTCTGTTCTGTCTGTTGTTCTGTCGTTCTCTCTGTTGTTCTGTCGGTTGTTCTGTCGTTCTCTCTGTTGTTCTGTCGGTTGTTCTCTCTGTCGTTCTCTCTGTTGTTCTGTCTGTTGTTCTGTCTGTTGTTTTGTCTGTTATTTCCTTTGTTGTTCTGTCTTATGTTCTGTCTGTCGTTCTCTCTGTTCTTCTCTCTGTTGTTCTGTCGTTCTCTCTGTTGTTCCTTCTGTTGTTCTGTCGGTTGTTCTGTCAGTTGTTCTGTCGGTTGTTCTCTCTGTTGTTTTCTCTGTTGTTCTGTCTGTTGTTCAGTCTGCTGTTCTCTCGGTTGTTCTGTCTGTTGTTCCTTCTGTTGTTCTGTCTGTACTCTCTGTTCCGTCGGTTGTTCTGTCTGTTGTTCCGTCTGTTGTTCTGTTTGTTTTCCCTCTGTTTGTTTTCCGTCTGTTGTTTTGTCGGTTGTTCTGACTGTTGTTCCGTCGGTTGTTCGGTCTGTTGTTCTGTTGTATGATTTGAAGCTGATGTTATTAAACCTGATTGTGGTTCTTTAGGTCGACTCGGGTTTCTTTCTGGACTCTGATGTTAAAGTTGTTGGGCGGTCGATCCGGGACCGCGTGGCTCTGATTAAGTGGCGCAGAAAGCGGACGGTTTCCCGGGGTGAGGGTGACCCCGAAGTCCCAGAGGAACAGACTCAGAACGTGACGCAGGATCCCGCTGCCTCTGCGGTGCAGGGGTCAGTACCTGATGCTCACGCAGAGCCTGACGACCCGAACAGTGAGGTCACCAATCTGTGCAGCGCCCCCACCAGCTCGACCACCTGTAAGCAACTGCCACGAATCACACTCACACTTTATTATATTAACTTACAATTTCACTTCACCGGCGGCACGGTGGCTTAGTGTTTAGCATGTTCTCCTCTCAGCACTAGGGATTCTCGGTTTGAATCCCAATCTGGGTGGAGTTTCCATGTTCTCCCCGGAGGGTTTCCTCCGGGTTCTCCGGTTTCCTCCCGCAGTCCAAAAACATGGATCAAGTTAATTGAATTCTCCAAATTGCCCCATATAGAATGTGTCTGTGTGAGTGAGTATGTGTCCAGTGATAGATTGGTGTCCTGTCCTGGGTGTATTTGCCCAGCGCCCGAGACGTTCTCCCCTGGATGGGCATGGGGAACCCCCCCGCGACCCTAATAGAGGATAAAGCAGAATTTAATGGATGGATGGATATAGGGCGGCATGGTGGTTAGTGATTAGCATGTTCTCCTCTCAGCGCTGGTGACCTGGGATTGAATCCCCATCTGGGAGAGTTTCCATGTTCTCCCCGTGTCCGCGTGGGTTTCCTCCGGGTTCTCCGGTTTCCTCCCACAGTCCAAAAACATGGATCAAGTTCAATTGAATTCTCCAAATTGCCCCATATGGAGTGTGTCTGTGTGAGTGAGTGTGTGTCCAGTGATAGATTGTCCCCCTGTCCTGGGTGTATCTGCCCAGCGCCCGAAACGTTCTCCCCTGGATGGGCATGGGGAACCCCCCTGCGACCCTAATAGAGGATAAAGTGGAAGATAATGGTGGTTTAGTGGTTAGCACGTTCTCCTCTCAGCACTAGGGATTCCCGGTTCGAATCCCAATCTGGGCTTCCATGTTCTCCCCGTGTCCGCGTGGGTTTCCTCCGGGTTCTCCGGTTTCATCCCACAGTCCAAAAACAAGGTTAATTGAATTATCCAAATTGCCCCATATAGATTGTGTTTGTGTGTGGGTTCCCAGTGATGGATTGGTGTCCTGTCCTGGGTGTATCTGCCCAGCGCCCGAAACGTCCTCCCCCTTTTCTTAACTACTGACATGTGATGTTCTCTCTTTTGTAAGTCGCTTTGGATTAAAGGTTCTGCTTCATGGTGAAATGTAAATGGAGGTCACAGTTAATCAGTTCATCTGGTAAACGTTATAAATCGATGATCCTCACATTTATCTTTACAGCAGACAGCGCCGTCGGTACATCCGTGCTCACAGATATTTCCAAAAATCAGCAAACCATGACGAGCCAGTCCCATTCCGAACCTGCAGCCTCCACCCAACACCTCCTCAGTTCCCCACCGCAGCTTCTGACTCACTTACAACAAGAGGTCCAACCCCAACCCCAGCTTACCTCAGCGCAACCCTTTCAAGAGACGTACCGGCAGCTTGCTGCTCATCTGCACCCAGGAGTTCCACAGATTCCTGTGCAGGAACCCCAAACCCCTGCAGAACTCAATGCGTCTGAGGTGCAGTTCCTTCAGGCGGTCCACCAACAAGCGATGGTCCAGCTTCAAGAGGCCAAGCAACAGGGCAGCATCCACCTGCCGCCCACTGCCCAGATAATGCAGGGGGTCCAACTCCACTCACTGCATCAGGGGCTCCATCCCAATCAACCTGCCCCGCTACATGTTACCCAGCAGGCGCCTCCACCACAGCTCCACCAGGATGCTCAACAACCAGTAGCGCAGCTATATCAAGGGGCCTATCAGCAAAATACGACTCCGATACACCGGGGCATCTGCCGGCAACTGTCTGTGCAACACCAGAACCCGTACCAGCAAGCTTCACAAGTAAGTCGGCCTTGTTTACCTTTAATGTATGTCGTTGCAAGTAATCAATACTTATTTGTCCTGATTGATCCAAGGTTTGTTCATCCATCCATTATCTTGCACTTTAGCCTCTACTAGGGTCGCGGGGGGGGGGGTTCCCCATGCCCATCCAGGGGAGAACGTTTCGGGCACTGGGTAGATACACCCAGGACAGGACACCATATGGTGTCTATATGGGGCAATTAGGAGAACTCAATTGACCTTGATCCATGTTTTTGGACTGTGGGAGGAAACCGGAGAACCCGGAGGAAACCCACGTGGACACGGGGAGAACATGGAAACTCCACCCAAATTGGGATTCGAACAGGGAATCCCTAGAGCTGAGAGGAGAACATGCCAACCACTAAGCCACCGTGCCCTCAACCTTATTATCTTCCGCTTTATCCTCTACTAGGGTCACGTAGGGGTGGGGGGGTTCACCATGCCCATCCAGGGGAGAACGTTTCAGGCACTGGGTAGATACACCAAGGACAGGACACCAATCTATCACTGGTCACACTCACTCACACACACACACACACACTTTATATGGGGCAATTTGGAGAATTCAATTGACCTTGATCCATGTTTTTGGACTGTGGGAGGAAACCGGAGAACCCGGAGGAAACCCACGCGGACACGGAGAGCATGGAAACTCCACCCAGATGGGGATTGGAACCGGGAATCCCTAGAGCTGAGAGGAGAACATGCTAAACACTAAGCCACCATGCCGCCTCGATGGTTTGTGTCTGCTTTTAATAAATGTGTTGTTAATTCCTCATCTGCTGACTGATCAGCAACATGGATTCAAGGTAAATTGAATGCTCTAAATTGCCCCATATGGAGTGTGTGTGTGTGTGTAATGAATATGTTGGTAATTCTAAATGTGGGGTGGTACCTCCTGCAGAACAGATACGAGGATTCTGATATGAAACCAAACCCCAAACCGCAAAAACCTTTTCGTCTCCGTCTTTGCAGGACGAGCGGCTCGCTCACAGATTTGTCTCGTGTAGTGTATTTCCTAAAATGCAAACGAGTCCTGATGTTCCCGGATGTCCTCCTTGCCCAGCATGTCGTCTCCATTACAGTCAGGCCTGTTTTAATATGCTGCTGAACGCAAGAAAAAGCCGAGTCATGTTGCCCCAAAGGCAAAGAAGCCAATCCCCACCCTCCTCACCCTCCCCACCCTCCCCATTCCACCCAATCACATCCTCTCTCTCTGCTTACCCAACCTCCCACCCCACCGAGAATTCCAACCCGGCATCTCCTACCCCCCCGACTGTACCACACGTCACTCCAGCACCACCTCGCTGTTCTTGTTCTGGACAGATTCCAGGGCTTCCATTGCGCCATTGTTCTCTAAACCCTACGAACGTGCATATTCCGTCTCCCACCTCCATCTGCCTCATCTCACCATATGAAATATACCAGAAACTCTACCACCTTAATCACTGCACCACTCAATGCATCAACTCTCCATCACTGATGGAGACGGACTGCAACCACCTAAATTCCACCATGAGTGGCCTTTCAGTTCCTCACAACCTCAGATGTTTGGGATCTTCACCTGCCACACCACACAACCCCTCTGGTTCCTCATTCTCTGGGATCGGGTACAAGGTTGGACAAGGTCGTCTGGTATGTTATCAAAGAAAGATCCTACCTTTGTTTGCTTTAGCGGACTGAGCGCACTAATCCCCACGTTGTGGGAGTTCTTGCTTGGGTTACTAATTTACGAGAACATACGGTACCAGTCAAAAGTTTGGACATGCCCCGTTATTTCTCTGTTGTCCTCTATTTCCTTGATTTACAACTATCAAGTTCAAGTCCATCCATTAATTATCTTCTGCTTTATCCTCTACTAGGGTCACGGGGGGGGGGGGGTTCCCCATGCCCATCCAGGGGAGAACGTTTTGGGCGCTGGGCAGATACACCCAGGACAGGGTGCCAATCTATCGCTGGGCACACACTCACTCACACAGACACACTCTATATGGGGCAATTTGGAGAATTCAATTTACCTTGGGGGCGGCAGGGTGGCTTAACATGTTCTCCTCTCAGTTCTAGGGATTCCCGGTTTGAATCCCAAACTGGGTGGAGTTTCCAAGTCCTCCCCGTGTCCACGTGGGTTTCCTCCGGGTTCTCCGGTTCTCCTCCCACAGTCCAAAAACATGGATCAAGGTCAATAGAATTATCCAAATTGCCCCATATAGAGTGTGTGTGTGTGTGTGTGTGTGTGTGTGTCCAGTGATAGATAGGCATCCTGTCCTGGGTGTATCTTCCCAGTGCCCGAAACGTTCTCTCCTGCATGGGCATGGGGAACCCCCCCCGCGTCTATATGTATATATACACAGGGAGAACGTTTCAGGCGCTGGGCAGATACACCCAGGACAGGACACCAATCCATCACTGGGCACACACTTACTCACACACACAAACTCTATATGGGGCAATTTGGAGAACTCAATTGACTTCATCAATGTTTTTGGACTGTGGGAGGAAACCGGAGAACCCGGAGGAAACCCACGCGGACACGGGGAGAACATGGAATCTCCACCCAGATGGGGATTCGAACCGGGAATCCCTAGTGCTGAGAGGAGAACATGCTAACCACTAAGCCACTATGCCATCTTATATTCATAGTTGTATATTCTATTATATTTTATATATATATATATACTGTATTTATATCTGATCTTCTTCTTTAAAGTTCTAACTTTAATAGAACCGGGTAAACGGGGTCCGTGAGACATAATTTAGTTTTTGTCTCGTGTACACATGCGATACAAATGATAATACAATTTTCTTGAATCTCGAACCCACAACCTTTAGATTCACAGTCCAACATCCTAAGGCATTGTAGCTACCACACCTGCCTATAGATGGACTTTGTTGTTTTCCATTTAGCTTGCCGTCCGACTCTCAGACTGGTACTGTAACCATGGTAACGGAGACTGTAAGAACAACGGATTTGTACTGCAGTCATGTAATTAACGCCGTCACCATATTTTTCCTGCAGCATCCTCCAAACTACCACCACGTTAACCTGAGCGCTCTGAAAGCCCTTTATCTTTTTGTCTTCTGCCTTCTATTTACAGCTAATGATATGCTTGGCATTTTAAATGCCCCCTTTAACACGTGTGGGGTTTTTAACATGGTTCTAAGGTCGGAGGCGGGATATGTTCCTCTGAACCTACCAGATCAAACACAAGATATCACTGTGACCTGATGACATTCATTCATCCATCCATTATCTTCTGCTTTATCCTCTATTAGGGTCGCGGTGGGGGGGGGGGGTTCCTCATGCCCATCCAGGGGAGAACGTTTTGTGTGCAGGGCAGATAGACCAAGGACAGGGCGCCAATCCATCCCTGGGCACACACTCACTCACACAGACACACACTCTATATGGGGCAATTTGGAGAACTCACTTGACTTGATCCATGTTTTTGGACTGTGGGAGGAAACCGGAGAACCCGGAGGAAACCCACACGGACACGAGTACGTGCCAGGACAAACACAAGATATCACTATGACCTGATGTGATTCATTCATTCATCCATTATCTTCCGCTTTATCCTCTATTAGGGTCGCGGGGGGGGGGGTTCCCCATGCCCATCCAGGGGAGAACGTTTTGGGCACTGGGCAGATACACCCAGGACAGGGCGCCAATCCATTGCTGGGCACACACTCACTCACACAGACACACTCTATATGGGGCAATTTGGAGAACTCACTTGACTTGATCCATGTTTTTGGACTGTGGGAGGAAACCGGAGAACCCGGAGGAAACCCACACAGACACGGGGAGAACATGGAAACTCCACCCAGATTGGGATTCGAAACGGCAGTCCATAGCGCTGAGAGGAGAACATGCTAATCACTAAACCACCGTGCCGCCCTCCTTCGACGAGGGATGGTTTTTACAATAAATAGTCAGCCAATCCATCACTGGGCACACACTCACTCACACAAACACACTCTATATGGGGCAATTTGGAGAACTCACTTGACTTGATCCATGTTTTTGGACTGTGGGAGGAAACCGGAGAACCCGGTGGAAACCCACACGGACACGAGTACGTACCAGGACAAACACAAGATATCACTATGACCTGATGAGATTCATTCATTCATCCATTATCTTCCGCTTTATCCTCTATTAGGGTCGCGGGGGGGGGTTCCCCATGGCCATCCAGGGGAGAACGTTTCGGGTGCTGGGCAGATACACCCAGGACAGGACGCCAATCTATCACTGGGGACACACTCACTCAGACAGACACAATCTATATGGGGCAATTTGGAGAACTCACTTGACTTGATCCAGGTTTTTGGAGAGAGAACAACAGACCGAACAACAGACAGAACAACAGAGAGCCCATCCAGGGGAGAACGTTTAAGGTGCTGGGCAGATACACCCAGGACAGGACACAAATCTATCACTGGACACACACTCACTCACACAGACACACTCTATATGGGGCAATTTGGAGAACTCAATTGACTTGATCCATGTTTTTGGACTGTGGGAGGAAACCGGAGGAAACCCACACGAACATGGAAACTCCACCCAGATTGGGATTCGAACCGGGAATCCCTAGTGCTGAGAGGAGAACATGCTAAACACTAAGCCACCGTGCCTCTGATGAGATTGGAAATCTAACTTCACTTCTTTCTGTTTTGCAGCCTCCTGTTAATCTGCCACAGTCTCAGACGTTCTCCGCGCCGGCGACCCCCGGAGTTCCCGCACCCTCGGCTCCAGAGGTGAGGTCCGTGTGAGGCTGTGAGTTCTGATGATGTCACACAGACGCCGTGTGCTGATGTTGATGTTTGTGTTCTGTGTTCTCGAGTGTCAGGCTCGGTTTAATGAATTTAGCTTGTTCTTTTTTTGTGTTTTCACTCTCAGTTTCATCACTATCTCCATCCTGCAGCTTTCCTGTCTCAGGTAGATGTTCTGTCCAACCTCTCAGATTTGGACAAGCGGCAGTTCACTAAGCTTGACCTTGTGATTGGTTTCTGGATCACTAATGGCCTCGCTTTATAAAAGCGGTTCTAGAGTTTTACTTCTGAACTGATTCAGTGTATTTTTTTCGGGGAGTTTGACTTTATGCTGGTTGTTGGAGATGGTGATCTGTTCTGCCTGCTGTACTTACACACAGAGGAATTAGTCCTCCATTTAACCCCTTCATGCACACACACACACACACACACACACACACACACACACACACACACACACACACAGAGTGCCTGGTGTGGTCAGCAGCCCAATACACGGGGACCTTCAGGTCACAAGACTGGTTCCTTTAACACAAGCCATCCATCCATTATTTTCCTCTTTATCCTCTATTAGGGTCTTGTGGGGGGGGGGGGGGTTCCCCATGCCCATCCTGGGGAGAACGTTTCGGGTGCTGGGCAGATACACTCAGGACAGGACACCAATCTATCACTGGGCAGACACTCACTCACACAGACACACTTTATATGGGGCAATTTGGAGAACTCACTTGGCTTGATCCATGTTTTTGGACTGTGGGAGGAAACCGGAGAACCTGGAGGAAACTCACGCGGACACGGGGAGAACATGGAAACTCCACCCAGATTGGGATTTGAACCGGGAATCCCTATTCTGAGAGGAGAACATGCTAACCACTAAGCCACCATTATGTTCCACTTTATCCTCTATTAGGGTCGGGGGGGGGGGGGGGGGGTTCTCCATGCCCATCCAGTGGAGAACGTTTCGGGCGCTGGGCAGACACACCCGGGACAGGACACCAATCTATCACTGGGTACACACTCACTCACACAGACACACTCTATATGGGGCAATTTGGAGAATTCAATTGACATGATCCATGTTTTTGGACTGTGGGAGGAAACCTGGTAACTGTGTATATAACTGTGTGGGAGGAAACCGGAGAACCCGGAGGAAACCCACACGGACACGGGGAGAACATGGGAACTCCACCCAGATTGGGATTTGAACCGGGAATCCCTAGAGCTGAGAGGAGAACATGCTAACCACTAAGCCACCATTATATTCCACTTTATCCTCTATTAGGGTCGCGGGGAAGGGGAAGGGGTGTTCTCCATGCCCATCCAGTGGAGAACGTTTCGGGCGCTGGGCAGACACACCCGGAACAGGACGCCAATCTATCACTGGGCACACACTCACTCACACACACACTCTATATGGGGCAATTTGGAGAATTCAGTTGACTTGATCCATGTTTTTGGACTGTGGGAGGAAACCGGAGAACCCGGAGGAAACCCACACAGACACGGGGAGAACCGGGAATCCCTAGCGCTGAGAGGAGAACATGCTAACCACTAAGTCACGGTGCCGCCCTGGTGGAAATGCCTCTGAATGGATTTGCTTCTCCGTCGTTAATCTCCATCTTTGTGATCCAGACGTTAGCTCCTCTGCAGACCGTCGTGGAATCGAGTTTGGATGCTCCATCACAACCGAAGCATCTCCTCCAACCGGCAGCGGCGATGCTCAGCAGTGCTCCACCTCAACCACATCCAACCGTGCATGCCACGCCCATTCTCCAACCCCTGCAGATCTGCACACAGGTCAGTAACCTCAGCTACGCTGTTCGTGATGTCCACTGTTTCATGTTTCATGCTCATCTTTCCTTTCTCAGTTCCCTTTGCAGTACCCTGTTCTGCCAGCAGTGGGTACCCCTGCTGAAAGCGAAGCCCTACCCTCCCCCATCCCAATTAACACCCCGTATCCCAATAGCGCCCCTCCCGTTCCGTCGTCCTACTACCCCCGAGGTTCGATGCATGTCCAACTCCATTTTGCACCTGCACAAAACCTGGCTTCGGTACCTCCAGCGGGAACTCCCCAAACCCCTGTATCTGCACCCGTGGGGCCCCTCATGAGTATGGCGCTTTCTCCACAGCAACAACACCAGGTGTACCCCACCGCCCAACCACCAGATGGAGCAGTTCTGCAACCCCAATCGATCCAGGCCTCTCAGTCCTTCACTCACACCACTGTGCAGCTTCCGTATGCTCGACCACCACAGGACACCGGCATGACCCCCGCACTCGTCCAGGTAGATCCACTCTCATTCTGTTTGGTAATTACAATGGGGCGGCACGGTGGCTTAGTGGTTGGCATGTTCTCCTCTCAGTGGCTAGGGAGTCCTGGTTCGAATCCCAATCTGGGTGGGGTTTCCATGTTCTCCCCGTGTCCGCGTGGGTTTCCTCCGGGTTCTCCGGTTTCCCCCACAGTCAAAAAACAAATTGCCCCATATAGAGTGTGTCTGTGTGAGTGAGTGTGTGCCCAGTGATAGATTGGTGCCCTGCCCTGGTTGTATCTGCCCAGCGCCTGAAATGTTCTCCCCTGGATGTGCATGGGGAACCCTCCGCGACCACTCTATATGGGGCAACCACCGTGCAGCCCTTATTTATAATCATACACCTTAAATGAAAATTAGTATAACTATAAAGTATATGCAGATTAAAATAAACAGCGTGTGCTCCCTAGTGCTGAGAGGAGAACATGCTAACCACTAAGCCAACGTGCCGCCACAATAAACCACAACTTCTCAAACGTTATTGCTTTATTAAAGCTGGTCCAACCAAATATTCCAGTGTATGACCTTTTTTGGTCACTCCAAATGTGCAGAGGGATCCAGTGGAAGTCGCATTGCAGAACGTCAGGATGAATTGGTTTATGGTGCATATTGATTTGTTCTGAGCTCGGCAACTGGGATGATTTGTAATGGGATAAAACATTAATAATGCATCATCCTTTCCCTCTTAGAACGACGCTCTGGAGCATCTATACACCAGCAGAATGACCTCTCCTCCAATCAGCGACAAACCCGAGCAAGATCTTGCTTCAGCCATGAATAGTATGTACTAATAGAGCTAACAGTATAGCTGTGATCTTTAATGCATGTTACTTTTTCAAGAAACCTATTAAAACCCTTTTTATTTTTATTTTTTTTGGCATTTTTTGGCATTTTTTTGCATTTTTGAACAATCCTCCTGATGTTTTTTTTTTTTTTTTTTTTTTTCCCCCACACATTTTTATTGATGACTCAGCAGAAAAAATACAAAACAGCATACAATACCAGTAGTTATAAAGCGAACATCAATTTTTACCCTAAACATAAACCCCTTTTTTAAGTTGTTGCAGCAAACATCCAGCAAAATATAGCAGAGGTTCCGGTGGCATCTCTGCAGCCTACTGGCATCCAGAATGCCCCTTTTCCAGGGGAATGTGGCATTAAACCCAGCACTGTCCAGGACACTGCGTCCGTCCCTGTGCCTGCTGCGTCTGAGGAGGTAAAGCATCCACATTCTCATATAAGGGTCATCTATTCATTCATTCATTATCCCCCGCTTTATCCTCTATTAGGGTCACGGTGGGGGTTCCCCATGCCCATCCAGGGGAGAACGTCTCGGGTGCTGGGCAGATCCAATCCATCGCTGGGCACACACCCACTCACACAGACACACTCTATATGGGGCAATTTTTGAGAATTCAATTGACTTGATCCATGTTTTTGGACTGTGGGAGGAAACCGGAGAACGCGGTGGAAACCCACGCAGACACGGGGAGAACATGGAAACTCCACCCAGATGGGGATTCGAACCGGGAATCCCTAGTGCTGAGAGGCGAACGTGCTGACCACTAAGCCACCGTGCCGCAAGGGTCATCTAGTGCATTTATATTTAGTCTTTTAGCAGATGCTTCCATCCAAAGGACACCCAGGACAGGATGCCAATCTATCACTGGGCACACACCCACTCACACAGACACACTCTATATGGGGCAATTTTGAGAATTCAATTGACTTCATCCATGTTTTTTGGACTGTGGGAGGAAAGCGGAGAACCCGGAGGAAACCCACGCGGAGACGGGGAGAACATGGAAACTCCGCCCAGATTGGGATTCAAACCGGGAATCTCTAGCGCTGAGAGGAGAACATGCTAAACACTAAGCCACCATGTCACCCGCTTATAATGATAATGATCCATCCATTATCTTCGCTTCATCCTCTCCTAGGGTCGCGGGGGGGTTCCCCATGCCCATCCAGGGAAGAACGTTTCGAGAGCTGGGCAGATACACCCAGGATAGGGGGGCAATCCATCACTGGACACACACTCACTCACACAGACACACTCTATATGGGGCAATTTCGAATTCGAATGACCTTGATCCATGTTTTTGGACTGTGGGAGGAAAGCGGAGAACCTGGAGGAAACCCACGAGGACACGGGGAGAACATGGAAACTCCACCCAGATTGGGATTCGAACCGGGAATCCCTAGTGCTGAGAGGAGAACATGCTAACCACTAAGCCATTAATACAGCATAACAGTATTTAGTTTTGAAGTCATTATTTATGTATTAATATATATCTTGATGTGTATTTCTTCTCTTGTATTTGTCTGTATTCCCTGTTCGAATCCCCATCTGGGTGGAGTTTCCATGTTCTCCCCGTGTCCACGTGGGTTTCCTCCGGGTTCTCCGGTTTCCTCCCACAGTCCAAAAACATGGATCAAGTCAATTGAATTCTCCAAATTGCGCCATATAGAGTGTGTCTGTGTGAGTGAGTGTGTGTCCAGTAATAGATTGTCGCCCTGTCCTGGGTGTATCTTCCCAGCACCCAGAACCTTCTCCCCTGGATGGGCATGGGGAACCCCCTCCCCCCCGCGACCCTAGTAGAGGATGAAGCGGAAGATAATGGATGGATGGGTAATAAAGTGAGAGGCAGCACGGTGGCTTAGTGCTTGGCATGTTCTCCTCTCAGCGCTAGAGATTCCTGGTTCGAATCCCCATCTGGGTGGAGTTTCCATGTTCTCCCCGTGTCCACGTGGGTTTCCTCCGGGTTCTCCGGTTTCCTCCCACAGTCCAAAAACATGGATCAAGTCAACTGAGTTCTCCAAATTGCCCCATATAGAGTGTGTTTGTGTGAGTGAGTGTGTGCCCAGCGATAGATTGGCACCCTGTCCTGGGTGTATCTGCCCAGCGCCCGAAACGTTCTCCCCTGGATGGACATGGGGAACACCACCCCCCCCTGCGACCCTAGTAGAGGATAAAGCGGAAGATAATGGATGGATGAATTTGTGTGTATACAGCAGACACGTTCTCCTCCGTTCTGTAGCTCTGTATACATTAAAGGTGGAGAGGTCATTAAGTGAGTAATAACTTACTGTTCTCTCTGTTGCAGGATGCTCTACCCCTGGCCATTCCACTCTATACATGTGACAGGTAAGATCAATCCCGGGGTAAACTTGAGGCTATATCATGGGTTTGTATTCAACACGTACCTGATGTTCTCTGATTGTTCTCACTGAGAACAGCTTAAACTCAGACGCCGCATCAGGTAAAGAGATGAGCGACAGCTATGACTGCACCATCACCACGGCGAAAGGAGATGGGAAACCTCGACGGCACCACCGCAGATCGGCTCGCACTCGCTCCAGACAGGAAAAGACCAGCAAACCCAAACTGAGCATGCTGAAAGTGAGTTCCTCACACCTGACCTTCATCTCATTCAATGTTCTCATCTCTCAGTGTCTGCATCTCCACCCTGCAACCCAGCGGGCTGGAGAGTCACTGAGAGTCAGTGTTACAGGAAGAGTTACCCTGTTCTGGTTAACGCCCATCTTCAGAGGAACATTTGGTGTTTAAATTTAGTTTCCAGCGTTCCACGCTTCTTGTTCATTTGTCGTTGTTTCCATTAGAACTCCACAGTGAAGAACATCTGCAAATTTAACTTGCCGTGGTTTACAGACCTAAAACTTTTCTTTAATAGCGGTGGTAACACTTGTACAGATTGTACAGTCATCAGATGTCCATTCATCATTATCGTCCGCTTTATCCTCTACTAGGGTCGCGGGGGGGCGGGGGGGGGGGGTTCCCCATGCCCATCCAGGGGAGAAGGTTCTGGGTGCTGGGAAGATACACCCAGGACAGGGCGACAATCTATTACTGGACACACACTCACTCACACAGACACACTCTATATGGCGCAATTTGAGAATTCAATTGACTTGATCCATGTTTTTGGACTGTGGGAGGAAACCGGAGAACCCGGAGGAAACCCACGCAGACACGGGGAGAACATGGAAACTCCACCCAGATTGGGATTCGAACCAGGAATCTCTAGCGCTGAGAGGAGAACATGCCAAGCACTAAGCCACCGTGCTGCCTCTCACTTTATTACCCATCCATCCATTATCTTCCGCTTCATCCTCTACTAGGGTCGCGGGGGGGAGGGGGTTCCCCATGCCCATCCAGGGGAGAACGTTTCGGGCTCTGGGCAGATACACCCAGGACAGGGCACCGATCTATCACTGTCCGGAGGAAACACCAATCTGTTTCCTCCGGGTTCTCCGGTTTCTTCCCACAGTCCAAAAACATGGATCAAGGTCAATTGAGTTCTCCAAATTGCCCCATATAGAGTGTGTTTGTGAGTGAGTGAGTGAGTGAGTGAGTGTGTGCCCAGTGATGGATTGGCGCCCTGACCTGGGTGTATCTGCCCAGCTCCCGAAACGTTCTCCCCTGGATGGGCATGGGGAACCCCCCCGCGACCCTAATAGAGGATAAAGCTTCAGATAATGGATGAATGAATATATATATATATATATATATATATATATATATATATATATATATATATATATATATATATATATATATATATATATATATATATACATTGATATATTATTACGTTGTTGTTGTGCCAGTTCGTAAATTTGTCGATGTCATTTTTTACCGTTAGGTTTATGATACCGGTGATAAAATGGTGGAATGCCAGCTGGAAACTCATAACCACAAAATGGTTACCTTCAAGTTTGACCTGGATGGAGACGCTCCAGAAGAAATAGCGATCTACATGGTAATGACCTTCATGATGTTTAATCAGATGTGTTCTACTGGTTTATTAGACTGACGACATCCCGGTTCTGTAGGTGGAGAATGGCTTCATATTGCTCATTGAGAAAGAGATCTTCATTGACCAGCTGAAGGACATTGTGGACAAGGCTGAGGACATGCTGAGTGAGGAGGTGGAGGGCGAGAGAGACGGCAGCCTGAAGGACACTATGCTTCAGCGCCATTCCGAAGCCGAAGTCGGGGATGAGGTGAAGCTGAGATCTAGAACCTGAATCTATCTGACGCCTACTGCAAATTAGGACGTACAGTCCTGCTGTCCCTGCTGGCTGGCCTATTGTACTGCAGCTATGAGTGTGACATCATACTCGCGTCATTGTTATACATGATTGTGTATTGTGTAAGGTGGGTTGAGTGTGAGGTGTGTGTGTGCATGTTGTTCTAAAGATCAGTTTTAGGGTATAAGCACCTGAAGAGTACCTGAAGTACCCTGAAAGTCTAAGAACACATACAAATATCAAACCAAAGGTTCTACAGATTGAACACATGGAAATGACCTTTTATCGGTTGTGTTTTGTTTTGTAGAACGCACAAGAAAAACAAAATGGAGCTCCACAACCCATCTATCAGCAAAATGGTAACGCTTTAATACACTAATCTTCCATCCATCCATTATCTTCCGCTTCATCCTCTATTAGGGTCACGGGGGGGTTCCCCATGCCCATATAGGGGAGAACGTTTCGGGCGCTGGGCAGATACACCCAGGACAGGACACCAATCTATCACTGGAGAATTCAATTGACCTTGATCCATGTTTTTGGATTGTGGGAGGAAACCAGAGAACCCCGAGGAAACCCATATGGACACGGGGAGAACATGGAAACTCCACCCAGATTGGGATTCGAACTGGGAATCCCTAGTGCTGAGAGTAGAACATGCTAACCACTAAGCCACCGTGCCACCCTCACTAATCTTAAACACTATAAGAAACACTGCGGCTTTAATATTTTAAGGGTCATGTTCTAAAGAGATTGGGGTTAAATTCATTCATTATCTTCCACTTTATCCTCCACTAGGGTTGTGGGGAGGGAGGGGGGGGGGGGTCCCCATGCCTATCCAGAGAACGTTTTGTACGCTGGGCATACACACCCAGGACAGGACGCCAATACATCGCTGTGCACACTCACATACACACAAACCAGAGAACCCGGAGTAATCCCGACCTAGAGAACATGGAATCTCCACCTAAATATATATAGGCAGCTAACTTTTACAGACTAAGATGTAATTACCAATATTTATCTAATGACCAAGAAATCGACCTACCTACCTACCTATCTATCTATCTATCTACCTACCTACCTACCTACCTACCTACCTACCTACCTACCTACCTACCTACCTACCTACCTACCTACCTACCTACCTACCTACCTACCTACCTACCTACCTACAAATTGCTCTATTAACAAATCTCTCTATAAATAAATAAGGGGCGGCTTAGTGGTTACCATGTCCTCCTCTCAGCTCTAGGGATTCCCGGTTCGAATCCCAATCTGGGTGGAGTTTCCATGTTCTCCTCGTGTCCGCATGGGTTTCCTCCGGGTTCTCCGGTTTCCTCCCACAGTCCAAAAACATGGATCAAGTCAATGGAGTTCTCCAAATTGCCCCATATAGAGTGTGTTTGTGTCTGTGTGTGTGAGTGTGTACCCTGCGATAGATTGGCGCCCTGTCCTGGGTGTATCTGCCCAGCGCCCGAAACGTTCTCCCCTGGATGGGCGTGGGGAACACCCCCCCCCCAACCCTAGGATAAAGCGGGTAATGGAGGATATATATATATATATATATATATATATAATATATATATATATATATATATATATTGCCCAGTGCCTGAAATGTTCTCCATTAGATGGTAATGTGGAACGTGGGGTGTTATTCAGTCTGTTGTACCAGCAGGTCTTGTTTTTGTTTTTTCTGCAGTACTTCACACCGGTAAGCGATGGTTCATCATCTGTCCGGTGGAT